>CAJJDN010000009.1:132768-188769 GCA_905182985.1 Paramecium sonneborni
TCATCAGAATATTCTTCATAATTTTATGTTTTAGTTTCTTATACTTCATCAAAGTTTTCTGGTTCTATTGGTTGACCTAATTCATTTGGACCATGTTCCCATAATTTATCTCCTTATTTATGCAAAATATAACCAGCTATTCCTTTCTCTTATTCTTTCTTTAAATCAACACTATCACAACCAATAGCTATTATTGCCAATAATCTAGATATTCTATTTTAATACTTCTTTTAATGATTCACTAATTTCTTTATAGAATCTTTCTTAAATTCTCCTAACTTATCTTAATTACATATTTAATTCCATAATACTTTTCCTGCTTTCAATACTCCTGCTTCATCAACTCCATCCTTCAATTATAATGTACCAACCAATTTTGGATACTCAGCCACCACAAACACTAATCATATCTCAATAATTAATACATGATGGAACGTAATCCTCCTTTCCTGTACCATCAACAAAAGCTGGATATTCATCTGTATGATAAATTATCATTTTAGATCCATTTAACTTTTCTTACATACACTATTCAGAATCCTCAAATATCTTTTTGACTGTTAATGCATTAAATTATTTTCTTAAGGCAGTCTCAAAGTTTTCCCTTTCTTTTCCTTTTAAAAGTACAGATCCTTATATTTTTATTGTTTTGCCAAACATTAAATTCTTTATTATAAATATAATTAACTTCTTTCATTTAAAAAAAATTTATTCTCTTTCAAACACCTCCGTTTACTAGAAATTGTTTTATCAAACAAAATAACCAATAATCATTCATTCGAATTTTAATTAGAATCCTCAATCACTAAAAAGAACAAATAAAAAAATTATTCTTTTTAATTTGATTAATTGTAATAAGCCAACTATTAAATAAGATGATTTTTTATAATTAATACATTTCATTCTTGATTTCAATAAAATCACATGACAAAAAATTCTTTTATAAATAAGTCAACTTAACAATTTAAGAAATCCATTTTTGTTGTTATTGAGAAATTCAACAGCACATCAAAAACTAATCAAATAAAAGAATTTAATATTTTAAAACATATATTTTTTTAGAAAATATTTGGAAATTATTATTTTTATGAAATTTCTTTGAGTTAGAAAAATATATTAAAAACAATAAAATTCAATATTTTCCTTTATTCAATATGGAGAATAACCCCTTTTTTAATCTAACATTTTTAAATCCAATTTCATACAAGAGTATTATTGATTAGTATATATATGAAAAAAATAATTAATTAGTTTATGAGAAAATGAATTTTACACTTGATTCTTTTTATCTTTAATCTTTTTCATATCTTCAAAAATTTATTAACGAACTTGAAATCTAAATTAAGCATACTCAAATGAAAACTATCTATAAAATTTTCAAATTATTTAATCATTTTTTCTCATATTAAATTAGTTAGAACTGATATTTTTAATGTGTGATATAATAAATAAATTTAACTGTATAAATTATTGGCATATTAATATGGTTCATGATTTTTATTGATTCTTTTCTATTGTAGATTTATTATTAAATTTAATATAGTTATTAAATATGAATATCACTCTGTTTAGTTTGACTGCTTTTTATTAAGATCTATTATTTTTATATTAAATATATTCATTTATTTCAGTAATTTTATTTAAATTAAATATTAAAATAAATTAGTCTTATTGTAGTAATTTGTGTAATGTATGTATAAGGAATATCAAATGAAAGATTAAAAGTATAAAAAAACGAAATAAAATTAAATTTGATAAAGGAAATTGAAATATTTTATGAAACAAAAATTTTCCTCCAAAACATTTGGCTTATAACCAATATATAAAATGTATATATAAAATAATAAAAATTTTAAATATGAAAATTAAGAAGAAGAATGAATTACAGAGAGTCACAGAGTTGGGGGAGCACATATTGAAATCTTAAAATACAATGTTGGCTGCAAAAATTGATCAATTGAAGAAGGAGATTTAAAATATGAAATCTGTATACAACAACCCAATATATCTAGTTTCTAGTTACCAGAATAAGCAGAGAGAGAGCTAGTTTAATCAGAAGAACTAATTTATTATAAAAAACTGTGTAATTAACTTTCTCGAAGAATACGAATCATAATGGCCTATAATGAGGAGGCAATTCAAAAAAAAGTAGCTTAGGAAGATATCTAAGAAGAGAGATTTGAATGTCTTTGTGGTGCTAATTAGATTGATTCTATTAAATATTTACTTGTAAATGGCCATCAATAAATATTATAATAATAATAATAGTAGGAAATACAACAACAAACAGAGGAAAGTAATTAGTAAAATTAAACTTATCAAAAGTAAAAGTTACTAAAATAATTAGAGATTATATAAAAAAATTGATTTAGGAATCTTCAGAATAGAAGGCTCAATTAATACATTAGATAGAAGAATTAAAATTATAATAAAAATTACCAGAAGAATAATTCTTTTAAACTTAACTATTTGCAGAACTAGTATAATAAAATAATTATTTGACAACTACTTTATTTAACATAGAAGAATAATTGATATAAGTAATTTAATAAATAAAATTAGACTTAATTGATCAATAAAGATTAATTGGAAAAAAATCAATAATTGATATAATAATGCCAATAAGAAAGTGAATAAAAAATAAAAGATTTGTTTTCTTAATAAGATATATTAAAAATAGAAATAAAATAGAATGATGATTAGACATAAAATACTATGATTGAAGAATTGAAGTCATAAGTAGAAAATTCATCCAAAATGATAGAGGATTTAAAAATAGAATTATAATAATGTAGAGAAAGAAATAAAGAAGCACATAATTAATTAGTTGAAGTATTAAATCAGAAACAATTATTATTGAATCAAAATAATGAATTAAAATAATATATAAGTGTTCATAAAATACTATAAAAAGATGAAAAGATAGAATAAGTGACTTTAAGATATGAGAAACATAAACAATTACTTTATGAAATTGAATAAGAGTATGCAAATAAAAAATCTAATGAATTTATCTAAAGATTTAGAGAATTTGTAGGATATGTAAAGATGAGAGATGAGAAGGTTAAAGGATTGGAATAATAATTAGATGGAAAGACAAACGATTGTAATAATATTAAGAAAGTAAATTAAATAATTTAATAATATTTTAGTAAATATAATAATTAATAGATGAATTAGATTATAATTCAAATACATTTAATTCAATTAATGAAACAAATAAGAATCTAAATAAACTTATAAATGAAACCTAAAAGAATTTGAGTAGAGCGATGCAAGAAAAAGTGGATGAACGTATGAAATTTGAAACAGAAAGACAAGTATGATCAATCATTAAAAAAATAGCAATTTTAATATAAAATACAAACTTCAGATGATACTATTAAATAATTATAATCCTAGAATGAATAATAAAAAAAATTAATTAATCTATTTGAAAATGAAAGAACCAGTTATAAAGAAACAATTAGAATGTTATAAAAATCTGATGGTGAAAGTTAATAAAAATTGCTTTAAAAAGAATGGGATGTTAATAAAATATTAGAAGAAAATAAAATTATTTAAGAGAGAGAAAAATTAAGTGAATCAATTAATACTAAATTTATAAAAAAGGCAGAAAAATCAAAGAGCAAATTAAAATATTTGAAGCTTTAAATGAAATTGTAATTTTGTTTATTAATTATAAGAGAGTCTAAAGATAATGATAATGAATTATTAACATCTTTAAAAATGATGGTTGATTGCTAATAATGTAAAAAAAGAGTAAAATAAGTTATTTTAATGAAATGCTTACATATGTTTTGTAAACCTTGTATAGATGATAACTAAAAAAATCGAAATAGAGCCTGTCCAGTGTGCAGAGCTAAATATGGAATTGAAGAGGTAAAAGCGATAATATTAAATTGAGAAATATTATATGTCATAAATCATTAAAAATTAATAATTATTATTTATCTTTTTTACATCATTATTTTTTATTGTTTAATTTAAGACTAAATTAATTCTTTTAATTTTTACTATTAACCTTATATGAGATTTAGAATATTAATTATGAATAAATAAGAAATATATCTATATTTTAAGGATATATATATTTTAAATTAATTAATTATATTATTTCTAGATATTTAAATTGTTGAACGATTTTTATAATATCAAATTAAAGTATTTAAAAAAAAATATATTTATTTTCTAAGTATTTATTTAATTTAATGAAAAATATGGCTAAAAAGATAAAATAGCATATTAATTTTTTATTGAATATAATTTTGGTGGTTGGAAAATAAAAAATAAAAAAAAATAAATAAAAAGATCATAATGAATTTTAATGTTTTATCAGATTATTAATAAAAATATCAATATGAAATTAAGGATAAGTTATCCATGTATATCTTTGACATCAATTTTAACACTTAAATCAGGAATGACTTCTATGCCTTGTTCACATTTATACTGATATTAATTCCAGTGACATTCATAATTTAATGATTCACAATCTTATTACAATATCAATTATTTACAAGACTTTCTACAAACCTTATCTTATGAACTCCAGTAACATTTATTACTAGCTAAGCATTATGCTTCAGACAAAAAGGATTAACATAAAATAGAGTTGCACTTTCCATTTGAATAAATACAAGCTCCATTGCTATTTGTACATGTACATTAATCTAAAATTTCCTCACAGATTCTACATTATAAAAATTAATCCATATAACATGAATATCCATTTATTTCATTACCATTACATAAAGTTGGGGATGCATTGTATAAATGGCAAAATGTATTTGTACAATGATAAGTATTTTCATAGACTCCATACATTTCCCATGAACATTTGAATTTATTTATAGTAGTCTATACACAAATTGAAAAATCAGTGATTGTTGAACAAGTTGAAATTTCTTAACATCTATCATCCATATATATGCAATTAGAAAAATTGTAACAGTCTACTTCAGTTCTATCTGAACAATCTAGAGGTCGACATTAAAAATTATCTTATTTACAAGCAGTATTAGAACAATCACTATTGGGACATAATTCTATAAGATTTGTTGCACTAATACAATTATTGAGAATTTAAACACAATTTGATGAATTAAATACATAATCCTTGCAATTTGATAAATTATTTAAATTAATTATATCTTCGCATGATGAAGCATTCTAACATTATTATTAAGCATCTTTGTAACATCTTTTACCATTAATTGAACCTGAACAATCTGTTTAATCATTGCAATTTCTTAATCTACAACTATAAATATCATAATCATAAATGCAATTTGAATTAGATTTGCAATTACTTTCATTCAATTGACATTATGCATTAGTAATTTATGTAGAACAAACACATTATGTAATATCATATGACCATTTGCAATTTGATTAATGAAGACAATTATTTTAATTCAAACCATAATAATTGCAAGGTAATTATGATAATGTAAAATAACAATTATTTGAGATTTAATCATAAGCACAACTATCCTATGTATTCATCTTGCATGCCATTTCATTAACATTTGTTAAATCCAAACAACTTTTCTTAAGATTAATTATTTTTTAACATTTGTTATCAACATATTAACATGGCTCTAAAATTGTAGAAACACATGCCCTTCTATTTAATCCAGGATAAGAACATTTAAAATATTTATTATACTTTTCTTGACATGTTCTATTTTCTACATTATAAGAACAGACATTCTGATGATAGTTCAATAATGAACAGCTTAAACTATTGAGTTTTGTGAAATTATCACATTAATTTATACTCTTATTTACATTAAAAACTTAGCAACTATCAGAAACACTATCCCATTAACATGCTTATGTTTAAATATTTGTACAACCAATAAGGGATAAACCAAAAGTATAACAAGTATCTGAATTGATATTGATATTTTTGCATGAATTGGTTTTGGTATCATATTTACAACTTAAATGAGGTAACATTTAACAAACCATTTAGGTGACATCTTTATAATCAGAACAATTCAATTTATTTACAAATTCAAAATTTGAACATTTGTTATTTTAATATATACATTAAGATTTAGTTAATTGTAAACATGCCTAATCATATTATTTAAATTTATACATATTTTGATAAGCCTTTGGAATTACAATTATCTATTTTGGGATCTAAAGGTATACAAGATGATAAATTTGAATCATATTTGATAGCCATATTAACAGTTGTACAAAAAATTTCAGTCACTAAGGTCAATTATGTTTAAGTAGCATTTTCATCTGCATACCAATCAACACATTAATCATTTCTCCAAGCACAGAATAAATTAATAATCGCTAAGCATTATTTCATACTTTTATCAGCACAAATAGCATTATTACATTAATCATTATTAAAGCAATTTATACATGTATGATTTTGCCAAGAACAGTAACCTATTCTACTACCAATACAATCTTCTTTTTGCTGAAATTAGGTACATTCATAGATTAATCTAATTTAAACGAAATCATTTTGATCAGTTTCCATAGAGTTTGTAAATTCACTAGTTAATTTAATATCACAACGTTTAGTAATTTCATCATATTTACAGGGTTATTTAGAATATTTATAGCATGATACTTTATTAAACTAAAAATAATGTTTATAAATATTACTTCAGATGGGATATCTTAACAAGATACAGGTTCAAATTCTTTACCTATATTTTCACATTTACCATTCCATTTACAATACATAGATGTATTTAAGCAACCCCATTAATTAATAATATTTTCACATGAGTATTTACTTCTATACCATTTCTAACATGTGTTATTAACCCAAGAACAAAATTAATTAATTACTTTTTGACATGCTGAATAACTTAAGGTGTCAGAACAAGATTAATCGACTTCAATTAATTAATCGCAAGTATTAGTTCCAAGATTGAATGAACATGATACTTTAGCTTATTTACAATATGTTAATGTATTATAATCATGACAATTTTAAGAACCAATCTTATTTACACATTATCCATCATGCCATTTACAAATTTAATTATATGTTAAAATTTATTCACATGTATTAAATGAAACATCATCTATACAATTTATCTATTTTAAAATAGCTTCTTTACAAGTGAAACCATCCCAAAAACATGTTAATTCAGATGTATTTTCTAGACAAAGACTTCGAGATAATCCTAAATTTTCACATCTTAAAAATGATATTGGTAAGTTTGTAGAATAATCAAAACAAGTCATACCATTCCATAATTAAGATATTGATTAACAATAACTTTAACTATATTCACAATTAGTATAAGTTCCATCTTCACATTTATTATCTAAATTATCACTAAGATCACATTATTTATTGTCTCCTATCCAAATGCAAGTAGATTTAATAGATATTAAACAAGATTATCTATTTTTAAATTCACAATCAATCTCATCAAATGATCTTTTATATTCTTAGCATTTACCATTAAACCATACACATTTCATGTCATTCATTATTTCAATACAAGACTTTTGATTTAATTGATTACATATATAAATATCATCATATTTTGATGATGAATAACTTAAACAATTCTATGAATTTAAATCAAAATAATATAGATTAGTAGTCAAAGATATACAACCAAAGTAATTCAAATTAATATCATAAGTATCATCTAATGATTAATCACATTATTAAAATAAATCATCTTAATCTAAAACAATTAAGCAACTCTCTTCCACAAATGTACATTAATATAACTCAGTGTATTAAGTACATTCACTAATTTCAATAGTGTTTCTTAATTTACATCTATTTGTGGATTCTTGATAATAACATTCTTCTGTGTTTAATTCATTTTACATAATTGATAAACATAATTAACGATTAACTTAATAATTAGTAACAGATGAACATGTTAAATCTCCTGTATAAGTATAACAAATTTCATTGTCTAAATAACAATTTATTCCTGGAATATCTTTGACACAAAAAGGTGTTAATGATTCACATTACAAAGGAATTTAATGACAGAATAGTTCTCCTATTACAGTCATCTTAAAACTACAATTATCTATTGATTCACATGCTAAATAAGATCTAACTTATATTTAATCAAAATATTCACATGTATCTAATTGGTAAGATTGAATATCTTAACATGTTTTAAACCATATATAATCCATAAATTAACATTTCATGGCTCTTTATAATGCACAGCCATATTGAGTTTAAGTTAGACTTGAACATTAATTTTCAGAAAACTCTTCATCTATCATATCACTTTTAGAATTATAATTAACCATCTAACAAGTATTGTCTTTGTAAATACATAATGGATAATAATGCCAACAAAAGTTAAGTGTTGTGTATTCAAAATCGTTGCAATCATAATTTTAGAAATTATTTATTTCATAACATTTACCTTTATCATAAATGCAACTTTTAGATTTATGTTAAATACATTCTTATAGAGTTTAAGAATCTTCACAATCATAATCTTTATCTGTACATTTATTATCTATCCATTAACAATAACCAGGTTAAGACATACATAAATCATATCTTAAAGATAACCAACATGGAACTGTTATTTATTCACTAGAACAACCTTTTCTACCTGCAAAACATGTACCGCTACTAANTATCACTAAGATCACATTATTTATTGTCTCCTATCCAAATGCAAGTAGATTTAATAGATATTAAACAAGATTATCTATTTTTAAATTCACAATCAATCTCATCAAATGATCTTTTATATTCTTAGCATTTACCATTAAACCATACACATTTCATGTCATTCATTATTTCAATACAAGACTTTTGATTTAATTGATTACATATATAAATATCATCATATTTTGATGATGAATAACTTAAACAATTCTATGAATTTAAATCAAAATAATATAGATTAGTAGTCAAAGATATACAACCAAAGTAATTCAAATTAATATCATAAGTATCATCTAATGATTAATCACATTATTAAAATAAATCATCTTAATCTAAAACAATTAAGCAACTCTCTTCCACAAATGTACATTAATATAACTCAGTGTATTAAGTACATTCACTAATTTCAATAGTGTTTCTTAATTTACATCTATTTGTGGATTCTTGATAATAACATTCTTCTGTGTTTAATTCATTTTACATAATTGATAAACATAATTAACGATTAACTTAATAATTAGTAACAGATGAACATGTTAAATCTCCTGTATAAGTATAACAAATTTCATTGTCTAAATAACAATTTATTCCTGGAATATCTTTGACACAAAAAGGTGTTAATGATTCACATTACAAAGGAATTTAATGACAGAATAGTTCTCCTATTACAGTCATCTTAAAACTACAATTATCTATTGATTCACATGCTAAATAAGATCTAACTTATATTTAATCAAAATATTCACATGTATCTAATTGGTAAGATTGAATATCTTAACATGTTTTAAACCATATATAATCCATAAATTAACATTTCATGGCTCTTTATAATGCACAGCCATATTGAGTTTAAGTTAGACTTGAACATTAATTTTCAGAAAACTCTTCATCTATCATATCACTTTTAGAATTATAATTAACCATCTAACAAGTATTGTCTTTGTAAATACATAATGGATAATAATGCCAACAAAAGTTAAGTGTTGTGTATTCAAAATCGTTGCAATCATAATTTTAGAAATTATTTATTTCATAACATTTACCTTTATCATAAATGCAACTTTTAGATTTATGTTAAATACATTCTTATAGAGTTTAAGAATCTTCACAATCATAATCTTTATCTGTACATTTATTATCTATCCATTAACAATAACCAGGTTAAGACATACATAAATCATATCTTAAAGATAACCAACATGGAACTGTTATTTATTCACTAGAACAACCTTTTCTACCTGCAAAACATGTACCGCTACTAATTCCACAAACTTTCCAAGATTTTACTTACTCATAAGATGATGGACATAATTCTGTTGATAATTTACAAAATTTAGCTTATTCATCCCATATACAATTTAAATCACCAAATGTACATCCCATTCTATTTCTAAAATCACAAGAAATAGATAAATCAGTTAATTTAGAACACTTATTATTGTAAAACACACAAGGTCCTCTTGTTTATAATAAACATAATATTTAAGATGCTCCAATTTAATCACAATCAAAAACATCATCAATTTCAGGAGTTTAACATTAATTAGTTGTTTTATCATAATAACATGCATCTGTACTACGGGTACATAATTAAGGATTATAAATACTCATATCATATGTACTCAAAGTTGAACATGAATCTCCAAAAGATGTATAAATTGATATACATTTACGTGGGTTTTATTTATAACATACTTAACCAGGAGTAGTTATTTTATTACAAATTTACATATTACTATCTTTGCATAGAAGTTAATTTAAAAAGATATTTTAGTATTCTTGAGGACCATTTAAAATTGTACACTTTTAATTGTAGAAATAACATTATTCTGTTGTGTATCCCATGCATCTATAGACATTGATTTATCTTGTATAACCACAATCAGTATCGGTAATATCAGTTATTTAGGAGGTGCAAACAGAATCAACAACTTCGCAGTATTATTGATCTGAAAGATTGAGTGCAATATTAGTAGTTAAATTAACACATATATTAACATTTGAATTATCTTGGAATGTATTACAATTTGAATAAAAACCTTATTAATGATTTCTACATTTGATAGTTTAATCACTATTGATTGATCCCCAAAAACAATATTATCCAGGTTTTGTTATTGATAAACAAGTAGATTGACTAATATATTCAGTATTACAGTTAAATGAATTAAAAAAAGGAGTAGAATCTTGACATTAATTAATTACATTATTATAATAACAATTGGCAGATGATAATCTACAAGCATATCTATTAGCATATTGATTGCAATCATTAATATTATTATATACAACAATACAACTTTTAGAATCATTATCATATTAGCATTGATCCTAAAAATTAATTGATTATCTACAAACACTTGGACTTACTCTTTATAATTCATAGCAGTTATAATAAATAATTTTAGAAGGTTATAAATAAATACATTAATTATCAACCCAAGCACAATATTCATTTTAGATACTCAAACATTAAGTTTAATTAATGCCTTTTGTATCACAATGTAAAAGTGAAGCATCAGTTGAAAAACAACTAAAACTATTTGAATCATAAAGACATAATTTATTATTTGATACAATTGCCTCTTTACATAAATTAGGATTAACTAATTTCATAAGATCACAAGCAATTTATGTATTTGTCACATGTAAACATTTTTATTTAAAATAATCCCATCTTGTATTCGAATTAATTAAATTAAGACAATATTCTTTATTAATTCTATCATTTCCTTAATAATTGCATTCAAAATCATTTACTTAATAATTTGGATCTACAAAATCAATACAAGGTGAATATAAATTAATATCTGAACTTTCACAATTTTAAGTATTAAAATTATATTTATAGTATTTCCCTGATTATGATATACATAAATTATAATTCATAAATGTAGATTCAGGAAACGCTAAAAAATGTGAAAATAATTATTGATCTTTAACATTCAAACATGTATTTTAATGCCATACACAAAATTAATCATACATAGTAATTGAAGTACAACAAAATATTGTATTACAATTATTGCATTTCATCTATTCAATATTTTTAATTGTTTTGCATCTTCCAACATTAGAATCCCAATAACAAGTAGTTGCCATTTTTACACAATAAAATAAATTCAATCCTAATTAATCACATTTATTAGAAGGTGAACATACTATAAATGAAGACTATTCGGAAAATTCTAAATCAAACTTATTACTAGTTAACCATACACATTTAGTATTATTAATACAATCTTATTTTGTTTAATATTAGAAACAAGTATTACTACATTCTGCTTTTGTTGATGTTAAATCTAAATAACATGCCCTATCTTAAACTTAAGCACAATCAAAATGTGTTGCTAAACTTATTTTAGAATCACATGATTCTTAAACTGTTATTGTTTCAATATTATAACATTAAAATTCTTTTGAATAATTAATTTAACATTTCTAATTTATATTATAATATCTTTAACAAACTATACCGCTCATACTTTAACATGCAATTTAATTCTTATCTATATATGTTTAATCTTATAAATCTTTATCTACTATTGTTTAACATTCATTATTTACAAAAACTGTCCAAACTGGATTTAAAGGATGATTATTCAAATATTTACAATAAATATGATTAACTCCTCTGATGTTACCACTCAAACTAAAAAGTGTTAGAAATCTATTCTCATTTAAAATCTCTTATGCAATGCATCCATATCTTGAATAATCATTTATTTTAACTATAATTATTATTATATTAATTTATACGATTTGTTATGCTTAATTATGTTGCCTATGTATACCATTTATAATCACCATTATTATCGACATAATTATCTCCCATCTTTTAATCCTCATATGTTCTACTTGTATCTACTTCTATTCCAGCCTCCACCTTCACTAAATTCTATGCTTCTGTAAATAAATCAGGTTTATATTATAATAAATCCCATAAAAGAGTACTATGAATAATTAAATATCCTGATATTCTACTACATACTGAAACACTTAGTTCCAAATCCTAAAATATTTAATTTATATTGTTCTCT
The DNA here is from genome assembly GCA_905182985.1 of Paramecium sonneborni. NCBI lineage: Eukaryota > Ciliophora > Oligohymenophorea > Peniculida > Parameciidae > Paramecium > Paramecium sonneborni. Next base: position 145,459 of record CAJJDN010000009.1, read on the forward strand.
TCATCATGACTCAATCTCAAACATTAACCTTTCTCCCATTTACAAAGTTCATTTGGATTTGTTATCGACAAACAACCTGATTTTGATAATTTATCACTGCATCTTGTTTCATATTTCTCATATATTGTATGACAAACTTTATCGAATATACATTCAGATATTGTTCCATCCAAATTACCAAATTATTTTACACAAAGCTTCTAACTCAAATTAGGATCACATCCCATTAAATAATTATTAGACTTTACACAATACTAACCTTTCCATTCACATTATTAATCTCTTAAATTTATACATCCATTATATGTTGTTTATTATACACATACATCTAGACCCTTCACCAAAATTAAACATATCACTATTATGAGTAATTTCATTATTTAAATATATTATTATTATTTTTATCTATAATCCATACTATGATACTATAATTTTTAGTTTCTCTAAATTTTTTAAATAATCATTTTAACACACAATTTCTCAACATAATTAACAAAATCATCATTTTTTTTAATTATATTAGCAAATTATTAAATTCATAATTGCTTTGCTATTTACTAACTATTGCATCAATATTTTATCTACTTTTCTAAAGTATTGAATAAAAATAATTAAGATTTTTTTCAATATATTATGATCAGTTCAATTCTTTACCCTTTTCTACATTCTTATATTTATCATTATATTAAAAATTACATAAATAAAAATCAAAATAAGACCTATTGTTTATAAATTTTATGTTTATTTATAAATCTAATTCAACTCAATTTCATTTTATTTATATAATATTTTATTTATACAAAATAGATTAACTAATTGTAAATGTAATTTATTTATGAATCAAAAAAAAAAGTATAGTTAATTATTTCTGAAACGGATTCTTAATAAAAATAAAATGAAAATTTTTGTAATTTTAATAATAATAAAACTTGTTTTAGCAAGTACTCATTTACCCTCTTTCTATCATACTACAGATGATATTGAAAAAGAAGTAAAGAATATCTTAAAAAATTGCTAAATGAAGGCTACTTAAAAGAAATATGGAATTATTAATTCTATAACCTTAAAGCCAAAAATAGAAAATGAAAATAAGAATAAGGCTTTTATAATTTTTGGAGAACATGCAAGAGAGTTAATAAGTGTTGAAACTGGATTTCACTTTCTCTAATAAATATGCAAAGTTGGTGTAGATTTCAAATTAAAAATTATCATTAATATGAATCCTAATTCAAGAAGGTATGTGGAAAAAGGATACTTTTGTTTAAGAGAAAATCTTAATGGAGTTGATTTAAATAGAAATTATGGTTTTGAATGGAAATTTAAGGAAAATCATTTTGTTTAAGATTCTTCTGGTCCTGAACCATTTTCAGAGATTGAAACATAAACTGTTAGAGATATTCTCACTTAATTCAAACCTAGAACATTTATAACAGTGCATTCAGGTACTTTAGCAATTTTGCATCCTTGGGCTTATAAGAAAGAAGACATTGTTATTTCTCACAATAATTTTAGAGGAGTCAAGAATAATTGCGTTGATTGTTTATTAGGAGGAGCAGCTACTCAAATAGGATATACTGCTTCAGGCAATTCTATGGATTATGCTTATGGAGTAGCAAAAGTTAAAAGATCTTACACACTTGAAATATTTTAATTAGAAAAATAAAATTAAAGAAAGGAACCTGATAGTAATTTTGCTGAATTCTTGTAACATAAAGAGAAAACACAGTTAAGTAATAAAGAATTATTTTGTTTTGATTATTTTAATCCTAGAAGTGAAGAATAATATAATGAATTAGTTTCCAAATGGTCTGATATCATTTTATAATTGATTAAATGATCTATCATATAAATTAGATTATGAAAGATTTATTAAAAATTTAGAAAACACTTAATGTATATTTTTAAACATTTTTGTATATTTAACTCACTATAATATTTATAAAAGTTTATAATTAGTAAATATATTATGTATGAATAAAAAATTACAATTAATCACTTTTCAAAATTACACTCTAATAAACTATCTTAAAGTTTTTCAAAAGAAATTAGGCTTAGAAAATACAGAGATCTCACCTTCGATCAATTAACCAAATGGAAAATTAGAATAGTTTGGTGACGACATTCAGGTATATTCACAATATGATTCTTCAAATTTGCTTTTTGTAACAGCTGATCAAGATTGCATAAATATTTTATTAAATAGTGACTCAAACACTAATGGATGCACTTAATGGTTTAATTTCTAGATTAAATCATTAAAAGTTGGATTAACCATAAAATTTAAAATATTAAATAATAGAAGAAGTAAGTAATTATTAACTTCCTGTAATTTTTATACTTCCAAAAATGCATGTTTTGATGTTCACTATTATAAAACAAATATAAATCATCCATTTTATGCAAATGAGGATGCAAGCATTGCTTAATATTAAAAATAAATATAATTTTATACTTTAGAGTTTAAATATACATTTTAAGACCAAGAATTTATCACATTTGCATATGCTGAACCATATCCATTAAATAGAGTTCTTTAATTGAAGGATTATACAGTAATAGGATATACACAATTAAATAATCCAATCATAAGAATTAAAAGAGGAAAAGCTAAGAAATATGTTGTAATTCTTGCAAGATAGCATCCATGCGAAACCAGTGGATCATTCATAGCAGAAGAATTGATAAAAATAATTAATTCTACATAATATAGATACATAATATATCCAATGATAAATCCAGATGGAGTTTTTCTTGGGAATAGCAGATGTAATAAAAATGGTATTGACTTAAATAGAAAATGGATTAATCCATCTCAATAAGAAGAACCAGAATTATATTATATTAAATAGTCTTTGACAAAATATTAATAAAGAATAAAATTTATGATTGATTTGCATGGTCATTCTACTAAATAAAATTACTTTATTTATGGATGTTCTAATAATTCAAATTGTAATTCAAAAATCAAAAATTTTGTAAAACAATTTATGAATTGCAAACATTTTAGTTTAAAAGATTGTTCTTTTGCTACCTAAATTAGTCGAAAATGTACAGCTAGATAAACATTTTGGTCAGAATTTAATATTTAATATTCTATGACAATAGAAATTAGTCTTTTTGGATCAAAATAAGGATAATTAAAAGGAAGGTTTAGTAGTTTAGAATATTCAGAGATTGCTTTATAAATATATAATTCAATTGAATAATTTTATGAAGACAATATTGATTTGATAAAATTACCTTAAATTGAGTGTTTAAATGAAAGTTATGAATCAGAAAGTGAATATGAATAAGATATTGTGAATGTGGGTATTGTACAAAAGTAATAATAAAAATATAGAAGTGTTGAGAAATAAAATTAAAAATCTTAAAATGTTAAGAAGGAGGAAGATGTTGTTTAATAAAAATAATAAATATTACCTAAGATAAGAATATCAAAGGTAATGAGTAAATCAGAACATAGAGCCTCATCTATTTTTGAAATAGATAATTCGTTTGTTTTTAGATTAGAATAATATTAAAATAATTTTAATGTAATAAAGTATTTTCCATAAAGGAATGTCTATCCAAAAAGAATGAGTTGTATAAATAAAAATTAAAATAAGAGTGCAACAATAGATATAGAATAGTTGAAAAAATGTTTAATATTATGAACTAATATTTAATTAAAATCTTAAAAAATTAAATAAATAATTAATTGAACTAATATTTTAATCCATAAATAATAAACAATATAATAATAAAAAATTAATAATTTTATATTTTTAAGTATTTCAATTCATCTTTTAGGTTTGTGATAAATTAATTTAGATTTGCGACAATCCAAACAATACCAATTTTTTTCAGGAATAAAAAACTCTAGAAAACCTGGATCACAGAATGTATGGCACATTTAATCATTGCATTTATCACAAATTAACATTAAATACTATGAGTGGGAACATCCACAAAGTTGACACTTTTAATTTTCTTCTTGTTCATCCTAGAAATTATAAAATTGATCTTGTTCTGGCTACCATTTAGGTTTATTAAGATTTAACTTGATTGGAGTTCTTTTTCTTTTTCCATTTTCTATTGGATAAATTCTTTTGAATTTAGCTCTACAATAAGGACATTAAGTCTTGTATTTTTCAGCCCACTCTTTTATACAGGTTAAACATATTTAATGTTAACAAACATCAATTTCACAAACATTTTATAAATCATCTAAGTTTGTCATACATATAGGACATTCTTCTTATAATTATTATTTTAGTCGATTTTTTTTAAGTTACTCCTTAGATTGATTAGTTTGTTGCTGATTGACTTATGGTATGTTCTAATAATTAAAAGATGATATAATAAAAGATCTTACTTCTTTATTTGAAATAAAATTTTTGATATCAGGAGAGTCTTATATTATTTTTTTTCTTCTAAACTTTAAATTCTTATCTTGGCGTTCCATCCAACGTTGTTCATAGGCATCTAAAATATGTTAATATTGCATTTTTCTATATTTTTGCTTCGAACTAAAAAAAATTTAATTTTATTCAATTATAATTAAAAATGGCAAATGCATTAGCAAATGATGCTTTGATATAATAAGAAATTGATTAATAAGTAATTTAAAATCCAAAGCTATCATTTGCTTAAAAGAAGTTATTAAGAAAATCAATTCTAAAAGCTAGTGTAGCAAATGCTCCTAAGAATAGTTCATTTTAAACAATATTAAGTGTTAGCAACACAATGGTTGGATCATCATTATTAGTAATACCAGTATTATTTTAATAATCTGGAATTTTGAGTGCATTAATAGTTGCATTAATATTTGGTTTAATATCATGTAAGACTTGTTCACTATTGATGGTTCATAATAAACTTGAGGAATTAGATTTACCTCAAACTATAATGAGAATACTTGGTTAAAAGTATAATTTAATTTTTAATANAATAATTTTATATTTTTAAGTATTTCAATTCATCTTTTAGGTTTGTGATAAATTAATTTAGATTTGCGACAATCCAAACAATACCAATTTTTTTCAGGAATAAAAAACTCTAGAAAACCTGGATCACAGAATGTATGGCACATTTAATCATTGCATTTATCACAAATTAACATTAAATACTATGAGTGGGAACATCCACAAAGTTGACACTTTTAATTTTCTTCTTGTTCATCCTAGAAATTATAAAATTGATCTTGTTCTGGCTACCATTTAGGTTTATTAAGATTTAACTTGATTGGAGTTCTTTTTCTTTTTCCATTTTCTATTGGATAAATTCTTTTGAATTTAGCTCTACAATAAGGACATTAAGTCTTGTATTTTTCAGCCCACTCTTTTATACAGGTTAAACATATTTAATGTTAACAAACATCAATTTCACAAACATTTTATAAATCATCTAAGTTTGTCATACATATAGGACATTCTTCTTATAATTATTATTTTAGTCGATTTTTTTTAAGTTACTCCTTAGATTGATTAGTTTGTTGCTGATTGACTTATGGTATGTTCTAATAATTAAAAGATGATATAATAAAAGATCTTACTTCTTTATTTGAAATAAAATTTTTGATATCAGGAGAGTCTTATATTATTTTTTTTCTTCTAAACTTTAAATTCTTATCTTGGCGTTCCATCCAACGTTGTTCATAGGCATCTAAAATATGTTAATATTGCATTTTTCTATATTTTTGCTTCGAACTAAAAAAAATTTAATTTTATTCAATTATAATTAAAAATGGCAAATGCATTAGCAAATGATGCTTTGATATAATAAGAAATTGATTAATAAGTAATTTAAAATCCAAAGCTATCATTTGCTTAAAAGAAGTTATTAAGAAAATCAATTCTAAAAGCTAGTGTAGCAAATGCTCCTAAGAATAGTTCATTTTAAACAATATTAAGTGTTAGCAACACAATGGTTGGATCATCATTATTAGTAATACCAGTATTATTTTAATAATCTGGAATTTTGAGTGCATTAATAGTTGCATTAATATTTGGTTTAATATCATGTAAGACTTGTTCACTATTGATGGTTCATAATAAACTTGAGGAATTAGATTTACCTCAAACTATAATGAGAATACTTGGTTAAAAGTATAATTTAATTTTTAATATTACGAATATCATAATTTTATACTTTGCTGGTGTAGTATATTTTATTTTAATATGCAATATGTTATACTCACTCTTACAGTTAGTATGTAATTAATTAGAAATGAATTATGCTTCTAAAACTGATATAGTTTTGAGTTAATTATCATATTAATGGTGTGGAATTGTTTATATGTTTTTGTTATACTTGATTATGTTATAGAAGAATTTATCTTTGATTATAAAATTGGTTCAATATGGAGTTATATCAGTTATAGCTTTGATATTATATATCATAACAAATGGAAGTATTAATATGTAATAGATTTTAAACGCCAATTTATTCACATTAGATGTGGTAACCTTATGTGGTGTATTTTCAGTGGCATTTATGGTACATTCTTGTATAGTTCCAATAATGAAAAATAATTTGGAATAGTAGAATAATTTGAGAGATATAGCAATTAGTTTTGGATGGACTTGGATAATTTATGCTTTGGTTGGTATATTTGGAGCAATTGCTATATAAGGAAAGATAGTAAATCCTTCAGGTGATGGTTCTACTGTATTAGATTATTTAGAATAGAATTTATTTTCTTATGGGATTCAAGTATTATAATTACTTTAGTTAACAACAGTATTTCCATTACTATCATTTATAACAAGATCTTAATTTTTTACTTTGATATATAAATTAGAATAACCTCCTTAAAAATGGTTTATTATATATACAACTGGAGTGGCATTAAGTACTTTGTTATTTCAATGTTTTAACATTAGTGTATCTTTAATTTTAAGTCTATCAGGAGCTGTGATTGGATTCTTCTAGATCTATTTGATTCCAATTCAACTTCATTTAACTTGTCTTTATGCAAAATAGAAAATAAATGATAATAGAGCGGGATTAATCAATGATACAATTTAATATCTAGAGAATCCAGATGTATCAATATTTGATGAATAAGATTAAAAATGTATAGATCATTCAAATCTTAAAAAAAGATATAATAAATAAATTAGATTTACTTTATATAATTTGATAATGTTCTTTGGAGCAATAATGGGATTTCTAAATATAGTTACTCCATTCTTGAAATGAATATTAATAGTAGTATTTATTTAAATTAATAAAATGTATAAGGTATTACAATATTATTATTATGAAATAATCAATCAGCATCTTCCCAATCTTTTTCATTCATTTCTAATTCTCTAAGATCAACTTCTATAATATCTTCCTCTTCTTATTATTCCTTTTATTCTTTTTACATATCTTTCTAAGATTCTTTTTAATCAATTTTAATAGGTTTCTTCTTCTTTTTTTATCCTTTAGCCATAAATTTATTGGCAACAGTCTCATCCATTTCTTACTCTCCAAATAATAATTCAAAAACCTAATTAAAATGAAATTATATATACTTCTTAAGGTTTAAATTTATCTCCTTAAAATCCTCCAGAATATACTGTTGATTGAACATTCTATTTTTATTATGCTCTCTTAACAATCCTCTCTTCAATTGTTCCTTTAGTAATCAATCTATAAACATAAACATCTTTTGTTCTTCCTATTCTATGTGCTCTATCAGTTGCTTAAGCATCCATTGTTGGATTCCAATCATTATCATAAAATATCACAGCATCAGCTTAAGTTAATGTAATCCCTAAACCGCCAGCTCTTGTAGACAATAGAAATGCAAAAATCTTATCATTTTGTTAAAATTCATTAACCATCTAATTAATATATTCTAATTATATTTTACATCTCTTCTATCATTTATTTAACATTATCCATCCATTCTAAAATATGTATATCCTTTATGTAACATGTATTCTTCCAATATATCTAACATTCTTGTCATCTAACAAAATATCAATACTCTCCATTATTTCTACTTTAATTCTTTTAATAATGTATCTAATTTTAATAACTTTGAGGATGATGCAATTAATGATTCAGGACTATTTGGTAATATACAACAACCTCCAGATTCCTATAAGTATGAAAGTGCCTATCTATTATACAAACTATCTTAAATTTTTTAATAAAAAGATTGAGATCTGCACTCAAATGATATTATTTAACTCTAAGCTTAAGGAATATAAAATTCAAATTATTTTGAATAAGAATAATTCACTAAAATTTAAGATGAATCTTTCCTCTCACATAATAATTCAATTATATCAAATACATTCTTCTCAAATAAACCTAAAGGCATGTGTTTCCATTACATATATGCAAATGTAGACTCACCATTCTTTAATGATGTATAAATATAATGTGCTGTAAATAAACATCTCATATTTTCAATTAAATTATCATATACTAATTTAGGTATTATAAAATTTATAGGATTTCTTTTAGTCACTTATACTATTGGGTTTTTCTAATATACCTCAACATTTTATTTATCCTAAAAAACATAAGGACTTTTATAAGGCTTTCTTTCAAATAATTCAGGATGATTACATATCTTACGAAATTACATTACTAAATTCATCAAATTATCAACCTTTTATTTTGAATCTAACATTCTAAAAAATTCTTTTATTGATAATTTTGATTTCACATTCTTATATAATACAGCCTACCTACTAGTCATCTCACAAACTATCTAAATTTCTTTCTTCTATCCAATCTCATTTTCAACATCCTTTTTCAATCTCCTTAACATAAAAGGTTTCAATATTGCATGCAATCTCTATAATTAATGTTAATTTAATGTCTTTTGATCTTAAGAATGAGCTTCAATATCTTTTGAAAACCATTCTTAAAATTAATCAAAACTATCAAAAAATCTTGGCATTATGAAATGCAATAATGCCCATAATTCTCCCATCGTATTTTATATAGGAGTTCCCGTCAATAATAATCTATTTCTTGCATTAAATGATAATAAAATCTACCATCTCTAAGAATTTATATTCTTTATTGCTTAAGCTTCATCTAATATCATATATTACCATCTTACTCTATTGAAAATTTTATTATCTGATACTACTAAATTATAAGATGTAACTACAATATGAAATAAAGATTCTCTTGAACCAAAGTTTTTCTATTAAAAATATTTTCTTATAGTTTTTCTTTGTTATGCTTAACCCCAATATGGTAATACTTTTAAAGTTGGACAAAATTTTTTAATTTCCTATTACCAATTATGTAAAGTTGACGATGGAGCTATTACTAAAAAAGGACCCCATATTTATTTAAATGAACTTATATGTGATAATAATGCTATTGCTTAAATAGTCTTACCTAATCCCATTTCATCTGCCAATATCCCATTTATACCTTAATCATATAAATTATCTAACCATCTAAGACCTTTTAATTAATATTCCTTCAAATCTCCTTTAAAAGTTGATGGAGGAGCTATCAATGAAAAATCTCTATCCTAATCATTATGATCTAATTTTAATTCTTAAAGCTAAACATTCTCTTATTTCTTTCCGTCAAATTATTATAATTATTTTCTATTATCATTTATTACTTTCTAAACATTTTCCAATGCTTTTTCTTCATCAATCTCATCATTATTCAATGAAATTTGATTATCCAATGTTATTCCAAGTTTCTTAGCCATAAAATGTGCATAAATATCTGATTATTTCATTAAAAATTCCAATCTTTTTTATTATAATAATTATTCTCTTTCCTCTTCTTCCTTCTTCTTCCTCTCCTATTCTAATTTCTCTTTTCTTTTCTTAATTTCTATCAATTCCTTATCTCTTTTTCTCCAATATGATTGAGCCTCTTTTGATAATTTCTTTGCTCTTAACATAAATTCTTTTTAATATTTTTAACATTTTTAATTTCTTCTTCTTGCTTCCTTTGCTGCAAAATATGCAATTCTTTTAAAAAATTCTCTTAAATCTTATCTGAATTTTGCTTTGAATCTACTTATTTTTACTGCATTTCTCACTACTATAGCCCAACTTTTCTTCCAATCTCCTATTTCTATAGGATCTTCATATAATTCCTATTAGATAATTGTATTAAAATAATCATTCTAAGATGATGTCTAGCAATCATTTTTAAGCTAATATTTTTATAATTTTTTACCTTTCTTTACTTTTTTATAATTGATTTTCCTATTTTCGAATACTAAATCTTGAATGCATCTTCAAAATTATACCCAAGTTAAGGCAATTTATTTGAATGAAAAGTAGGCTCAAATTATTATGATGTCTAAATTAATGTTAATTATATACTATTCCTATATGTATTTACTATTCTAATATTGTTTCTTATTTGTGGCTGTATTTATCATACAAAAAATTTTCGACCATGTTTGGTTGATCTCTGAATGCTTTAGAAAAGAACATTAGTAATTTATTTTATATTTTGCTTTGATTGTTAGCTGAATAGACATATTTCTTTTCTTTTACTTCAAAATTCTTGCTCTAGAATACTAATTTTATTATAATGAGACAACTTACCTTTTTACCTCTTGTTTTCTAAATAGCATAGTCGAGCCTCCTCTAATGATAAGTCTTCTACTGGAGGGCGTTTGAGATTAAAAACAAGATTAATTTCTGGTTCTTAGACTTTTCTGAATTGTGGATTGACTTATCGAGTGTTCTCAATCTTAAGGATAAAATAAATAATACTTATGTAATCTAATGAAGAAGTTAATCAATATTGTATTGTTTATCTTCTTCTTCTTCTGAACTCATATAAAAATTTAATAAAGATTTTTGTTTATTTAAGGGTTATTGGACGAGTTCATTAATTTTTATTTTTAAAAATGTATATATATATTATCTTAATACACATAGTAATCTGTATGAAGAATCGTTGAGCAGAAGACAAGTGATGAGATAAAATACTTAGTGAGTTGAAGAAGTTAAAAAGAGAGGTTAAAGAAAATGCAGAAAATCTATCAAATCTGATTTATAAGATATAGAATTCATATAATATTGAAGAATTTAATATGAATCATAATAGACACATATGTTGAAATGAATCTTAAATGAAATCTTGCACAATCCTTGATATTTTTGAGGTTGATTAGAAATATTTTCAAATATAATAGAAAAAAAGATAATATAGAAAAGTCTTTAATTGGGAAGAATGTGTTCCAAGTAAGAATTGAATAGGAATGGAATTGGAGGGAAAAGAATTATTCTATGTAAATAAATTGATTAAATTAAAAACGTATTATAAATATGCAAAGTATATATAGTATTATGAAAAACGGGTAATAAGTGTAAATCACTTGAGAATGGTTGAGTTGTTGATTAATAATAAATAAAATGGCTAGATCATTAACAATATTGGCTATTGTGATTGCAGTTGCAACAGCTAGAGTTACAAAGAGTGAAAGTCCAAAGGAAATATTGGCTTAAGTGAATAAGGATTCATTTGGTAATTCAATCCTTTCAGTTCTCCAACTTTAATTGGCTACAGGAGGACCAGTCGGAGAGATCTAAATCCTTTTAAACAACATTGCCTCATAATTGAATGGAGATTAAAAGAAAGCTGACAAAGTTCATGAAAGTGACACAGTTGCATTTGAGAAAATCATTGCTGACTTAGAATAAGAAATTGCTTATCACTAATCCTAAATTGTTGCCTTATCTAACTTAAGAGATTCTACAACTGAAGCATTAGGTGAAGCTGAATAAGAAGTCAGAGTCGTAACATCAGATATTGCCAATAACGAAAAAAGTTTTGCTGACGAATCAGCTACAAGATAATCATAACACGAAACATGGGTTAGAAAGGATGCTGAACATGTTGATTAAATGGATGCCATTGATGAAGCATCAAAGATTGTTCAACATTTATAAGCTGGTGTAGCATTTGCTCAATTAAAGAGTAGATTTGAAAAAGTCTAAGCCAAATTAATGGAAAGTAAACATGCACTTTTTAAGGTATTTTCTATTAACTATCATTATCTAGCCACTCATTAATGCCTTAACTTAATTAGCCTCCAAAGTTGATAACAAGAGTATCATCAAGATCTTAGAATTGTTGGCCTAAATTAGATAATAATTAGTTGCTAGTAGAGCATCACTCCTTGCCACAGAAGAAAGATAAGCTGCTAATTGGGAAGTTTAAAGCTCTCATTTATAAGAAGAACACAAGAGATTAGTTGAAAGAAAAGCTTTCTTAGAAAACTCTATTGTTTAATTCAAAGTGACCATCTAAGAAGCTGTTGAAGATTTAGAAGACTAAACTGTATCCTTTCCAAATTATTTTAGTTATTCCTTGAAGATGCTGAAGATTCCTTGGCTATTCAATAAAGATGGGCTGCTGAATAAGAAGCATAATATGAATCATAAACCTTTGAAAGAGAATAACATTTAGAACTTGTTGAGAGATTATAAGAAGTCTTAACTCAAAAATTAAGTGCTGCTTCAGAATTTCTCCAAGTCAGAGAAGAAGTATTTTGATTATCAATAATAATAATAATTATCAAGATAAAAAATCTTCATTATCTGCTTCGTCTACTTAATCTTTATCTTCATTCCGAATAAATTTAATAAAATGACTTGAACGATGAACTTCATGATAGAAATCTTTCGGATTTGATAAAATCAGTCCATACTTCATCTATTATACTAATCCTAATCCAATAAAGTTGTAATTCCACATATGATTGTCAGGAACCTTGAATAATAGTAGATAAGTTTACCATGAAAAATCCTCTGAATTTATCTGATAACAATATCTAAACCTTTTCAAAGTGTTAAGTTGATGATGGATGTACAGCATTCAAGTCTTTATTGTTTTTACCCCATTCAAATCCTTGGTGAGTTCTTGAAATATGAAGATAATTTACAATTTATATGCAGTGATTGAACATGAACCAGGAGTAAATGAGACAGTTTAAACAATACATCTTTCAGCATCCCAACTTTGATTCTCTTATATCAATCTAGCATGAAGGGTTATATCATAAGTTGATAAATGCATAGTTTCTAATATATATTTAAGTAAAATTACCTGTAGATTAGGTATGCAACCATCCTAAAGGTTCTAAGTTTCTAAGATATTCTGAGTCAGGCATTTGATGTGGCATTGTGACATTATCTCTGGAACCAATTTATGGTATCATAACAATAGCTCTAATCTCTTTGACTTATTGATTGTCTGGAGGGGATATTCCATATAAATAAGCAGCAATTTAAGTTTTCAAATCAGCAATAGATATGAACTTTTTAAGAATGTTCTTAGGTAAAACATAAGTGAAACCTGTTTATTTGATATCATCTGAATTCACAAAGATGTGATTAGTACGTAAATAAAGAGATGTAGCAGCTATAGCTCTGACTCTCCAATCTGAATGACTAGTGAATGATTAATTTTCATAAGGTTTTGTAACTTAGACTGCTAATTCTTCTCCAAAGACATTAGATGTCTTGACAGTAGTAGCAGTTTATTAGGCTGCTTCTTTGGCTTATTTTTCAATATCTTAGATTGTTTCTTTTTATAAATTTGGAGCAGACATCTCCATACCTAAAATAATATCTCTAATTTCCATTTAAGTCAAAGATTAAACATTAACATTGTTCTTTTTAGCATAATCTTATAAGATTAGATTCTTAAGTTCAACTTCCATTTTGACCCATTCATCATCTGTCAAAGTAGGCCAAATATGATTAGGTTAAGTAATTACATTTTTATTAGGTTTGAGTATGATTCTGGCTTTTTCATGAGCAACATGTAAAGCTCTCAGAATTAAGATTAATCTTGAAAAAGCAGTAAATGATGAAACACTCTTTAACCAATCATCATATAAATTAAATAGAACCATAGATGGTTCAGTTGCTTTAAGAATTAAATCTCCAAACTTTTCAATTTTAAGTATTGCTTAAAATGGTAAAGATAATTCAGATCCTTTAATAACAATATTAGGAAAATCTAAGAGATGTACTTCTAATGGATCTAATAATCCTTTTCTAGTAACAATAATTTATCTTGGTTATTCTTCTACAGGTAAAGCTCTAATTAAAGCTGCCACTTCTTCAGCAGTTTTCCATTTAGCCAATTAACCCAATCTTTTCTGACCTGCCCAAACAGAAGTGTGAATAACTTTTAAAAACAATTGTCCTGTTTTAGGATTGAAAATAATGATGGCACCATTAATTGGTTTAGTTGTAAGATTACCTTCAAAAGTTTTGTGAATAGTAACTCTATAAACATTTGTGTCATCAACAAACCAAATAATTTAATTACTAAACAATTCAGCATAATTTTGAGTATTAAGATATGGTTCAGTTGGTTCAGATGAATATAATTATAAACCTTTACGAATACGTTCCCTAAGAACATACAAAGCAGGATTAGCCTTCATTATTTTATTCATAGCTTATAATATTAAATTCTTTGAATTTGGGAACCAATTACCATATCCAGAATGTAAATTATAGGCTAAATCTATTGCTACCAACATTCCAGTAGGAGATGGATAAATACTAATATTGTCAGTAGTGTAATCTAAGAACTTAGCTCTAGCATATCTTTCAATATCATGAGAATCGTAATCTCCCCATCTTAATTAAACATCCAACCAATATTTTGATGTTGTAGTTCCATCATATGTATCTTTAGTATCATGAATTAAAGATGGTTTACTAATAGGCCATTTAAATGCAGCAAATAACAAAATATCTGCACAAGAGGAATTCATTTTATATGATTTTCTTGGATGAATAGTTTCTTTCTATACTGTTTCTATCTCTAAAGTTTCCATTTCCATATCAAATACTTGACATAAATCCATTACAACACTCTCATGTATCTTTTGCCATAAATGAGCTCTGAATATTTATATCAATGAAATCTTTAATGTTGGTATCTTACCATGCATGAATATTCCTGTCAAATCCAATTACACTTAAAATCCTATATATACATTAGCTCTATTAACTGTTGGTGACCACCAAAGAGTAAATCTTCTATTAGGAATCTAATTCAAACCTGAACGTTAAGCATGAGTCAACTTCTTAAAACGCATACTTTCCTCAAATCCACTTGCCTTCTCCCAAAATAGACCTTCCCATGTTGGAAAATAAGTTCCCTTAAATAATGTATGTTCTAAAATCCCTTCTACTCCTCCTAATGCTTAAATCATATCAGTCCTATAATTATTTAAGTTCCATAATTTCCCATCATGTCTTTAATGAGTCCACCAAAATGGATTCTACTTCAACATCTAAAATTGCTTAAAATCTTGTCTAACTCTCCATCCTTTATCATATGCCAATGTCAATCTATCCTTTTAAAATAATGTATTAATTCTAGGAATACCATGATCCCAACTGTCTTCCAAATCATCCAAAGTCAACCTCCTATTCTATACTTAAGCTTCTTATCGCTTTAATGCATACTCAGCCCAAACTCTTTAACTATCAATAAATTCACTCTCCCAGGTTTAAATATATCTATATAAGTTTGGAATTAATTAATCTTCATCATGACTCATACCTGCTCTATAATGTGTTATTCCAGTATCAGTTTATTTAGAAAATCTCAAATCTGATTAAGGTATCAAAATGTGTCCCATAGATAACATACCTAAACCACCTAATTCTTTAGGAGTGTAAAATACAACTGGAGGGAAACGCGATGGCATCTTAGAATTCAAACCGATTTTAATTCTGGTTTATATCTTATTTTCACATTTGACTAGGAGATCTAACAATTATTCTGTATGAACTGCTGACTCTCTATAATAAGTCATCAATCCAATTAAAGTAGTATTCCATTTATTTGCAATTTTTGTAAATGTAGTACTACCACTTGCCATTAATATTTGTCTGATTCTATTTTCGTATTTTTTCATACTTTCTTCATCTACTCTCAAAAATGCAACAGCAGTTATTTCCTTACTTGATTCATTTTATAATTTCCAAACTCCATCTTTTTCAGAGAATTCTTCTTAAGTTCCTCTAATTTTTGGTAATATCCTGACTTCGAATCCACACATATTAAATAGGAAATTTGGGTTATCTTTTGAATAAACAGAAACAAAAGAGTGTTCCCAAGCTAGTGTAGTCAGACATCTTGGTAATCTATTTTTAATATCCCAAAAAACAGCTCTTCCTAAATTTACATCATGTTTCATAAGTCTCATTCTACAATCTTTTGGCCAACATTTTTTATTATTATACCCAACAATATTCTCATTATTAGGATCAGGATTTTCTGTTAAATACCTTTAGATTAATTCTCTTGCTTCTTCAGCAGTAAATCGAAATACCATGAATATTTTATCGATATATCTACAATATAATCTGATAGGATGTCTAATTTCTTGTTGAATATTAGAGTAAGTCATGAATTCATGAGGATTGTTATATGGTCCAGCTAAATCTTATGCTCTATTTAGACCCAAAATTAACAAATCCAAAACCATGCCATAAAATTACATGATAAAACTGGTGAATTGGATTCCATGCAAGACTCCATGAACATTAGTATGATTCATATCTTTGTAAGTGATAACAACATTATTTTTGGCAGTCATATAATCTGCAATATTATGATCAACAATTAATCTAAGTAATCTATTTAGCAGAGTTTAATCAATTTTCTCATAAACCTTTTCAAATTTACTTTCTAATAAAACAACACACTAACCATCAGAGACATCCCAAATTCCATGCAGATTATTAATTCCTTGACACCACTTATAGACTAATAAAGGAGGAGGTTCACTATCACTTGGTTTAATCCAATTAGGAAAGAGTCTTCTTTTATCTGCTTCATAAAATAGATATTAATCTAAATAAGCATCTGTAATTTTTTCTAAAGGTTCTACATCATATACTGGTACTAAATGAGAATAGAGATCCATAAATTCTAATCTGACTTCTTTAAAGACTCTTTAAGTCAAAAGATGTCTTTTTACTCTACTCAAAGCTTCATGTGGATTATCATAGGCTTATTCAATTAATGCTAATTCTTCTCTTTGACTTTGATTCAATCTACTTTTAACAGAATATGCTTCCTTCAATCTCTCCAATGCCAATAGGAACAATTTAGTGTCATGTTTGTAATTTACAGGAGGATATGGAATATGAATGAATTTTCTACTCTCTAACCATCTCACTAAAGCTGTATAGATGGCCACTGCATCTTCAGTTGTCAAGTAAGGACCATCTTTCATAAAATTATGCTATCGTTCTTATTCTTATTTCAAGAATAAACGTGTTAATCTTCCAAGATTCTTCTTACATACAGTCTTATCAACAGTTGCTCCTCTTCTTATACGTTCTCTATTGTAATAGGCTGAATTCGTATAATAATCTGCCTTATATTTGACATATCTCAATATAATATTTTCGATGGGAGCAGGTAAACCTGGAACTTTCCATGGAATATTCGCCTTCCAACATCTCCAAGCTTCACTTAAGTGTTATAATATAGTTTTTGCTTTGTTAGCTCTCACTCCTTCTGGCATCATATCAATAATATCAGACATTACAGCTGCTCTCAATTCTAAATCAAATTGAGATTCTACTCTCTACTTTGTTACAGTCTTTGATATTCCTTTAGAATGTCTACCCTCAAATGTACGAGCTAATAGATTTCCTAACCATCTCTCTAATAATGGAATTATTCCTCTTAAGAAGAATAACCATACTCTCCACATTGGTGTCCAAAATCCAACTCCAGGTCCCTTACCTACTGGCCCTGTATTAAATCTATAATATATCACATGTTTTAAATCCTTGCACATTCTTATCTATCTCATTAATCTATATTTGTAACGATACATACCTGTTACCAAACCTACATGTGAAAATACATATTGTAATCCATCAGCCAATTAAAAGGCATCTATGTTACCTAATCTATATTACACATGACTATCACATGCTAACTTCATCAATCTTAATATCTCTCGACACAAATGAAATGCATTACCAAATCTTGACTTTTTTCTCTCTTTTGTTGTTAAAGTCTTTACTGGTTTCAATTAAAAATTGTAATCTAAATGCAAATAATTTAAATTTTTTCTGTGAATCAATAAATTTAACATATTGTATCCTTGACGAGCTATCTGCAAACCACATTCAACCCAATCTATCTCTGTCAATTAAAAAAACTTTGTTGCTTAAAATGCTTTTAATAAATTTCTTTTGTTTTAACACTTTGGTTTTCTCTTATGTAAACTGTTCAAAACCCAACATTTTAAAAGTTTCTAATAAGAAACTCTCACCTTAACAGGATATTATGGATTGCATCTCTCCTTAAACCAGGGAGCTACTAATGGAATATCAAATGCTCTTCTCGTTTTTCCTGTCCTTTAATTAAATGGAGCTGGTGCCCATAACAATGCAATAGAAGAAGTTGTTTATTCATCAGACAACTCAGTCTCACATAACAATGGCACAAATCCCTCTCCTATTTCGATATCTAATTCACTATCTTCTATCTGAACATCTATCTTTCTACTCTATGTTCTATAGGCTGATATAGGATTAATCACAGGGTCAAAATTGTATGTTGGAATCTCAGGATTATCTTATTTTATAAACACATTTGCTGGATAATGATAAGGAGCTATAGCTACACTTCTTGGCCTTGAATTATATAAAAATGGAAATGCAATTTTATACTCACTTCTTATTTATTACCTGATAATTATCTTATTAATATCATTAAATTCATTCCAATCTTCATCTTCCTCAAAAATATCCCTATAAAGAGGCTCAAATTTAGGTCCTCCAGGTATTGCCATATTCAATGCTTTTGCTGTGTAAAGAGATTGAAGCTAAAATAAATAAAAATAGTTTTGATCAACTATATCTGACAATAATTAATTAGCCAACCTGAATAAATTTTGTTACACTTCTAATGTTAATTACCAAGAACGATAACTTGGCCCATTCAATAACTTTGTATATCTTAATGGTTAATGATCGTAAAACCAATCAAAAACAGCATTGTCTTCTCTTTCATCCAATTCCATCTGAATTGGTTCTAATGGCTCCACATCTAAGATATTATCTCCATAATCTAATGGAATTTCTTCATCATCAAATGGCGGAAATCGCATTCTTTTAAAATTTCTTCTATCTCTCTTTTCTCTTCTCATCATCACCCACATTGTACCCCATTATGCTGTGTAAACAGGTTCAATCACTTTAGGAATTTCATAACAAAATGTTATGCATCCTGTAATGTGATAAAGAACCTTCACTGTTCTTACCTATTCCCATGGCATTGGCATATTCTCCAATAATTTATAAATTGCATGTGGCATATACTTTAATGCCCCCAAATATACTCTTTTATCTTGTCTGTATTTCTTTGATTCCAAATTCCCGTGATCTTTAAATATTTTCCTAAATTCATAAATAAAATCTTCTACCTTAAAATTTCTGGAGGTTGAGGCTCTTTTTATCCTTCAACAAACCCAAACTTTCTTTTCTCGGCGTACTTTTTTTTTTGAACTTACTACCACTTTTTGAGCTTGTCTTCAAGAGTATCACTCTATCGAATGAGATTCATATCTATTTATTTAAAAATTAATAATAAATCACCACATTTGTTTAATTAATTCCTAGAAATAATGAGACAAATAGAAAAGATAAAATTTACAAAAATCAATTCAATATTCCCTAATACAAACCAAGGAATTAAGTCATTTGATTTTGAGCATTCATTATTTTATTTAAAATATATAAACATTTTCTGACCTATTATTTATTATTCTGTTGAATCAAAGAAAATAATTTATAATTTCTTAAGAAACTCATTTAACGATATTAATAAACTCATCCTATTTTTCTAAGGAAAGTCATCTTCATATACAAATTGATAATACTTACAATTTGATGGTTACTCATTTCTTTTTACTTTTAAAAGAGTTTAAACATTATTAATCAATTGCATACTAAATTCTAATACCATTTTTTTTCTGAATACCAGTAAGAGTGAAGAAATATATTTGATAAGTAATGATAATTTGTAATTATTAAATAAATGGTCTTTATTCTCAGTGGTTTTCAAATGTTTTTTTATAATATAAGAGATATTGAAACCTTTGTTAAATTTAAAGAAAAATAATAGTTTTCTAATGAGTTTTTATATATATCGTGCTCCTGAAGCCTAGAAAGTTTAATCGTTTCCCATTACATTATTTGATGGGACTGGATCTATGCATAAAGAGTATCCTCGCGCTGTAAATGCATACAAGATAGTATTCAATGATTTGGGTAAGAAAAAATTAGAATACTAATGGGCAAAGGATCTTTATCCTTTAGAGCCCTTCAAATAAGCAGGAAGTGGAAATATTACAAATACGCTGACAAACATGTTTCAAATGCTTCTAAATGAGAAAGCTAGAATTCCAAAAAATATTACATTAGTTTTCATTAGTGACGGAAAGGAAGAATTTGATTTGGAGAAATTGCTGGTGTTCATAGAGAGAATGAGACAGAAATACTTAATTTAATTTATAAGTGTAGCGGTGGGAGATTAATTTCCAAATTCAATTAGTAACACGCTTAGAAGCAAGATACACAATCATGATCCAACTTGTCCACCTTTATTTTAAATAACAAGATCAAATACAAAGAGCTTCTAGTAGATTTAATCAGAATTCGAACATATATTTTGGGAAATTCGAAAACGACTACTAGTAAGTGGAGAAATGATTTTGATAAATCTTCCTGTCTTTTACACAATCACTTCAAAATAACCTCAAAATAGTGTTGTAGCAAACAGTCTCTTCCTAGTTGAGAAAGGTAAAACAGTTACTGTTGGAAATCATAAAATTGAGCCAACACATGATGCTTCTGATATTTTTCAAATGATTGTTAACTCTGTTCAATAAGCTTTTATTAGTTAGGCTTAGGTAAAGTTTTAAGATGCAGAGCATGAATTTGGTTAAATTTAACTGGTAAGTCAAGAATTTTTAAAATAAATAGATAAATCTTAAATACATAATTTATCAGAAGAATAAAAAGCAGAAGAAATCAAAGTACACGCAACACTTAATGTTGCAAAATAAATAGCATAAGGATAATTAGATCTTTAAAATACTAAAGAATCTGATTTAACATCATTATAAGATTATTTAGTTAATAATGTACATAAATTTGCTGAGTTAGCTACGAAATTAAAAACTACTACTGGAAAAATTGTAAAAGGTATCAAAAGTGTCAAGGGATTTGCAAGTGTAGTTGCAAATGCTTAACATTTAAATGAACTAAAAACAATTCAAGGTAAAGAGTAAGAAAATAATAAAATTAAAAATGAAGATAGCCAAAAATAGAGTTAAGAAGATTAAGAATCTGATTAAGATAAAATGAGTTCATCTTAGCAAATATAATCTGATTAATAGATAAGTTCTAATTAAGATGTATTAAAATAAACTAAAGAATCAACAAATGAAGTTGAAACATCGATTGTACATTTAGAATAAAGTCAAGAAATAGATAATACAAAATAAAATGATGAAATAAAGGACTAAAATGAAATGATATAAGATGATTCTAAAAGTGGTTGGTTTGGACGTAAAAACCTAAATATAAAAGATGATTAAACACCAGAACAACTAGAAAATAATGATGAGAATAAAAGTGATGATTTAACACAGGAATAATAAGAAAATAAAAATGAATAGAAAGTTGATGATTAAATACTGGAATAATTAGAAAATAATAATGAATAAGGAGTTGATGATTAAACATTAGATTAATTAGAAAATAATAATGAATAAGGAATTGAAGATAAAATATAGGATTAATCCGAAAATCAAGTTGATGATTAAACATAGGATTAATTAGGAAATAAAAATGAATAGAAAGTTGATGATTAAACATTAGATTAATTAGAAAATAATAATGAATAAGGAGTTGAAGATAAAATATAGGATTAATCCGAAAATCAAGTTGATGATTAAACATAGGATTAATTAGGAAATAAAAATGAATAGAAAGTTGATGATTAAACATTAGATTAATTAGAAAATAATAATGAATAAGGAGTTGAAGATAAAATATAGGATTAATCCGAAAATCAAGTTGATGATTAAACATAGGATTAATTAGGAAATAAAAATGAATAGAAAGTTGATGATTAAACATTAGATTAATTAGAAAATAATAATGAATAAGGAGTTGAAGATAAAATATAGGATTAATCCGAAAATCAAGTTGATGATTAAACATAGGATTAATTAGGAAATAAAAATGAATAGAAAGTTGATGATTAAACATTAGATTAATTAGAAAATAATAATGAATAAGGAGTTGAAGATAAAATATAGGATTAATCCGAAAATCAAGTTGATGATTAAACATAGGATTAATTAGGAAATAAAAATGAATAGAAAGTTGATGATTAAACATTAGATTAATTAGAAAATAATAATGAATAAGGAGTTGAAGATAAAATATAGGATTAATCCGAAAATCAAGTTGATGATTAAACATAGGATTAATTAGGAAATAAAAATGAATAAAAAGTTGATGATTAAGCATTAGATTAATTTGAAAATAATAATGGATAAGGAGTTGATGATTAAACATTAGATTAATTAGAAAATAATAATGAATAAGGAGTTGAAGATAAAATATAGGATTAATCCGAAAATCAAGTTGATGATTAAACATAGGATTAATTAGGAAATAAAAATGAATAGAAAGTTGATGATTAAACATTAGATTAATTAGAAAATAATAATGAATAAGGAGTTGAAGATAAAATATAGGATTAATCCGAAAATCAAGTTGATGATTAAACATAGGATTAATTAGGAAATAAAAATGAATAGAAAGTTGATGATTAAACATTAGATTAATTAGAAAATAATAATGAATAAGGAGTTGAAGATAAAATATAGGATTAATCCGAAAATCAAGTTGATGATTAAACATAGGATTAATTAGGAAATAAAAATGAATAGAAAGTTGATGATTAAACATTAGATTAATTAGAAAATAATAATGAATAAGGAGTTGAAGATAAAATATAGGATTAATCCGAAAATCAAGTTGATGATTAAACATAGGATTAATTAGGAAATAAAAATGAATAGAAAGTTGATGATTAAACATTAGATTAATTAGAAAATAATAATGAATAAGGAGTTGAAGATAAAATATAGGATTAATCCGAAAATCAAGTTGATGATTAAACATAGGATTAATTAGGAAATAAAAATGAATAGAAAGTTGATGATTAAACATTAGATTAATTAGAAAATAATAATGAATAAGGAGTTGAAGATAAAATATAGGATTAATCCGAAAATCAAGTTGATGATTAAACATAGGATTAATTAGGAAATAAAAATGAATAAAAAGTTGATGATTAAGCATTAGATTAATTTGAAAATAATAATAGATAAGGAGTTGATGATTAAGCATTAGATTAATTAGAAAATAATAATGAATAAGGAGTTGAAGATAAAATATAGGATTAATTCGAAAATAAAATTGATGATTAAACATTAGATTAATTAGAAGACTTTAATGAAAATACACTTGACAATTAAGCAAGAAATAATAATATTGAAGATTTGAATAATTTAAAACCAGAGTAAGTTGATATTATTGATTTAGCAAATTAAGAATCAAATAATAAACATTAAGAAATTCCTATTCAACTAAATAACGATCCAAATGATTAGGAATAAAATTCAATATCTGGAGTTCAATAATAACCTTAAAATAAATATAGTGCTTTAGATTAGTCAGAGAATTTAGAATAAGCTGAAAATATATAATAGGAAAATCAACCCGAGAACGAAGTTATTGAAAGTCAAAAAAACGATGACGGCTTAAATTACAAATAGATATCTGATTCTGAGGAACCAGAAATTATTTAGTAGATTTAAAATAATCAAAATAATTCAAATAATTAATCTGACTTGCTTAATACAATAAATTCATATCCAGTTATTAATGAAGAAGAAGCTATTCAAAAAATGCCGATAGACAATGAGGAATTTATTATATTTAAGTAGCCAAAAATAGATGAATCATTATCTCAATCTTAACACATTATTTTAGATGAACCAGCTGTATATGAAATGATTGAATCAAAAGTCTTAATTTAAAATTCATCACAGGAAGAAATATAAAATAAATAAGAAAATGAGCAAAATGAAGAAGTTTAATAATAAGATCAGAAAAATATTAATATTCCTGAAAATTTATAAGAAGTTTAAGAAAATATTTAAAATTAAGAAGATCAACAAGGAAATAATGAAAATTTTTAAGAAAAGGAATAAAATATTGAAGATTAATATCAAAGCAATTAACAAATCAAGGGAAATAATGAGAATTCCAATTAAGAAAACAAATCAATGTAAGAAAACGAAGAATCAGAAAACTAGTAATTCAAACAATAAGTTAACAAAAACTAAAACTAGTAGCAAATGAATGAAGAAATATTACAAGAAATTGAAGACAATTAGTTAAAATTAACTCAAAAAAATTAAAAAGAAGACTACCCATAAGTTGAAGGAGTGGAAAATTTTGATTTAGAGCTGAGAGGATAAAATACTACAGATTAAGAAAATAAACCTTAAGCTTAAGAATAGACTCAAGCTTTAAATTAGTAGAATATAAGTTCTAAGAAAAATTATTTATGGTGGCTGCTTTTAGCTCTAGTAGTTGGATACACAGTAAGAAGATTTAAAAAAAAATGAGCTAATTGATTTATAATATCAATAAATGAGCAATTATCATAATCTTGGTAACCCTAAGTCATATGCATTACCTGGTGCCATTTATCTACTAAAGCAAGCCTTAATTGCATCTCGATACATTTCTTCTTTGAGTTTTGTAAAATTTTCCTTATCCTATCCATATTTTGAAACAGACAAGGCTTTTTAGATAGCAGCTTCTATAATCTTATCCTCTGTAGCTAATCCATCAACTATTTAATTCTGTAAACCCTCAGAGCCTAAATCATATCTTCTTGCCAATAAGCATAGATCTCTATGAACATTAGGAGTAAGCTTACACTAGCACACTGCATTCATTCCAGGAGGTAGATACATACCTTAAAATATTAATATAATGATTACCAATTTCAATTTCGGGTAATGAACAATGTGCTTTTTTTGGTTCTGCTCTTGCTATTCTCCAATCATGAGCAAACATGAACATACATCCTCCAGCCACGGCATGACCATTTACTAATGCTATTGTTGGAATTGGATATCTTAATAATCTTCCTAATAATCTTATAAATTCAAGAACAAAATTATTTCTATCGAATATATTCATATTCTATCTTATAATTATATTTACTCCTGTAACATTAAGATCTAAACCTCCACTAAACACTGTTGGATGTAAGGATGTTGTAATTAATGCTGTGTGCCCTTGATGTTATTCTACAATAGTAAGAGCATCATGAATTTCTCTAACAAATTTGTGTGTGAAAGTATTGGCTTTTTAATTTAAGAGCATAAAGAAGATTTACTCATATTAAGGATGTTGTTTAATAATCACAGTCTTTTTAAGATCTTCTTCATTTAATTTTAGAAGGTCAATTAATTAAGTTTTTATCATATTATAATAAAATATATATTATTTGTTACACATCAAGATTAAATTTATTAGTCTAGTAATTAAGCTTTAAGGCAGAGGGAATTAGTTTTTTCAAGGATTTTATCTTTCAGGATTGCTTCTACATCATCATCTTCTTTATTTTTAAATAGCAATTATGTTGTTTAAATTTCAGTAGGCTTAACATACCTGTTAATTATTTCATTTATTCTATTCCAAGTCATTGAATGCTAAATTAAGTGAGGCATACATATTTAGCATTTTTACTCAAATGAATTTGCATCAGAGCAAATTTTGCATTTTTCTATATCTACCTTTAATTAAATAACAATTATACTTCAACTCTAAATTTTTTATCAAATCTAACATCCTTTTAAATCTATGATGGATCCAAATCATTCAAATCATAGGTTAATTTACTCTGATAAAATTACTTATTTACTTTGTATTTTGAAAGAATGCTGTATTGAAAGCTAATCTAAACATTTTTGAATCACTTATTGTACCATAACTTTTTACTTTAATTAATACATCTGCAGATAGTGGAATTTAGTTCCCAAAAATAATTTGATGACTTTTACCTACATATTTTTTTGATTATTTTTTGGTAGAATATAATTTTAAATCCTTAATTACATCAATAATTTCTACGTAAGGATAACATTAACCATTAATATCAATTTAAGGAGAACTATATCTTAATACGTATAGTACTTTCCATAAAAGGATATTGATTTGATTTAGATAAGATTTGGAAATATTCGTTTATCCATATTAAGTAAATCATTAAAATAATTTATGTATTTGATTTGACATGGTTAGTTTACACTTAAACCTTCTCCATAGAATCTTTTTTTTCCATAATAATTAAGAACATCAGACACATTGTTAAATCTGCCAGAATATAATAAATAACAGCAAATAACTGTCCCAGTTCTTCCCTTCCCTGCTAAACAGTGAACTACTACAATATTTTCAAAATTTGCTCATTTACTAACTGTATAAAATACATTTTAATATATTATGAATTTATAAACAAATGTCGAATAAAACATTTAACGAGGGTGAATGATGGTCTTTCCAAAAATAATCTTTAAAGATTTATCCTTTAAATTTAGATTCATCATAATTCTTGCCACTTAAATTGAAAATGAAATACTCTTCCTTATGCCTTTCATTCAAGTATTAAGCTACCTATTAATTTTAGTATATTTTACTTAATCGATAGGGTTTCGATAGATTCCTTGAATTCCTTCTCCAGGCATGCTCATGGCTATTATTCTTTTTGTTATATAAGTTAGATCCAAATTAAAATTGCCTTGTTTTAAGCGATTTTTTTTCCCTGAAACCTTTTCTCTTAAATAATCCATATAATTTAGAAATACAAAATAATTTATATAATTAAAATCAAGCACTTCAATCATTTTACATTTTTACCATCCTATAAATGCAACTCTATTTCTCGTAATTCCATGGGTACCTAGTTTTATTAATCATGATTTGAGCATTGTTGATTAATAATTTTATAGTTAGTATAATAAATGCACCATTACTATTCAAGGATATTATGTTTATTTGAAAATATTAAGATTATTGGAATATTTACTAATTATACTACACAAAGAAATATTGATATTGCCATTAAAGGTATGGAATTTGTTTAGGTTGCTATCAAAGCAATAAGAATGATATTCCATATCCAAGTCAATACTGTTATTTTATTTATAAATTTATCATAATCCTCCAATTATTCCTCAAGTTATCCTTTCCATAAAGCTACAAAATGTCGGCATAAGAATATTTTAAAATGGATAACACATTAACTTACAATTAAAATAAACACCAGATAGATAGAAATCAATATAATAGCTATCACTGTAATTGGAATATATTGAATCCAATGTGTAACCATTTAATACATACCTTTAATCATTTGATAAAAATGATTATGAATTTTATTTTAAAAGCTCCAAATTAAAAATAAGAATCCAACTAACAAAGAGCCAACAGTAATAATTAGACTATTACATGATATTATGAAAACATATAAAGTAAAGGATAAAATAAAATTTATTATTCTTTTCTTTCTCGAAGGTTTTCTAATGCTTGACTCAATTGATTACTAATCCATTATTAAAAGTATAGCAAGAAGTAATATAGATGAAAAAATACAAGCAAATTGAAATATAGTTGTTATGAATGCAATCCAAAAAGATTCACTTATGAAATTAGGATATTAGAAAGTAACTATTCTTGTATTATCAATTATTGAATGTTTGCTTACATATAATTAAATTTATTATTCTTATTAGATTTTAGCATCATATGAAATACAGAACCATGAAGGCAACTTTATTTCATCTCCATTATCGTAATATTTATACGGGAGTGGATATTCTACAATTGATGCTTCATTTTAACTTGACTAACATCCAATGCCTAATTTATTATTGCTTAGTTTGAATATCAATGTAGCGTAATCTTCGTTATAAAACTAACTTGTATTTCTCTAAGTTAAATATCCTGTATCTGCTTCAAAAGGTATCAATACATTTTCAAACATTTGTAGGTATATAATAATAAAAATGGGCCACCAAATCAGCATAAATGTTAGTAAAATAACTGTGATACAGAAATCCTGTTCACTTTCAGATTAGGTCTAATGTATATTTAATGAATAATACTTGTTTCTCATTAGCTATACTTACATAAAATAAACTAAATAATATTACTGATATTACAAATATAGGGCTCAAATATAAGGACCAGATCCAATGAGGAGAAATGTCCAAATATAAATGTACACAAACACTGTAATAAGCAATCAAAGACAGTATGCAAATTAGTAAGCTTCTGAAATGAAATTTATATTGCTTCATTTTTAATTTAAATTGCTATTTTAATAGTAAGTTTCTAAAGGAAGAAAATTACTCAAAAATGTGAAGTAGAAGTGCATTTATAATTGTTATAATAAGCTCGTTAATATATATATTACCATAATTAATTAATATATATTTATTAAAATGTATTAAATCTTCAGAGCTATGAGAATGATGAAACAGATTATCAGACCTATGAGATTTTGTGCTCCTATTGTGGCTACCAATAATTACTTAAATATATACAATTTGAATCAATTTTACATGAATTTGTTAATTGACATCAATGAAGAGGATGAGGAAATAATGTAAGTAAAACAAGAACCTAATATTCGTAGGTCAATTAAGAAAGAGAAATGTGTCGTCCAGAATTGATCATTTGAATTATAAATATATAATTTATGCAACATCTCTAACATCCTAATCCGAATCATTTATTGGGATTAAATCTAACTGTTTGCATTTCTTATTATTAAGCAAGATTTCTAACAAAGCCAATTTTACATTAGGCACTTCATTTTTTAATTACCTTAATACATTATATGTATATTCTCCCAAAAAGAAAGCATTTCCCAATCCTAAGACAAAATTAACTCTAACTAAATAATTTGCATGTTTTAGTAATTCACTTAATTAATCTATGACTCTTTTACCCTTTTCAATCAAATTATTTTCTCTAAGTTGTCTAAACAACTGAAAAAGTGTCTGCATTTTTTAATATAATTCTTACTTTACTAGCTTCCTCACGTACTGCAGAAATTCTATCTTATAATAGCCTTTTAATTAATTAAATTTCTAAGTCATCAGACTAAAAAGTCTTGAATAATTAAAATTATTATAAATTAGTTAAGAACTATTATATGTTAAATAAATACCATCTACAATGATATCAAACATTATTGTCTCATTCTCCAATTCTTGCATTGTTCTATATTAATTATAACTTGAAGTAAATTTTTAACTATCTGTTATGATTCAGCTTACTAAAAAGCATTGTCTGAAATGAATTATAAAACTATGTTAAAAGATTTTTATTTAGAAACAAATTTAAATTTAAGATCAGTGTCTCCACTCATTAATTAATTCATTAAAAATCTTAAGAAATATTAGATTTCCTCTTATTAATAATAAATTCTTCTATCTGTTGCTTGATTCAAAATTAAAATAACCGACTCTACTAAATTCTATTTTATCATAAAATTCTTTTCTTACTCTAATAAAGTCATATATTACTAAATTTATCCAAGATGCTAAGATTATTATATAATAAAATTACCCCTTTATAGATTGTTTTTGATTCTTTGATAAAAACTACTAATTTTCCACAATATATTGATAATTTTTATTTCAACTCTAATTCGGTTTTGGAAAACAATTTAATGAAATTTTCAATAAATAATTTACTGTCAGCAGTATTTTATAATACTTATAGAGATTCAATGCAAATTTCTAAAAAGCAGTTGTATGCATTAATATTATCCATTTTGAATAATTTATTCAAATATTCATGATAACCTTGAAATTTAATTAAAGAAGGAACACTATAGAATAGATTTGATTTAAAATCCTTTCCATTTGTAAAAACATTATCAGCTAATTCAATACAAAATTTCTGCTCTTCTGGATTACTTGCCCATTAAGCAAATTCTTTTATGCTTAGTACTACTCTTTTTCTCACATTTTACTCATTACTTAACATTAAATTTTTAAAATACTCCATCCATTCTTATAATACTTACTCAGAAACTAGATTATAAAGATTTGCAATTAATGTGACTGCTGCACATTATTCATCTAAATCGCCATCTTTAGCTTCAATTATTCTCTAAGTCACACATTCTTCAAATAAATGTTATTATTTCACTAATCTCTTCCCAATGTCTCTCATAATTTTGATATACATAGTTTTAGTTTCATCCTTTGTTCTATCACCAATGGTTTCAAGTAATGGTTTCAATAAAATTAAACTATTCTCAGGACCTCCGATTAAATTTATTAATTTTGGCATAGATTCTAGTAATGTAAGCATAACTTATAATTCTTCAGGAACATCCTCAACTAAAATACAACTTAATATCTTAACCAGCCTTTTCTTGATCCTTAAGTAAATTTGAAATAAATCCGCCTAATAAGCCTTTTGCTCTTGCAGGACCCAATACTAAAGCAATAGTTGAAAGGTTTTGCAAACAGTAAGTTCTTGTGCTTGAATGATCACTTTTCATCTCTTCTAATAATATGGAAATAGGAAGTAATGTTTTCATATCTGTATTTTCATCATCTAAATTAGATAAAAACTTTTTTACCCATATCTTAGAATGCATTTTATAAGAGTTAATGGATTCCTAATTCTTATGTCTATTTAGATCTGGTTGTATCAATTGAAGATAGCGATTTGCCTTTCTAAATTGATGAATTAGATGATTAGTCTGTACTCATTTTATTATAATTATGTAATTCTCAAAAATATTAAACATTATTATAGCTTTGAAACCAGAAGTATTAAATTAAAATTAAATATCATCTTAGAAATCAATTCAGAAAAGCCTGTTGTATTGAAAGTATTCACAGTTAGGAATGAAAAATTAATGTTTTCAATGACTCCAATAAAAGCAACATATGTTGAGAAAAATAATTATTTTTTAATTCAAAATTTGGCTGGATTCTCTTTGAACTAGTTCCTGAGATTCGTTAAAGAGAAGGAAATCATCATCTAGAGTGGGACAAAAAGAAACAATTTAGGGGTTAATAGATTGGATAAATTTTAATCAACAAAAATAAAGCATATGATGAAACTTCGAGCTTTTTTTATCAGTACTCCTAAATTTATATCAAATAAGCATATTCAACATAAGTAAATGAAAAGAGAGTTTTAAAAATTGCACAAGAGATACATCTATCAATAACATAAGATGAAGAATAAGATAAATAAGTCAACCCTTATAGGATAATTCTGAATTAAGAAGAATACATTACAGCATTAGAATTAATTAATTTAATTAACTTTAATGATTATTTTAGTTTTCATTGCCTTTTTTATTAGGTTGGGATGCTTTATATACACCCTTATCTTCTGATATTGATGTTTAAGATTTAATTTTTTATATAAATATTAAAATTTCAAATGTTTTATTCCAAGATTACTGTTCTTATATAATTATTAATCGTTCTAATTTTGGCTATTTCATCTATTGGAATGAAAGTTAATAAGCATTTTGTGGACCAAATCTAGAGAATAAATTTGAAAATACCTCTCTATTTAATTTTCTTAAGAAAGGATTCCAGCAAAACAGTTATGCCATGATCAAAGTTAGCATGAAGAAAATCATTAATATTAATTGCTAAACTATGTAATTTTCTTAATCAGCTGTAACGATATTCAAATATTAATTATTTAAAAGGGAATATGCATTTTTAAGGACATAAAATTACATATCATCTAATGAATAACAACAATATTTACTTATTTCATAGCTTTCTGGAGTATTGAGTAAATTTAGAAGTTTATTTTTCTTTGTATTATCAGAAAGTTACAAGAATGTATAGTCAGACCAAGGAAACTCTAAAGTGTCATTAAAATTTAAATTCTAATAAGTATTGTATAATTTTCTGATGTTTTGAAAATGCCTCGAAACTGCTGTCATTAATCCATGATCTAAGATTCCATTAGCAAACGTTTCACATTGAATTTCTTCAAAAATGATAATTGTGCAAAGATTATCAAACATAATCTAATTGTAATAATCAATGTATGAAATATCATTATATTCTACGTTTATCGCATGTAATTTTTGATATAGAGTATCAATTTCATAAACATTGTTTATCAACTAAACCATAGTGGTGTTACTATCCTGATTCATTAAATTGAATTTATCATTGTGTATATACTATTTAAGTGAATTGACAAGAATGGAATAATAGCTGGAACTTAATGAAGTTTAATTAAATTCATTTAAAATATTGATTTTTTGATCTACGTTATTTTAATCTAAAAAGTAAATCATAATAAAGTATGACTCTATAATTGATGCTAAAAATATCATTTTGATAAAGAATCCCATATGCTTATTTTCATTATTCTTAAACCTTTTTCTTTTTCTACCAAGAAGTGAGACAGGTTCATCAACATTTCCTTTATCTTCAATAATATCAATTTCACTCAAAACTTCATCATCCTCATTAGAGGATATTTAAGATAAAAAGTTTTCGCATTTGGAGTAGAATAATTTAGCCGTTTATTCTGGAATATCGAGAAAGATGCTCAATATTTCTTACCTTTTATCCAAAGTACTAGTCAATATGCAAGTAAGAATAATTGAGGATATGAAAGTTAAACAAGCTGATAAAATTAGGATGATTAAAATATCACTATATAATTTATTCGTTTAATTATAGGATAAATTGATTGTATTCATATACATATCAAGTAATGCACGGATAAAATCATTTAAGGAATTATAAATTACATAATAATAATCGATTTAATTCTCGTCTAATTAGGATTAAATTTATTGAATGTTAAGAGATTTACTAACAATTTATTAACTTGCCTATTCTATTGTGCTAATTTCTTATCCTGATTAAGTCTTCATCATTACATCAGAATTGAATGAAATCTTCATAAAAACTTCCTTACTAAGTTAATCAAACTATTAAATACTGTTATTCAAATTAAATAATAGTTTATCCTATTTATAATAAGAAAATCCAATGTTTGTAAACATTAATTCTCTTGAATACAGTATGATTTCATTTAAATATGTAATCATATCAGATTACTTAATAATCATGTTCCAACCTGTGTTTTAATTGTTGATTTCTTCTCTCTCGAATATATTATTTAAAATACACAATATAATTAGTAATATTGTTAGAAGAAATGATATATAATATAGCCATCTGATTGTTTTACTTTCACTTTATGCATTTAAAGTTTCTTATAACTCTTTAGATGATCTAAAATATCCAGATTCATTTGGCTCATCATTTTATTGATTCTATTATTCCTCTTTCTTTATTTGAATTTCTTCATAACTCTCCATATCAGCATCTGATTGAAACTTATCAATATCATAGATCACACCCTCAAATAATCTCATTACTCTAATTCCTTAAGAATAATCAATAACATCTTCATTTTTCTCAATTTCTTTGCTTTTTAAATCATACTCTTGATTAGTTAACATACTCTAATCTTATATATGAGTAATCATTTCACTGTAATTAGCATCAGTATATTCTCCATAAAAATGCATACCAGTTTATTGAAATTGTAATCTAAAAGAAAAGTTTTAGTTCTTGAATACTTTCTGTTAAAATTATTTCAAATTCGAACTTGACAAGTCTATTAATCTTTCAACTCGCACCTAGAATCCAGCTAAACCTTATTCATTTTCTGAACTCTTCATCATAAGAAAATTTATATCCAAAATCGATACACTCAATTTAATAGTCATATCAGAAGCCCCAAATGCTATATGATCATCTAAAATTTTTGGAAATATATAATCTATCGATTTTCCTTATTTCATTTTAAAATCATCATAAGATTCTTTTATTTCTGGAAATAAATCAAAAAGATGAACTTCTTATATCTATAATGCTTTTACATCAAAACCCAGTAAATTTATACATCCTCCTGAAATATCTTCAACTACATATTCTTTATTGCAAACCAAATAGGCAACATCTTTTATCCTCTTTTCTTTTTTAAAAGTTCCTACAAATTCAACTCCTTCTTTTAATACATGATAAACTGGACGT
Organism: Paramecium sonneborni; assembly: GCA_905182985.1. Classification (NCBI taxonomy): domain Eukaryota; phylum Ciliophora; class Oligohymenophorea; order Peniculida; family Parameciidae; genus Paramecium; species Paramecium sonneborni. The sequence continues at coordinate 179,675 of CAJJDN010000009.1, forward strand.
AATAATACATTAATCCCTAATAAATATCCATTCTTATGCTTTCCTAATAACAATCTTTCTTTATTTAATAATGTTGCTTCGTTGGTATCTAGAAATCTTCTTAAAAAATCATCATGATTACTTGCATACAATGATGGCATAATATTATTCACTTTCTTATTCATAAGTTCATTTTTATCAAATCCCAATAACGAGGCTGCAGCCATATTGACCGCATATATCTATCCAAATTTCTCTTCCTCTAATGAAATAAATATACAGCCATCCTCTTATCCATCAACATTTAAATTTGATGTCATACCTAATTTAAAAGCTTTTCTTTAAGCAAATGAATTTTCTAACTTTCTAGCCTATTCTAGCAAATCAAAACCTGATATTCTATCATTGAAAATTTCAATTAAATATTTAGAATATAATCTTAAAGCTTAAGGTAATTATTGATTTTATATTCGTTAAAGTCTCTTCCAAGTCGTATCAACATACATTCTAATTGGAAATAATTTTGAACCTATTTCATATAACTTCACCAAATCTGGTTTCTCATCAGCAAATTGAGACCAAAACTCCATCAATAAACTTACACTTCTTTCCATTGCTTATTTAAAAGATCCAAACTTCTCATCAAAATCTCTTTGTTCTGTAAAATCCTAACCATCCCCACTTAACTCAGATATCTCAGCTTCAATTACACTCTTTATATAAAACACAATGTATTTTTCATCAAAAGAAGACTTTAATTTCTCTATATTACTTAACTCTTCCAAAGCTTGGGGCTTAGATTTTAAAATTCTTAAAGTAAATAATGCATATTCTATTCGAATAAAAACATCAGTTGGAAATTTTCCAATCCCCATAATAAACAATCTTGCCATTGTATCATATATTAATTAATGTCTTTTGTCTGTTTTGCTAACCAATTCATTTTTTGCTTTGAACATATTTAATGAAAATTTAACTTTTTTTAATGGACATAACGGATTTGGACAAGTCTAATTGTGAAATTCTATGTATCCATTTAATAATTAACCTTAAGGTAACCTCTTTTTATCATATTCAACTAATTTTATAACTTCATGTACATGATTTACCAATTATACAGGATCATCAAATTTATTTACATATATCATCAAACACTATTCCCTTTTCTGTTATTGTAATAATTATATCATAAATACAAAAGGTAAACAAAATAACCAAGTATAAAGGGATCCAACCATAATTCTCTTTTCAACCAAATTAGAAATGCATAACATAAGGCTTGTCCACATTTCCAAAGTTAGAAAAGTTAAAAATAACTTTTACATTACTCTATTATTATAAGCATCATTTTTCTTGGCATACAAAAAACAAATCACTGACCCAATCAATTAATAGACCTCAAAGAACACCTATGAATTCTCATTGTGTGGTAGCATAGATAACAAAACTACAATTCCAAAATGAATCTAATTTAAGGCTGAACATCTTCCATTTCTTTTTGACAAAGCGTTTTCTTAATCAAAAGTTCCATCAAATAGTACAAGATTAACCGATGAGCACATTAAAAATAAGATTATTAACCCAATAATTGAAATTATTTAATCTATGACTAATAAACCTTACCAACATTTTTAATTTTAAAAGTCATCCATGTATCCATTTGTACAACTGATTGGAAACTAAATTATTTCAATAAAATAATTACTGTGAATAAGAATAATATTGGTATATAAAGTATGGTACTGAATACAAATGTCATGTATTTTAATATGTTAATTTATAATTGAACTGGATCTTTCTGATTTACTATAAATATTATTGATATTAAAAATAAGAACACCCAAAAACTTATCAATGCAATTGAAACATAAATTACAACTTGAACTGCACTATAATCCTAATTCAACAAATAATGAGTAAAATTAAAATATCCAAATATTTAAGTCAATATTTCTGCATTATTGTCCTACCATACTGATACAATCTTTATACAATAATTCTTATACCATATGATGGAATTTGAAATAATTTATTTGCATCAAAGTAATTAGCATTGCTATACAATGCACTATTATCGATTAATTTTAATCCCGAACCATCAAATATATTAATCGATATACTGAGTTTTAAGTGTTGGATTCTAATGATTTATCTGTCAGATTTTTTCCATCCTCTGACATTATTAAAAATATAAATATATTATCTAATTGTTATAAAAATAAACAAAAATTTCATTAGAATGATATCGATCTTTCTGGTATTAAATTTTATGAAATTGTCTGATCAGGCAATGTTTTTAATATCCTCTCTCTTATTTTTTTCAACGGTACTTTTGGATAAACGTACTTATCTTAAAATAATAGTTTATTTTAAGGTCTATAATATTTCTCAATATTTTAAAGTAATTCGATCATTGAAATATCTAATTTTTTAGTATGCATCAATATTTATAAAAAATTACTTAATTGACTATGATTATTTTTTGTAAATTCTCTTAAATATTCATAAACTGGTATCTCGATTACTTCAGGCTATTGAAGATGAATTAATTTAATTTCTTTAATTAATTCGCATTAGTGTTCTATTTCTTCTTGTTGTAGTTTTAAAGTAATTTTCNTAGCATAGATAACAAAACTACAATTCCAAAATGAATCTAATTTAAGGCTGAACATCTTCCATTTCTTTTTGACAAAGCGTTTTCTTAATCAAAAGTTCCATCAAATAGTACAAGATTAACCGATGAGCACATTAAAAATAAGATTATTAACCCAATAATTGAAATTATTTAATCTATGACTAATAAACCTTACCAACATTTTTAATTTTAAAAGTCATCCATGTATCCATTTGTACAACTGATTGGAAACTAAATTATTTCAATAAAATAATTACTGTGAATAAGAATAATATTGGTATATAAAGTATGGTACTGAATACAAATGTCATGTATTTTAATATGTTAATTTATAATTGAACTGGATCTTTCTGATTTACTATAAATATTATTGATATTAAAAATAAGAACACCCAAAAACTTATCAATGCAATTGAAACATAAATTACAACTTGAACTGCACTATAATCCTAATTCAACAAATAATGAGTAAAATTAAAATATCCAAATATTTAAGTCAATATTTCTGCATTATTGTCCTACCATACTGATACAATCTTTATACAATAATTCTTATACCATATGATGGAATTTGAAATAATTTATTTGCATCAAAGTAATTAGCATTGCTATACAATGCACTATTATCGATTAATTTTAATCCCGAACCATCAAATATATTAATCGATATACTGAGTTTTAAGTGTTGGATTCTAATGATTTATCTGTCAGATTTTTTCCATCCTCTGACATTATTAAAAATATAAATATATTATCTAATTGTTATAAAAATAAACAAAAATTTCATTAGAATGATATCGATCTTTCTGGTATTAAATTTTATGAAATTGTCTGATCAGGCAATGTTTTTAATATCCTCTCTCTTATTTTTTTCAACGGTACTTTTGGATAAACGTACTTATCTTAAAATAATAGTTTATTTTAAGGTCTATAATATTTCTCAATATTTTAAAGTAATTCGATCATTGAAATATCTAATTTTTTAGTATGCATCAATATTTATAAAAAATTACTTAATTGACTATGATTATTTTTTGTAAATTCTCTTAAATATTCATAAACTGGTATCTCGATTACTTCAGGCTATTGAAGATGAATTAATTTAATTTCTTTAATTAATTCGCATTAGTGTTCTATTTCTTCTTGTTGTAGTTTTAAAGTAATTTTCATATTTTGATATTTTTTTATTAGTTGCATGTACTTGTAACAAACCTGATCATATTGGATTTATAGTTATTTCACATGATGTTACAATTCTTTGTATTCTTGAGCACTTTAAATCATCTTATAAAATACATGGCTGAATTAGGTTTTTCAATAATTATAGTATTACTAATTGGTGCTATATTCATTGCTCTGTATATCTTTTTATCTAAATATTAGAAACAACTTTAAATGTTGTCGTGTAACTACTTTATATCAAAATCCCTTAATTCGCTCATTTTTTCTGCTAATTAGATTATTATATTAGTTAGAATTATTTTTATCAAAATAACATAAGAATAAATAAATAAATTAAGTTCTTTCCAATCAATATATATATGTTATTAAGCAACTTTTGTTTTTTCTTCAGAATGTTAATCATCTAATTGCTTTTTGGTTTTTTATGGAGTGGAATTTGAATTTTAGGATTCTGATTTCTTCTCTATTTTAAAATCTGATTATTTCACTATAAATTATTATTATTTCTCTTCTGTTAAATTTTTGATTGAGTTTTCTGCTCTAATTAAAATTATCTTGAATATGTTGTTTTAACTTATTTCTAGTTTCTGTTCCTTTAAGGGTCGCTTTTACTTTATCATATTATATTGTTGTCAATTACTCTTTAATTAAGAATTTCTAATATAATTTAATTTAGATTTTTTTTTATCTTACCATGAAATAACAAATTATAAAAAGCTTTCTGTTATTCTTAACTGCTTCATCAGATAAATCTAAATCAAAAGGCTCCTAAATTTAGTATTGAATTTTGTTTACTCATTTTCTCTTTAAATTTTATTATTGATGTATTATCCTATATTTTATGTCTTTAAATTAATTTTGACTAGATTGAATAAAAAATATTGAATTTCTCATTCTACTGTGGTCAAAACCAATTTACTGTTAAATTGTTTTGTCATGTTCTATAAATTTCTTTACAGCTTTTATGAAATTTTGGCTAATTAAATTAATTAAAAGAAATGGCTAGACATTATTTTTATCTTTATTTTAAAGTTAATTAAATTACTCAATATCTTAATCAATTCTCTAAATTTATCAACCTTTTTCTTTATTACGTTATTCAGAAAATATTTTTTTTTAATTAGAAATACTTGGTTATAATTCGTAATCATTCATCAAATACATAAATCTAAATGAGTTCTAGTTCTTATTTTTAATCTTTATTTAGGTTCTTAGGATAAATTTCAAAATACTAATTTTGTGCTTTTTTTATATCTAATTTTTTTAATCTATAATAAGAGTTCCGCTTAATAGCAAATGAGTCAAAAAGATTGTAATCGTCATCATTAAAAAAAAATTAATAATTAAAATTTTAATAACTCAAATTCTCTTTTCGTGTTTAAACCTTAATCATAATATTAAAATACTCAATAATGAAATTAGCAACTATTTTAAGAAGATTAGACATATTTGGTGTTCCAATAACTTTAATTGGATTTAATCGTCTAAAATATCAAACTAAATTAGGAGGATTAGTAAGTTTAGCATTAGTTGGTTGGCTCACTTACAATATTATTTTGTAATTTGTTTCTTTAATATCTAAAAACAAATTGCTTGTAACTACAAATACAATATTTAGTGATAATCCATCATTAATTGAGTTAAATTCATAAAATTTCATGTTTGCTCTTTAAATCAGATAATCTAATTATATCGATGTATTCTTATTAATCTTAATTTAAGAAACCTTATTTTACCTTTAAACTGGAACATTTATCAGTGACAGATGGAGTAAACAAAACATCTAAAATAATACCTTTTACAAAATGCACAATTAAAGATTTTGAAAATCTATATTTTTATAATAAAGACATGTTTGAATAGTTATTATTCAACAATTTCTCAGATTGGGTTTGTCCTTAATTTGGTAATACAACTTATGCCTTATAAGGAAAATTTGGTGCTAAATTATTTCAATATTTGAAAATTTCTGCTTTTCCTTGTAAACCTGGACAATATGATTATAATTATTCATGCCCTAGTACTGAAGAAACAATTGAATTCATGAACAAAATAGATGGTGAACTTAACATAAATCTAATGATAACTAATGTTAATGTCAATACTGCATAGACTAATAGTTATACTGGATTCTTAGATAGAGATTATTACATGCTTTTAAATCCATTAAAATAATTTGGATCTGTTGATATGTTCCTTAGAAATTGGGATGTTTACACAAATCCATCTATAATTGATGATGGAACTGATTATGAATTTTAAAACTATGTTGTTTTGGAGAAACAAGAGACCTCAGAAAAATAAACTTATCATGAATATGATATCACTACAGATTAAGAAATAGCTAAATTATTCTTTAGAACTAGTTAGTATTCTTTATACACAAAAAGAAATTATGTAAGCATAGGAGACTTCTTAGCTTATGTAGGTGGAATATTTGGATCCTTATATACAATAGGCTCATTATTTATGTCCATCTATGCTTATGAGTAATTGTGGTTAAAGTTGTTTAAGGTTCATTATAATTTAATTGCTTACGATCAAAATTGTAGATCTCTCAATGAAATTATTAAAAATAAATTTTCTCAAGAAAATATTTTAATACCTAATATGAAATCTTTCTTATTATTCTTTACTAAATAAGGCATAAAGAACATTAAAACATATATTCAATCATAGACTATTATCATGGAAGATTTAAGCGTTGTTAACTATTTAAAAACAGTTAAAGATTTATAAAAAATAAAAAAAATACTTTTTAATGAAAAACAAACCTAAATTTTGGATCTCTATAATAAAGAAACCATTGCCATAACAAAGTACTAGGCTTAACATTCTCATAAATTGGAAAAAGGAAAAAAATTTTTATATGGGTAACATTTTTAAGATCATACACTTTAGACACTTAGGAAAATCATAGATCAATATTAGAATCTACTCTATGATAAAGATAAATTTCAACTGAAAATTACTTAAAGGTTAATCAATATTTTTGATACTGATTTTTAAGATGTTATTAATAATTGGGAAAATGGCTATTATCAGTTGAAAACTCTTAATACAACAAATTATGATAATGTTTAAACTAATAGAGCAACTCAATTATCACAATAATTTGCTATTTCAAAAGATATTACCAAAATAATTAGTTTCAGAAATTAATTTACACTTACTAATACTGAAGTAGAAAGTTTGTTAAAAACATTATTATTTAAAAAACAAACGTTATATCTTGATGAGAATTTTAATATTTAATATGAAGTATTAATTAATCATGAATAAGAAAAAATAAATTACATTCTAACCATACATAATAAATTTCAATAATATTAACTAGATATTAAATAAAATGATATATTAATTCAACATTAATTTACAGCCCGAAAACATAAAATAGAATGCAATCTAATGAAAAATTAAACAATTTCTCTTTTAGATTTAATAAATTGTTCTTTAGAAATTAATATTAACTCTAATTATAATATATTTTTAAACTGCTCTCTTAATGCTAATATCAATTATCAATTAAAAATTATTAACATACCAAAAGAGTTCAGAACTCATTATTATATTTATTTAGATGATTACAATAAAGATAAATTTTAATTACTTCTAGCACTTTTAAATCATCAGAAATTTCTGATATCAAATTTTGAGAATTTTGAATTTATGTTTTAATTTGATTAAAATGGACAAAGTGCATAATATATTGAAATGTTTATGAATTGGCCTAATAATGAATTAATTTTGAATGAACAAATTATTTCCAATAAGCCATACGTCCAATTTTTATAAGTGCTTTATGATATTATCATACTTTATTTGTAAAATAGATGAGATATAAATAATATTTTAATATAAATTTTATTATTTGAACAAATCTAAATCATAAATATATCAATTTTAATATATAAGAATTTCAATTAACTAAAATCTTTCCCATTTGTTTCCAATCTAATTTTATTTTATTTTTAAAAAAGGACAAAACAATAAACTATAGCGATAATTTTATGTCTTTTCATAAAAATAATTCATTACCCACTAAAATAAATTATTTTATTTGATTCTTTTTTTTCCAAGATTATGAAAGGTAATTTAATTAAATATGAAAAGTAATGATAAAAAGAAAAGAATCTGATGAATCATCAAAATTATAAAATTAGTTTATTTTTCACCCTTTAAAATTTATTTTTACTTACTCTGCTTGATCCATATTTCTCTATCTTCTTGCCTCATCATCCATTTATATTTTTGTCATCTAATATTAGATGACCCATTTATCATACCGATATTTATCAATGTCTATAAAATAATTTACCTGCACATAATAGGGCATCTGATTCAAAATCACTTTATTTTGCTTCAAATCTCATATTTTTCAAATATTCAGATTAAAAAAATAGCTTAAGTTTCGAAATAATTCCATTGTTTGTAAAAATTTAATCAAAGTTTAAATAGTGTTTTTTCATTCTAAAAATATCTTATACCCCAAAAATAAAGACTGAAAGTTTTTTATTTATTATATGATAAACTTTTCTCCTTTTATAAAGAGTCCTTCAGTGAAAAGGTTGGACGCTTAGTTAGAAGATACAATGTAAAATAATTAGTAAACTATTTTCATTTATATCTACGATATATATAATTATTTATTGTATATTTATCAGATATCTTTTTACGATTTATTTTTTTTTTATTTACAATTTCAAAGACTAAAGTACTTTTATGCTGTTATAAATTATTTTATTTAATTAATACACAAAGTTACTCAACTTAACTGTGATTTAAGATCAATATAGATCTAATTTAATCTTTATTTGATACATTCATAACACAGATAAAAATGAATGAAAAGTTATACATTTTCTCAAAATAATTATAAAATAATAATGATATTTATAAAGAATATATAAGATTATGAAAGGGAAGTCTAAAGATTAATTATCAACAAATATCTAAGTGTATTTCTATGATAGAGAATAAATAGCTAAAAATGAAGCAGTAAAATCAAACTGTACAAAAAGAGCTGTAATAATATGCAAAAAATAATGATTTTGAAAAATGAATACATTGTAAGAAGAATGCGCACAAGTAAATTATTTTATATTAAAAGAGAGATTTAGAATAATTAATTTAGAATGCTGAATAACAGTTGCAAGATCATAGAAAAAAAATGAGTAATTCTGATAGAATTTAATTACTAAGTTAGTGTTATATAATTTAAAACCATGATAATATTTATTTCAATTTAAGTTGTAATTAGTTTTTAAACAAATTTCTAAAACATAGTGTAATTGTAATA
>CAJJDN010000009.1:190190-251603 GCA_905182985.1 Paramecium sonneborni
AATAATAATAACAATAACAAATAAAGTAAGAGAGTAAATCTTCATAAATAAAAGAATCATAATAGCCTAAATAGTAGATGTAAATGTAGAAGGATGTTAAGGATGTTACAAATTATGAATTAATGTTTGAGAAATTAAAAAAAGGAACTGGATTAAATTTGATAGAAGAAATAATTCATACTTTTAGAACAATTGAAGATACAAATAATGAATTATTCAAGAGAGCAAATATTTTAAGTGATTAAATTGATTCTGAAGAAAAATGAATTGAAGAATTATAAAAATAAATTTCATAATATACTAAAAATTAATAGAAGGAGGATGGTGAATTTGAAGATGAAAAATTTTAATTTGCTCAATAATTAGAAAGAAGCGAGAAATTAGATAAAGAAATTTAATAGGCCGAGAATGAAATTAAAGAATATGAGAGAGAGTTATTGGAAATAGCTAATAAACTATAAATAAAATATGATCCTAATTAAGAAATTACTTTGATGTAATTAATTGAATAAAGAGCTTACGAATTAGTTGATTTATGTTAATATTATGATAATCATAATTACAATATTGATTAGAAAAAAAATGATCAAGAAAGTACAGTTTCAAATTAAGATGATCAAACTATGAAAGATTACTAGTTGGAGTAGAGAATGAAAAGGAGGCTGAAAAGATTATGAGTAAAGATGATTTAAAAAGATTGGATCATAGGAATTATAATAGTTTTAGAAAAAAATTATAAGTAAGAAAAAAAGAGATTGATTTATAATTAATAATTATAAATAATTATGAAATAAAAAGTAAAGGAAATTATCAAGTATTTGAAAGAATTCTAAATCCCTGTAATTCCAAGTGAATTTTCTTTGAGTGAAGCAGAAAGGGCTAATCTTTATTTTTACTTAACATCTTAAGAAATGGAAAGTTAAAAATAACAAATAGAGGAGAAATAGCCAGAGGAAATAAAATTAAAAAAAGTTAAAATATATCAAGTTTATGATCCTATTGATGCAATCTAAAATTTCAATTCTTTTGATTTTAAACAAGAAGAAAGAAATTTAAAAGAAAATGAAATCTAAGTATTATCTCATAGAGATCAAAATATGAAATTTAATTCTTTGAATGAAATTAAATAATTTTTGAAACAATACTATGATTAAAAGTTAAACTAAATTTAAGCCGACGAAATTCAATAAATAGATAGACAATTGATTGTATAAAGTCTCAATATTTAATTTTAAGAACCAAATTGTGATATTTAATAAATAATAGATATCTTTTTGAGTATTCTTTATAAAGAAATTGAATAGAATTATCAAAAAAGATATGATTATTATCTAGATACATTTTGTATGTTGATAAAATAAAAAATTTCGTTCTTGATGTCTAACTAAAGTACTTAGAATATAACTGAGAAATTAATAAACTCTGTTCCATAATTTAGAGTTGCTTTAGTAGATTTAGTTAAGGAATTTACAGAATAAGCACTTCTAAAGTAAAATGAGAAAATGTACTCAATATACTTCACATAATTAAGAGATTTAGTATTTAAGTTTTTAAATGAAGATCATCCATTGTAATTTGAAAGCTTTAGATTATTATTAAAAATTAATCATTCAACAATTTTAGAATTTGTTAAATAAGCTGGTCCATTAATTTTTAATAAATAAAAGCCAGAAATTAAAGATTTTATTTTTGAAGAAACTTAATAGAAAATAAATTAATTATCTTAAATGAATGATTGTTAACATTAATTAACTTTCATGTTTTACATTGGAATTTGTTAATAAAATCATAATCATCATTGTAAAATTTTAGCCAAGTTATTACAAGACTGTTAATAAAATTATCCCTAACATCTTGATGCAATATATACAAACTTGTTAAAAATAAGAAATAATAGTAATGTAAATGTGAAACAGATANTAATTAATAATTATAAATAATTATGAAATAAAAAGTAAAGGAAATTATCAAGTATTTGAAAGAATTCTAAATCCCTGTAATTCCAAGTGAATTTTCTTTGAGTGAAGCAGAAAGGGCTAATCTTTATTTTTACTTAACATCTTAAGAAATGGAAAGTTAAAAATAACAAATAGAGGAGAAATAGCCAGAGGAAATAAAATTAAAAAAAGTTAAAATATATCAAGTTTATGATCCTATTGATGCAATCTAAAATTTCAATTCTTTTGATTTTAAACAAGAAGAAAGAAATTTAAAAGAAAATGAAATCTAAGTATTATCTCATAGAGATCAAAATATGAAATTTAATTCTTTGAATGAAATTAAATAATTTTTGAAACAATACTATGATTAAAAGTTAAACTAAATTTAAGCCGACGAAATTCAATAAATAGATAGACAATTGATTGTATAAAGTCTCAATATTTAATTTTAAGAACCAAATTGTGATATTTAATAAATAATAGATATCTTTTTGAGTATTCTTTATAAAGAAATTGAATAGAATTATCAAAAAAGATATGATTATTATCTAGATACATTTTGTATGTTGATAAAATAAAAAATTTCGTTCTTGATGTCTAACTAAAGTACTTAGAATATAACTGAGAAATTAATAAACTCTGTTCCATAATTTAGAGTTGCTTTAGTAGATTTAGTTAAGGAATTTACAGAATAAGCACTTCTAAAGTAAAATGAGAAAATGTACTCAATATACTTCACATAATTAAGAGATTTAGTATTTAAGTTTTTAAATGAAGATCATCCATTGTAATTTGAAAGCTTTAGATTATTATTAAAAATTAATCATTCAACAATTTTAGAATTTGTTAAATAAGCTGGTCCATTAATTTTTAATAAATAAAAGCCAGAAATTAAAGATTTTATTTTTGAAGAAACTTAATAGAAAATAAATTAATTATCTTAAATGAATGATTGTTAACATTAATTAACTTTCATGTTTTACATTGGAATTTGTTAATAAAATCATAATCATCATTGTAAAATTTTAGCCAAGTTATTACAAGACTGTTAATAAAATTATCCCTAACATCTTGATGCAATATATACAAACTTGTTAAAAATAAGAAATAATAGTAATGTAAATGTGAAACAGATAATTGAATTTATTGGATTAAGTGTTAATAATCCTGATGCATTGCATTAAAAGTTTTTAGATTTATTTGTAGATTTTGCTCTAGAATATCCAAAATCAAAAGAATTCGCTGAGGATATGTTTAGAGTTTATCTTTATCGTTATTTTATTTAATAAATAGAGGGAGATGCAAATATAATCAATAGGATTCTTTAATAAACATTTGATCAATTGAATCTAGATTTTATGATTAAATGTATTTAAAAGGTGCCAACAGAGAAATTGAGTTTAATGATATTGAGAAGATCTAATTTTGATTTGTATCAATATATAATTAAGGATGAAAGTAAATTTTTAGCAGTTTTTTTATTAAAATTGTTTTTATAAAAAGATCATCAATAGTTAAAAAACAATAAATATGAATTATTAAAATTGTTTTAAGAATAGGTTAGTGAATATGAGCATACTAAGGATGTCTTGAACTTTTTATTTTAAGAATAAAACAAATCATATAATGCGTTGATTACTACATTTATAATGAATTGTTTAAAGAAAACGAAATATAACATGCAAGAAGAAATTAAGTTTATGTTATCAAAAAGCTTTTATTATGAGGATGAAAATATAATCAAAAGTGTTGAGTTTTATAGATAATTATACCCAGAATAATATTTATAATTACTTGATGATTAAACTAGAAATAGATTATTAGTATTAAGGGATAAAAGATTATTATGATCATAATTATAATTTATTATATATACACATATAATACATTCTCTGTTGACTCATTTTAAAAATAATTCATATTGTTTAGTTTCTTTATAAATTGATTAATAAATAACTTTAATACTTAAATTAAAATAAAAAATTTTAATCATCATGACTACCCTTAATGTTTAGATAAACTTGAATCAATTTTAATTAATATTGTAGAAGGAAGAAGAAAAAAAATAATAACAATACTTATTAGAAAGAAAAGAATATCCTAAAGGATCAATCAATCTATATGAATCAAGATTTGAAAAGGTATCGTTATCAAATTAAAAAATAAATGAAGTGATTGGCTGGATGTTAATAATAGCTGTAATTTTGATGTTAATTGTATTGGCTATTTCAATAGTGTAAAATTCTATGATAGGATTTGCAATACCACTAATGTCAGTTACAACATTCTTCATCGTTTATATAAATTGGATTTCGATGAAATTTTTTATAAATTCTTGAGAATATATATTTTTATTTGTACAAATAACTATATGTTAAAAAAAAATTCCAATATTCTTATTTTTAATATTTTAAAGGTAAATTCATTAAAATAATTCAAGTTATAACTTAATTTCTTTTTCTTTTTATTTTAAAGTAGCATAATCATCTCCAGATTTTATTCTCTTTTCTTTTCTTTACTCATATCTTTACTATCTTTTTAGCCATCTCCTCAAAGCTTTCTATTAAGTAATAGGATTCTCTCTATCATAATTAAAAGGAAAGATAGAATCACAATATTTTTCATATTCATCATGTTCTCCAAAATCCCAAATCAAAGCAACTAATTTATTATTAGGAATAAAATGATATATCAATGAAATTATGAGACCAATTATAGAAATTAGAGATAAATTCTTTTAAATGAAATACTTAAAGGCTGAAGTAGATAAAATATGAATAATTGGAATTAGTTATAATGAATCCGTCATTTTTGAAGATAACTAGAAGGAAGGAGTATGTTTAACTGTTTTTTTTCTTAGTAATTAGTATTTTTCAGCCCAATAAAATAGTATCAAACCAATAATACTGAAAATGTATCCTAATGGAACGAGTGGGCCAACAAAAAATGTAACATTCATGGTTTTAAGAACTTCTGCATAACTTTCTTCAATTTTATGTTCAGGAAATTCTAGGAGTCTTTAATAATAAAATATGATATACTCATTTAATTCTTGTTAAGTAAGAATTCCATATTTTTTGTAATAATATTATTTTATTGATTTTACCAATGATGAAATATCTAACATTTAAATTATTGGAGGAATGAATGCATTTGAAATAAAGAAATAAGTCATGTTATAAGCAAGTCCACCAGCATAATAAACATTTCCAGATTCTAAAGCAATTAAACATTGCATAAACACTGAATTTAAAAACATCATAAAAGATAATTTAGAAGCAATAGCAAGACTTACTTAACTAAACGTAGGGTAGGCTTGAAAGCTTACAATTGCTCTTGTTAATTCTTACAACAAAAATGAATTGATAAAGACTGTTATCATTGAATATCCTAAGGAATAAAGATGAACTTTGATATAATGTCCATTAAATGTATCATTATCATTATAGTTTTTTGATAATTCACCTAAAACTTTTACTTATTTGAGAATTGACAAATAAACGACTACTGATAATATAAAATTAACAATTATATTTATAACAGCTCCAAAAATTCTTCTATAAATACTATGATTGGCCCAAATATAGATAACATTCCAATTAATATCTGTTGGTTCTGGAGCAACTTCAACATATATTGGATGTCCATAATAATCAAGTGATCGACCTTCATTAAAGTTTAGACCAGTAAATGTATTGATTATAGGTGCTGCATATTATTCTAAAATCATGGATTAATAATACACTTTTTGCTATTTGAATAACTTCTGATTTCATTCTTTCATATTTGAATGACACAAATGCCAAACCAGTAAAATTACATTTCTTTTTCTGCTCTTCTAACTTATTGTTTACATCTTCCAATTCTTCTTCATTGAATTACTCTTAATTTAAAAAACATTGTTTTTTCTTATTTAATATATTATTTTTTTATTCTTTCAATTCATTTATTTTTGACAAATCATATGCTAAATTAATCTTTTTCACCTTCATTTTTCTTGACAATTTAAATAAATCTATTTCAAAATATTATTTTAATTTATCTGATTGATCTATATTATAAGCCATGACGGTATAATCACTTGGAGTCAATTCTTATAAATCACAAAATACATCTAATTTTTTTTGATTCTTTCTAAAATAAATAAGAAAGACCATCATTAGGAAAGTTGAAGACAAAGTTAAGATATCCTCTAGTGCTAATAATTCTTAATCATTCTTTCTATTAGCTAATGAAAAAATTGTCACAATATCTCGTAAACATACTTTATCTTCTGGATCTTACAATTTCTTTTTTGGTCTACAGTCTTGACCTTAATAGTTACTAATAATATTAAATTGACCAGCCGCCATTAAATGAAGACATAGTAAAAATATGCAATTTTTAATGAAAGTAAAATAGAGGGGATATCCTGATCCTAAAAATGATAAATCTTCTTTGTCAACAGATAGTTTTAATTAGAATTCGCAAACGTGATATCCACAACATTAACATATTTATTTTCCAGCAATGCCTACTTTGTGAGCAGATTAATGAATGATTGCCAATACCCAATCTCCAGGAATTGAATCGAGATTATATTAAGCTGGTGAATTCATTTATTAAGATGCTTAAGAATGCTATGAGATTTAAGGTATATGACTTTATAGTTGTTAAATATTCATTAATAATATATTAATATATTTATTAATAATAATATTCTAATATTAAATACAAAACATAATAATTCAATAATATTTAGTAGATAATAATTGCTTCTATTTATTAGTGCCTATATCAGTAACCTATTGTTATTCATCATTATTTTCAAAATAGGTGAATCCTTGAAATAGATTATTCCGATCTCTTTCTTCCTTATATTCACTAATAGTCAAAACTTGATTCACAAACTTGGAATCAAAATTATCCTTTCCTATAATTTTATAAGGTGCTTCAATTAATTTATCATAATGTTTGCTCCAATCAACATTTTTTAACCATGGATGATTCATAACTTCATCTGGTCCTTCATTTCCTAATCTTTAAGCTGGTTTTCTTTCTAATAATCTATTCACAAAATCAGAAACTTCTTTTGATAAACCTTGTTTATTTAATTTAACCTTTTTACTAAGTATCAATTCTCGAATCTATTTTCTATTCTTTCCTTAATATGGTCTCTACTCTTTATTATAGTATAAATACTTTTCCAGTTAAACATTCATAAACTAAACAACCTAATGCAAAATAATCACAAGCAACACCATGATCAGATTTCATCATTACTTCTGGTGCCATATATCCTGGAGTTCCACTTGTCTCATTTTTATTATTTGGTTTCCATATTCTTGCTATTCCCAAATCTGTTATATGTAAATAACCTTCATCATCAAACACCAAATTCTCAGGTTTAAGATCTCTATGAAGTATCAAATTTTTATGTAAATATTACAATGCCATCAATATACAGATTACAAAAAACTCTTTCATATCAAATAGAATTGCTACTTGTTTATTCTTCTGTAAATTTCCCTTACTTACATAAATGATATCTTAAATCTCCTCCTTCCATATAGTCTAAAACTATGTATAAATGTGTCAATGTTTAAAATGCACCTCTCATATTTACTAAAAATCTGTTTCGAATAATATTATACGGATGATTTAATTTTTAAAGCAGAATTCTCTCATTCATCACACTCTAAATAGATTATTTTGCAATTATTCTAAACTCTATATAGCTAAGAAATCTACTAAGATTTTATCATTTCCTTTAATGCAAAAAACTTTTTTTAACATTTCACTTTCCACACTCTTCCATAACCTCCCATTCCTATTACGTAAAGTAATTTATATTATGATAATTAAGGTGCTTTAACATAATTTAATTATTTACTATACAATTCCAATTCAGAAATACTTAGTTCATCACTCGAACAATTTCCCATATTTATTATATTATTATTTTATTCCATTTTAATCTTAGAAAATCATTAAAAAATTATTATTCGTCTTTTTTCTCAATTACTATACTTTACATTATAAAGAAGAAATTCACAAATTTTTACGTTTTGTTACTAAATCATTCATTTTATCATATAACATTAATGAGTTATAATCTTTATAAACTTAGAATGAAATTTATGTTTTTGTAAATCATCTCAATCAAGGAGAAAGATATTGATACATGTTATAAATAGATTAAGAAGTATAATTTTTTAATTAATTTATTAATTCATATCAATATTTAATATTATATTTGTTTTATGTTCACAAATTATAAATCAAGTAAAAAGCATATTTAAGTGAATATTTTAATAAAATATCATAACTATAATAAATGTAGATTAAATATTATTTATATAATCATTTATTTAATTTTGATTTATTTAGTTTTGATTTACTTATAGATTATTTTCTTTTCATTTCTGCTTCCCATGTAAGATGTGGATCAAAAGCAAATTCATTATGCTAGACACTATTTGTTAATCTAAATGGTTCTTTATTGTTTATTCTCACTTTTTCTAACATTTCATCTTCATGTACTTTTCCATATTTGCTTGGCCTTTGAACAAAATCTTCAAAATCCAATCTAAATTCATCTAATTGTTTTTTTATTCCAGGTGGTGTCTTTGGTTTTTAAAACTCTTAATATTAACTAGGTATTTTGAATCCTTTGAAACCTAAAAACAATAGAAAAAAGATAATAACCTTAAGGTGCTTTATAACTTCTCTCTGCTAAATTAATTCTTAAAATTTCCCATTCATTCAAAATTTTGCCCTTTAATGTTGGTATTTTTGTGAATTCATCATTTTTGAATCCAGGACCTACTATTAAGTAAAAAAATACTTTTCCATGCCATTCTAAATCTTCTTTTTAATTCTTAATAAACTTCTTCCTTGTCCTTAATTTTAGGTAATCCAACATCTATTTCTTTATTTTCTAATTTTTCTTATTTTTCTGCATTAATTACATCTCTTGTTCTTCTTTAATATTTGTAATTAATTTTATTCATTTCCTTTTTTTATTTCTCTGAAGCTACTGTCATTTCATCTAGGAGTTATGAAATCATTCTTTTATTCTTTTACTAATAATTAATATAAATAATAAATAAAAATAAATTAATCTAAAAATTTTGTTAATGGATTAGCATTCTTGTATTTATAATTTTGAATAAATTGAATGAATTCTTTTTTATTATGAAACTTGTTTTAAGAAGATTTAATATATAGATTTATAATAATTGATACTGTTCTTTTGATACGGAATAAAAGATTATATAGACATTTCAAAATTAGGAAATGAAAAGTTTATTATAATCTAATGATTCTAATTAATTTTTGTTTATACAATTATATAATATAATGAATAAAGCAAATCGAACAACAAGTCTCCGTTAGCATAAACTAACATTTTTAAAAGACAATAATAATAGCTTGTAATTATAGACCAGGTCATAAAGCTTTAAATAAAGTATAAGCATATCTCCTGATAAGAAATCATAAATATCTCCAACAAAATAAAATAGCGTATTTCTGAATGGATAATTACTTGTATATAAATTTTTAAGTATAAGACTCGTCCAAGATCGAAATATAATTAATAAGGGAATATGTCTAGTACAAAATTGCAAGATTCTTAAAAATTATTTTTGATACAATAAGCATAATAAGCATAATAATATTAGTCATAGTAATAGAAAGCAGAATAGAGTCCTGCATTGCATAGAAAACAATAGAGTGATAAAGGTTTAAAATATGATTTACCAAGAATATCACCAATAAAAGCAAGATAATAGATAAAATAGTTACAACCTGACATGAATCAATTAGATTTATTTAAAAGAGAATAAATAAAATAAAATATTATAAAAAATGCTTATACTAAATCATAGGCAGGAAAAAATGAAGATAACTTAACAAAAATAAACTAAGATAGTTACATATCTCTTTAATAATTTAAAGATAATATGTCCTTATTTGGTGTTTGTGATGGACATGGTTAAGATGGACATAAATGCAGTTAATACGTTAAAGATAATTTACCAAAAAATATTAATTCTCTATTGTCTCAGAATTCTTCATCTATTAGTGAAACAATCTCAAAATCATTTATAAGAACAAACTATTAATTATGCAATTTCGAAGAAATAATAACAACTTTTAGTGGTTCCACAACAGTAATAAGTTTAATTGTTGATGATACAATTTATACTGCAAATGTTGGAGATTCTAGATCTATAATCTGTAGATAATAAAGTAATGGAAATAAAGTTGCTATATCATTATCAAATGATCATAAACCAGATTTACCTTAAGAAAGAAGAAGAATTGAATAGAATGGTGGAAGAGTGGAACCTTATATAGATTTCGATGGATCTAGTTTAGGACCTTCTAGAGTTTGGTTAAAAGGAGAAGATATTCCTGGATTAGCTATGAGTAGAAGTTTTGGTGATAAGGTTGCAGCAAGTTGTGGTGTTATATGCGAACCAGGTTTTATATTTATGTTTAATTTAGAAATTCTTACACATAAAATATAAGATGGTGATTTATTTATGGTTTTAGCGTCAGATGGAGTTTGGGAATTCTTAAGCAATGAACAAGTATATTTTATTCTTAAAAAAGGTTATAGATATGATATATCCATATTATATTCAAGATGAAGGTAATGCTGCATGTGTTAGAATCGTAAAAGAATCCATCAAATTATGGAAATTAAATGATACGGTAATAGATGATATTACTATTGTTATTGTATTCTTTAACAAATAAAAATGATAATCATTCATCAATCATTTCATCAACAAATTATTCCTCCACTTATTTATATAATCTAAATTTCTAATTCTCTGCCTAATCTAACATATATTCTTTTTCCATCTTATACTTATTCAAACCTTCAATTATCAATTCTTCTATATTCTCCTCATTAACTCCACTTAATTAAAAATATGGTAATTATTATTAATAAAATGATAAATTAGTACAATTGAACTTAACTCTTTAATCTCTATTTATTGAATTTTATTAACTCATATAAAAGCTGGGTTACCTAATTATTTCAAGTTATTTATATTTAGGATCAACATATAAAGTATTTTTGTTATTTACATCTTAAAAAACCGGTTAATGCTGATCGTTTTCTTAAACTGTTTCTTCTTTATTTACATTCTGTCTTAATGACATATACCATTAATTAATTGTTTTTTCTCCTTAAGTTTGCTTTAATGCTTCTTATAATTAAATTTATTCAATCTTTCTCCTGAATTCTATAATAATTATATATAATTTATACATGAACAACTATTGATAATAGATTCATTAGAATTTCGATTAGTTGTATTGACAGATTTAGATATCTCATCATTCCAAAGTTTAAGTTAACATTCGTATTTATTTAATACTTTATTTTGCTAATTTAATTTTAACTCTTAAACTCTGAATTATGATTATTTAGTATTTAATTGATCATCTGATTCCTTGTTTTAATAGATCCTACTCTAATAATAAGTACTCATTTACTTCTATTAAACGGCAGATTTTAATTAAATCTTATTTCGAAACGATATCAAAATCTTTGTTTCGTTTTGTTTATTCAATCCTTTATGTATGTTCAGATTGTTATTGTTATTGTTATTACTACTATTATTTATTTGATAAATTAGTTGATTTTCGTGAACTGATTCTTCTTACAAATTTCATAGCAGTATTATTTATGTTTGTTTGATTAACAAATTTAATACCTACCTTCTGTTATTCTTTTACTTTATAAAATAGATCTGGTTTCCCAACTATTGATCTCTCAATAATTCCATGCTTATCAAATATAGGTCCTAGTAAAAGTTATTCATTACATACCCTATGGAAGTTCTTAATTTGGAGTTAATTCTATAATTAATTAATATTCATTACTATTAAATATGTTATGTGAATGACTTCTAGGTTTATTGAGAATCTAAAGTAAATTTATTAAATCAGATTTTACATCAGCTGATTCTGGTTCTAACAAGGATGTTAGCAAATATTTTTTTTTTTGTGAATTAAAAATTGTCTTTGACATTCAGGTTAGGGTTAAACAATTATTATTATTAATAACTTTTTTACTTTTTTTTATTGATAAAATTTAAAAGTTTATATAGCATTAAAATATCAATAAACTAACTGGATATCATTATTCATGTACTATTAAAAATATATTTAAAAGCTATGTCATATAAAAGAATCGTATTAAAAAGTATATAAATTTAGAATATATTAATAATATTTGGTTTTTTTCTTTAAAATTTCAAATAAATTATATTATTTTTAAGTATGAATAAGCATCAAACAATAATTGAATTTATAAAGTTTATAAATCTATCGCAATAAGGTTCTGGACTTCTGCAAGACAAATCTTTCTTTTTTTTAAATTTCAGACTTCTTTTGAAACATTATTCACTTTTTTTTTATTAGTTAAATCTTTATAAATAATCAATAATTGAAAATGAAAATAATTTATTTTTTTCTTCATTAATTACAAGTCTATAATTTTAAGTTTCTTTTTATTATACATTTTCTGTACAAATTCCCAATAATAATGAATAATCCATATACCCAATATTTCTTAAGAAAGTACAATCATCCTAAAGTTATATTTTGATTTATTGTGAAATCTCTTTTGGTAAATAAATAGGATTATGAGATGATTATTTAAAATTATTATCTTTTTAAACACTTTCATTAGATTGTGATGTTCTATTAACTGTAGAACCTTTTAAATCATAAACTACAAATTCATAATCTAATTGCTTCAATTATTCAAATGTATTTTCCATTAAAACCAGGTATTGTGTTTTATAAGCCATCAACTTAATTTTAAAGATTCCATAAATTTTAGCAATAAGTGATTTTTGATGAGAATTAATATAATTGAAATATGAAACAATACGTCCATCTAAAAAATCTTTAATTTCAGATTTTTCTATAGTTTTGATAATAAGTTTATTATTTTAACTAAAAAAAAAAAATGCTCCACTTCTTCCCATTGATTCCTTAGTTTTTTCAAAGGCTTTCTAATTATATTACAATTCTAATGTGTATTCCAATAAATTCTTTGTAAAATGATTGGATTTCAATAGAGTAGTAAAACTATTAGGATGATATGTATTAACTAAAATAATAGAATCTCTGATGTCATCAGTTTCAGTAAATTCAATTCTACTTTCATCTAATTCAGATAAATGAAATTTAAATGTATAAGTTCTTTTCTTTTCAAATTCTTTCATGTGATGTTCGAATTACATATTAAGAGTTGCCAATACAGCTTTAACTAATCCTTTAACAAGTTCATTAATTTATGTCTTTAACAATTTTTCATAAATTGGCATCATTTAATTTTAATTATCTTCATTTATTCCATATTCAATATTTTCAATGGCTTAGATATCAGATTAATTTTGACAAGATCTAAAAAGCAAAGATAAAAGTTTATGATATGAGTAAGGTTAAATTAGATGGAAAATAGAATAGAATAAACCTTCCAAACTTAGTGCTATTTTAAAAATGTTAGAGTCATCATTTTCATTTGCATTAAGATTATAAAACGAAAAAGCAAAATTAATCAACAACATAGTAAACAACCAATATGCTTATTGTCTAACAAAATCACGCTTGAATTCAAAAAGTCTTCTACTTTATAAAGTCTTATTTCTGTATAAAAGAGACAAAATGGCAAAATAAAATATCAGGCAAATCAAAAAACTACCAAAATTTATGTACGAAGCCAATTAGCTATATTAAGTGATATAACTATGTTTTAAAAATAACAATTTTACTTATAAAATACAAGTGGTATAATAATCAATACCAAAGTTAATAAGGTTTGCAAAAATAATAAAAATAGAAATACAGATGAAGAAGTTGCTTAAAATGGGTTGTAAATACATATTTTTACTTCATTTAAAAATAGGATAAACTAATTTGAGATTATAATTATTGTAACACCTAAAAAGAAGTCGGTTAATTTATGCAATTCTTTATATTCATTTTAATGATTATGATTGATAATAACTATAGCTTAATCGATATAAATAAATATGCCTAGGAAGATAAATAAGTAAGAGATCCATACAATGATTCTATTATTATTTATAAAATAAAACTTTGAGGGATATTTTCTATAGATTGGGGAAACAATCCCTAATATACAAATTAACAAGCAAGCCACCATTGATAAGGCTGTGCAACCAATATCGATGTAAGCGATTGTGACTTGATTATTCATTACGCTCTTAAATTTTATTTTATTAATTTTATTATTTATTTAGTAAAGATGAATAACATACTTAATATTGATTAATTTTAAAAGAAAATATAAATATTTATAATTTAATTCTATGAAAGTGAAAAAATAAGATAAATATATATTATAAAGTTGGAGAAAATTTTAGAGAAATTGAATATTAAAATGCTAAACAAATTTAGAATAAATGAGGAAAATAATTGAAGTAAATTAATTTAACGGATTTATTTAATAAAGGATTGATTTACAAAATCAATCCAATATTTTTTTAATAAGTTTGATAATAATAGATACCTATTAAGAACAATCAATTAATGAAAAATAAATTAAGCAATTTATTCTTGCAAAAATATTATCAAGGTAAGAGCCTATTATGAAATTGAAAAGTTTAGATTTTTTAGAATTAAAAGCATTATATTATTAATTTATTGATTTTAAAAAATACTATTTTATACTTAAATTGTTCACTTTTGTTTATGTTATTTTTATAAACAAATACTTAGATTCAAATTCATTATGTAAAATTTTTTATATCTGTTTGACATATTAATATTAGATTTAAAGAAATAGAAATGATTCTTTGAATAAATTATATATGATTTGAATTTAAAGTAAAAATTAAATAGAAATGATGCCATCTCTACTTTATATTTTAGCTTTCATAGTTGAAATTATAATGATTGATAGTTTGGAGAACCTTTAATTATTTTTATATTTAAAAACTGAAACTCTCAAATTTTAAATTAATATAAATTTTAGTAGTTGCCCTAAATCATTAAAACTTGGAGTCAGAATCTGAGAAAGTGGAGACAAATGTATTCAAAAACATAAGATTTGTATTAAAAATACAAATACAAATACAATCTCTCTTTAATAACTAATTGATTATAAAACTTAATTACATGTATAAATAACATAATGTTATAATTATTCTTATTAGTCATTTTGATTTTTTGTTTAAAAATTCCTTTAAATTCAACATTATTTCAATCAAACACCATTTATAACATATTTCAGTTAAATCTAAGGGAGATATTTTAAAGATACCTTAAAAATATACTTGATTTTAATCCTCTAAGTTTATATAGTCTCAAAAATATATATAATATGATTCTTACAATGGAATTGATGTTATAGAATATTAATTCATTTAATAATTAATATAATAATATATTATAAAAGTTTATTAATTATTTTGCAAAAATGGATTAAAAACTATAAACATCTGGACCATTAAGTGAGTAGTAGGTTTCAACTCTATTTTATTTTTTGGATAAGGAAAAAAGAAAAATTATTAAAAATGATAAAAATAAAAGTGAGAATTCCCATATTAGAACATTAACCTGGTATGGTATGAAAGATAGTAAACTTGAAATAATGGTAGGTGAGAAATAGGCAGAATCACTTGAAGAATGGCTAAAAAATCAAAGGTCAATTAATTATTGGGATATCCTATCTTAATTACTTCAAGGAATATATTAGATTCACAAATTAGGTTTTATTGGAAGATGCATCAGATGGGAAGATATTAGAGTTGTTCAAGGTATTTTAATCTACAAAAATTTTGGATATTGTGATAGGTTGGTTAAAGCTCCTGAAAATGTTTATTTGAAATTTTCAACTTTTGAAACAGATTTATGGTTGGTTGGTGCAATTATGTGGAAGATAGTATCTAAGAAAAATATTTATGATGAAAATCAAGGTATAGATCCTAAAAATATTAATTTAACTTTTAATTTTAATGTTAATGATTCTGGTTTAGATCCTGAATTATATGAATTACTAAAATAGATGTTATAGATATATTAAATTTAGAGAATTCCATTGCCTTAAATCTTCCAGCATAAAAAACTTAATTTGACTATTGAATAAAAATAAGTCATGAGTGAATTTTACAAAAATTTTTAATTAAAACATTTACTTTCCTAAAGAAAGAACTAATTTAAAAGGAATTATTTAATATATATTTAAGATATAAAGCCTTTGCAGTTATTCTTTTATTACTTAGAGGAATGTTCAATTTTAAAATATTTTTATTAGACATATCTTGAAATTCAATTACTCAATCTTGCTTATCATATATCATTTTATTTCCCAAATTAAAATCAAAATATTTTAAATGAAATAAACACATTAATAATTAAAAAGATTGTTATATTATCCTCTAATTTAAAGCAATAAATATTATTCCCATAATTACCAATCTAATTTAGAGGTTAAGAGGAAAAATTTATTAATGATCCTTATTATAAATAACTTAAACAAAAAATTGTTGAATAGTAAAATAAACTTGATAAGATCAATGATTAAATGTCTTAAAATAATGAATTTTTAACTATTTAAGATATCAATTCTAAATTTAATTCTTATACTATTGATGGAATTTAATCAATAATGAGTATACTTTTAGTGAATATATTAAAAAAAAGCTTCATTAATCAAAAAGACTTTTTATTCATTAAATCTATGACTTTAGAAGAAATGTTTGAATATGAAGTTAAGGAAAGACTTATATGATATAAAATCATTATGTGTTTAATATATAAAATTATTAAAATTTTTTTTATAAGTTCTAAATAAATATTAATAATGAATTAATTGGAATCATTGTTAGTAAAAAGCCCAACTAATCAATATATAGTATATAATAAGATTCTTGGGAGGGGAGCATATGGAGTTGTATTATTGAGTAAATAGATTAAATAATAACAATTTTATGCTATAAAAATAGTAATAATATTTGTGATTGAAGATTTCCAAAAAAGTCTTGGGTAAAATAAATGGGGCATACAATATGAGATAAGAAATTTTATTTCTATCTAAATTATAACATCCAAACATTATAAAAATGTATGAATCTTTTGAGGATGAAAACTATTTTTATATAGTTTTAGAATATTGTTCTAAAGGAAATTTATATTTATTACTTAAGTAATAAGGAACATTTTCTGAAGAAAAAGCATATAAATACTTCAATTAAATTTTGTAAGCAATATAATTTATGCATAAAAGATAAATTATCCATCGAGATTTAAAAGTTGTTATATATAAATATTTTGTAATAGTTGGCAAACATTTTAGTAACATCAGATGATAATATAAAAATTTGTGATTTTAATTGGGCAACTGAATTAACTGATGGCAAAGCTGATCCAGTTCTATGTGGAACTGTAGATTAGATGCCACCAGAAGTATCTTCATTTAGTTATCATGATACAAAAGTGGATATTTGGAGCTTAGGAGTATTGTTATATGTAAAATATCTAATATAATATAAGGAAATGATACATAATAGTCTTCCAATAATTACATTTGTAACTGAATTATCTTTTGGAAGACATGTAAGTGAAGAAGCAACAATATTATTAAGAGATTTAATGAGACTTGATAAAAGTTAAAGACCAACAGTGAGTGAAATCTATTCTTATAAATGGATCAAAAATAATATTTCAAAATAAAAGGTTTAATCAACAAATTAAAGTGTATGTGTAACACCAAGACACTCAAAATAAAATAGTTTAGATCTAAAAGATTTAACTAAAAATATCAGAACTGAAAATTGAAGAGTTTTGATAAAATATATTTCAAAATTATTGATAATCTAATATCTTTTTAATTTAGAAATATCTCGAATTGTTTTATAGATAATTCATCAAAATTATTATAAATTAATTTAAAACTATAATCATTAACTTCAAATTATACCTAAAATATTTAATTAAATTACTGGATTAGGTTATTTAACTTTCATAAATATTTAAGCCATATTTGAATGTATCAATCTTAATCCATTAATAATTATATATATCGAATTTTCGAATATTTTATTCAGGATCATTAATTTCAGAATTCATAGAACTTTTATTTATCCTCATGTTTTTTCTACTATAGCCAATTCGTCTGTATTCTAATATGTAGAAATATATCCCAATAATAAAAATAATAAAGCATCTCTAAAATAATATTTAAAATAATTATTAATACCTACTTGATATTGGCAATTCATTAATATATTTCTTAACTACTCACATTATCTACTGAGGTGCAAAATTTCAAGGATTCTTACAATTTTATTTTTTCCATGTCATCTCATAATCATTAGCTAAAAAATTGAAACTCTTAGCAATTATTTATTCAACATTTACAAAAGACATTCTATATTTTGCTACTATATTGATATTTATTAATTATAATGCTTAATAGATATTTCATCATCTAAATTAGCTAAAATTGATATTAAATACACTCATTTCTCAGTTCCCATTCAATCAATAACCCTATTTTTATTAGGTTTTCTTCAAAAGTGAATCCAGCTCTACATTGTGTTTCGAAGGAAAGAATTCAATAATTTAGAATTGAGATATTGTTTGATTTTAAATCTTATGTAATAAAATTAATATAGTATGATATAGTAGTAGGACCTTATAAGGGGGAAAATCAACATTTGCAAAATATTTTTGACTTGTTTATATTCTAATTCAATTTCAAGCATATTTAAATAAACTTCAGCAAATTTCTTATTATTATATGTTAATGTTACAAATACTTTTGGTTTTAATTAATTCATTATAGTCTAAATAATTAAATCAGAAGATTTTTGAAAATTATTTAATAATCCTTTTTAAACAGTATCAACATTTAATTACAAAGAATTAAAAATTTTTTAAGTATCTAATACTNAATCATTAACTTCAAATTATACCTAAAATATTTAATTAAATTACTGGATTAGGTTATTTAACTTTCATAAATATTTAAGCCATATTTGAATGTATCAATCTTAATCCATTAATAATTATATATATCGAATTTTCGAATATTTTATTCAGGATCATTAATTTCAGAATTCATAGAACTTTTATTTATCCTCATGTTTTTTCTACTATAGCCAATTCGTCTGTATTCTAATATGTAGAAATATATCCCAATAATAAAAATAATAAAGCATCTCTAAAATAATATTTAAAATAATTATTAATACCTACTTGATATTGGCAATTCATTAATATATTTCTTAACTACTCACATTATCTACTGAGGTGCAAAATTTCAAGGATTCTTACAATTTTATTTTTTCCATGTCATCTCATAATCATTAGCTAAAAAATTGAAACTCTTAGCAATTATTTATTCAACATTTACAAAAGACATTCTATATTTTGCTACTATATTGATATTTATTAATTATAATGCTTAATAGATATTTCATCATCTAAATTAGCTAAAATTGATATTAAATACACTCATTTCTCAGTTCCCATTCAATCAATAACCCTATTTTTATTAGGTTTTCTTCAAAAGTGAATCCAGCTCTACATTGTGTTTCGAAGGAAAGAATTCAATAATTTAGAATTGAGATATTGTTTGATTTTAAATCTTATGTAATAAAATTAATATAGTATGATATAGTAGTAGGACCTTATAAGGGGGAAAATCAACATTTGCAAAATATTTTTGACTTGTTTATATTCTAATTCAATTTCAAGCATATTTAAATAAACTTCAGCAAATTTCTTATTATTATATGTTAATGTTACAAATACTTTTGGTTTTAATTAATTCATTATAGTCTAAATAATTAAATCAGAAGATTTTTGAAAATTATTTAATAATCCTTTTTAAACAGTATCAACATTTAATTACAAAGAATTAAAAATTTTTTAAGTATCTAATACTCCATCGCGATTTTGAAGGAAATAGGTAAATTTTTAAAAACTACATTTTTTTGTTCCTCTGCACCCAACAACCCCATATTTTATTCAACTTCATCTTTGCTGGATTAAAAATATATCACAAATCTTGGTTTTTAATAATGTTCAAAGAATACTACTGCTTATGACTTTTTATCAAGAAATCCATCAACAATAAAAAGGTTCTTTCTAAAAAATTTACATTAACTTATTCAATTTATCAATCTCACTTAAAGCCTAAACTTTAAAATAGAATTTTTTAAATAAAAATAAACGAATTCAGTTTTTTTTGCTTTTTATTAAGCTATATATGATTTTGCAGTGGACATAAAAATTTATTATATTTGTCTTCTTCATTTAAATTAAATTATTTATTTAATATTTATATCAACTTTAATCTCTAATTATATATAATTTATTAGTATATCCTAAAAATATTCCAATTTAATTTAATGTATTTTATAACAAAAAAAATTATCAGCTTCTTAATTTTGCATAATTCATCTCTCACATCTTTTTTAATACGAATAATATGATTTTGTATCGACCAATAAAAATAATTAAATAATTTAATCTAGAGCTGATAAATTACTAAAAAAGCATGTGAGTATTAATAGAGAAAAAAGTATAGCTTAAAGTTAAATAAAAAAAAAATAATCCATAAGATTCTACTCCTGATTAAAATGAACAAAATAATATAAAATACTTTGAATACTAAGAAACTATTAATAAAATTAAAAAGTTTCTAAAATTATATTTTTGAGTAAAAGCCCTTTTAAGAGAGAGATAAAAATCAGCAAAATTGCTTATGAAATATATAATATAATCAATTTATTACTAAAGAAATGTAAGAGTTAAGGGATATTGATTATGGATTTATTATTTAAAATAAATTATTGAATGTTCTAACATATAAAAATAAATTACTAAATAAATTTTAATTATCCTTAAAAAAAAAGAAAAAAATTTATAGAGATTTTAATATAACTATCAAGATAACTGAGTGAAACGTGTATTTTTTTCTTTATTTAAATTTGGAATTTTTAATATTTTTTTTTAATTTTATCTTTAAATAAATGATAACAGGATTTCTTTAAATTCTANCAACATTTAATTACAAAGAATTAAAAATTTTTTAAGTATCTAATACTCCATCGCGATTTTGAAGGAAATAGGTAAATTTTTAAAAACTACATTTTTTTGTTCCTCTGCACCCAACAACCCCATATTTTATTCAACTTCATCTTTGCTGGATTAAAAATATATCACAAATCTTGGTTTTTAATAATGTTCAAAGAATACTACTGCTTATGACTTTTTATCAAGAAATCCATCAACAATAAAAAGGTTCTTTCTAAAAAATTTACATTAACTTATTCAATTTATCAATCTCACTTAAAGCCTAAACTTTAAAATAGAATTTTTTAAATAAAAATAAACGAATTCAGTTTTTTTTGCTTTTTATTAAGCTATATATGATTTTGCAGTGGACATAAAAATTTATTATATTTGTCTTCTTCATTTAAATTAAATTATTTATTTAATATTTATATCAACTTTAATCTCTAATTATATATAATTTATTAGTATATCCTAAAAATATTCCAATTTAATTTAATGTATTTTATAACAAAAAAAATTATCAGCTTCTTAATTTTGCATAATTCATCTCTCACATCTTTTTTAATACGAATAATATGATTTTGTATCGACCAATAAAAATAATTAAATAATTTAATCTAGAGCTGATAAATTACTAAAAAAGCATGTGAGTATTAATAGAGAAAAAAGTATAGCTTAAAGTTAAATAAAAAAAAAATAATCCATAAGATTCTACTCCTGATTAAAATGAACAAAATAATATAAAATACTTTGAATACTAAGAAACTATTAATAAAATTAAAAAGTTTCTAAAATTATATTTTTGAGTAAAAGCCCTTTTAAGAGAGAGATAAAAATCAGCAAAATTGCTTATGAAATATATAATATAATCAATTTATTACTAAAGAAATGTAAGAGTTAAGGGATATTGATTATGGATTTATTATTTAAAATAAATTATTGAATGTTCTAACATATAAAAATAAATTACTAAATAAATTTTAATTATCCTTAAAAAAAAAGAAAAAAATTTATAGAGATTTTAATATAACTATCAAGATAACTGAGTGAAACGTGTATTTTTTTCTTTATTTAAATTTGGAATTTTTAATATTTTTTTTTAATTTTATCTTTAAATAAATGATAACAGGATTTCTTTAAATTCTACTTGCATTAAACTTAGTTGCTATATTTATGCTTTCATATAATTACTCGATAGTAAATAAATTATATATTTCAAGAGCCAAAAAGAGATTGTATACAATTCAAATTTTAGTCAAGATAACTTAGAAAACATTTATTAGATTGAAGAAATCAATAATGTTCTATTTCCAATTCTAAACGATTTATAAGTAATTATTATATATATTTAGAATGAATCTGATTTTTTTATCTATAGATATACTGATACATTGTTATGCCCTATATATTTGCATTAAGAAGAATGCGAAGTAGAATCATGCAATTTTTAAAATTTTCCTGGAGAAGATTCTATAAATACAGTAAATCTAAAATATGTGGGAGAAAAATATAAAGGATAACATGGATAGATGGTTTGGTTTAGAATTTATGAAGATTTAGGAAACAACACATCTTCTAAAATACATGCTGAAATGATGAACTTCATAAAGGCAATTCATTAATCAATATCTATTTCAATCGATGAGTAATTTGATTATGACTAGGTAAATGGTCCTAAGATTGACTTTTTCTTATAGAGAGTTGGTTATTATCCAGATAGAATTAAAAATTTATATTTTTTGGAATAAATACTAATTAAAGCATTAAATTTTATTAGACCAAATCATGAATTATAATCATCAACTTCCTTAAAAGTGTAGAATTTATAATCTTCCTATAACTAAATGGCACTTTCTAAGTTTGATCCATTAAATAAATTAACTGAATAGGATTTAGAATAGTATAGAAATGATATAAAATTACTTGATTCATATTTAGATTGTGTACATTGTAAAAAATGCAAATTCAATGGAAAGCTTTAGATTCATGGTTTGAATACAGCTGTTAATTTACTATTTTATGAAAAAGAGAGAGAATAAATAGAAAAAAATGATTTGGTTGCTTTCTTTAATACATTTTATAAAATATCTAACTCAGTAAAATAATTAGATGCAATGTTTGAAAGAATAACTTAAATATTATATCAATATATCAAATTAGCAAGTTCTAGTTTTGCCATATTATCATTATTATCAAGTGTGGTGTTATTGTTAAAGAAATGAGTTAATATATTATTTTTTGTCATAAATACAAATTTTTATTATTATAAGCATTAATAATCTTTGTAATAATATTATAATGTATCAATAATAATTTGTTATTACATAAATACGAAATAGATCAAATAAATTAAACATGTTCATAATCTTAACCATTTCCTTGTATAAGAATAGAAGTAGTTTAATTTAGTTTTGGTAACTATTATAATAATTGTGAAGCATTTCTTGATAATGTCTATTAAGGTATTTATTCTTATGGTTCTGCAGGAGGTGTTTGAACTCTTTCTAAAATATGCCAAGATTTAATCTTAGTTATAAAAAGCATTTTTTTTAAGACATAGATAAGACACATAAATATTGGAATTAAAAACAAAAATACTATTACAGCAAAGCCTAAATATTTAATGATTATAATTACCAATCATAGTTATAGGACTATTTAAGAAACTAGATTATTAATTGTTATTGTCATCACCATCAAAAATATTAACACTAAAAATATAGAATTTGAATACATTTACACTACTAGAAATGCTTAAAGAGCAGTAAAACCTAGAAATATAAAAAGAAGACATATTAATGCAACCATATTTTCTAAATTTGATTTACATGCTTTTCTCTCTAAATAAAATTATATTTATACAGGAATACAAACTTTACGTGAAGTAAATTCAATTTAATATTCAATCTTGCAAATTTCACATTAAGTGAATAATTATTTGTTTTATGTTACTATCCATGTTTTTAGACACTCATTTAAACATATTGTTTTACCTCTTCATGAACTTATCCAAGAGAACCTTTACATTTACAAGGATGAATAATTGGTTTATCATTGTCTTATTCAGTTTCAAGACAAATCCTACATGTTTTAATCTCTTATTGATCTATAAATATATGTTGTTAGACTTTTAAAGCTGATCTTGTCTATTGCGACTCTATGGTTAATTTATTCATTATTGTTATTAATAATATTTTTTTTTGATGACCTAATATAACTTAAGTTTATAAAATGAATTTTGAATACTAAAATTCATTAACGTAAGTATTCATCAGTAAATTAAAATAAATGTATTATGATTCTTTGGATTTAGTATAAAACTATTTATAAAAATATTGTATATTTATTTAATAGAATGATGGGAATGAATATGTATTTGTGCAACTTTGAAATGATAGGTAAATTAATAATATTGAATAGGTAGATTTAGAAATGAATAATAAAAGAATAAATATTCTATAATATAAATATTGATAAATTAGAAAACTCAACAATTGCATTTTTAATTTTAGGTTTCAGGATTATTAATTTTAATTGTTAAGTTCTTTGTTAATAGATTTTTTGATTAAGGATAGAATTCGTCTTTTTAAATTTAACCTAATTTGAGAATATAAATGATTAAATATTACCTTTGTCAATTTTAGTGAATATTTAATCAATTAAAGTTTAAAAACATAAATCTACATTTTCGCCAGTTTTAGCGCTGGTTTCAATGTAAAGAACATCTTTATTTAATAATTGACTTTGTGCATAATCTTTATCAACTATTCTTTAATCTTTTAAATCAATTTTATTGGCAACAACAATAATATCTAGATCACTCTTTCCATTTTCTCTTGAATCTTTAATCCAATCACCTAATGAGTGAAAAGAGTCCTAACTATAAATATTTTGAAAGGCATAGATATACCATGTAACATCATAAACCACAATAGCACCTATAGTATTCTTAAAATATGCTCTAGCAATTGAACGAAATCTCTCTTATCCTGCTGTATCCCATATTTATAGTTTAATTTTCTTATCTTTATAATCAATAGACTTAGATGAGAATTCAACTCCTACTGTTTATTGTATTTTTGTATTTGCTATTGTTTTAAATCAAAATTATGATTAATATCTTACCATGCTATTTGATGAAATATTGTAATAGAGATGTTTTACCAGAGTTGGAATTCCCTACTAAGATAAACTTAAAGGTATATTCGTGATCGTATTCCTAATAAGATGTATTCATAATAAATATAATTACGATAATAAATATATATATATATAAATCATTATCCCCATCCATTTTATTATTATTATGGATATTGATAATTAGGTGGATACTAAGCAGGATATTAATATTACTACTATAATTAATTAGGTTATTATTGATATTAATATGGTTATTGATACATATTAGGTGATTAATAATTAACCTATGGATTATTAGGTTATTATTATATATAGACTTATTATTAATACTATTATGGTTATTAATTTCTATAATTATTATTATTATTATTATTATTATTATTATTATTATTATTACTTTTGAAACAGTCAGATAATTTATCAAAGAACTAAATTTAAATAATTTTATACTGATCTATCCTAATGAACAGCAACTCTCTATTATTATTAAGGTGGTTAATTATATTATTATTATTGATCCATATTTGTATTCATCTAATTCATTCTAGGATTTGCTCTTCCAAGAGATAGAAATCCGAATAATCTCTTTCCTGATTATAACCAACCCTTTCTTTCTTCATTATATTATGCTTTTCTTTTCTCAGTATACTCTTTTGAATATTTCTTTTTATTTTTGCCAAAATCACACATTCCACAAGTCAATATTAAACAACAACATCTAAACTAAAAGATTATTAACATCATTTACACAGCTGCCACAAGTACAACTGCCATCATCACATGAATATAATATGACTGTTATTATGAAAATCAAAAATCCAACTATCAGGTATACAATCATACATATTAGATTGATTGTTAAAGCAGTCATTAAAAATCCATTGTTCTATACTCTACAAGGGGAAAGCTTTGGCTTATTATTTTATATTATTTAATACTTCGTTATCTGCTGCTGAAAAACATATTATAAGCCATATTATGAAAAAGATTAATGCAAATACATATATGCATACAAACCAATCATATAAAATTAAATCAACTGTTTATTCCCAAAAGGTTTTTTAACTTTCCACTTTATATTTACCATAATATCCATAATGAAAAGTTATGTATAAGCAGAATAAAAAGTTTATCAAATTATTGATCCCTTAAATTATTAGATAGGTTTTGATGTTTTCTTGACAATCAAAATCAGAACTCTAAATCAATGCTACTATCATTATAATAAAGGGAATTATTGAGACAAAAAAAGTAATGAAAGTACAAAATGAGAAAGGAGTAGAAAAACAATTTGAAATTGCATCGCAACATTCTCCACAACATTCCTTAATGTTATTATTATATATTTACTTCACAACATCTACAACAACTACGACAGCAATTATCACATCCCTTACAAACATAATACATTCTAAGTTAAGTTAAGACTTTATAAAAAATTATTGGATTATTAAAATCAGTTTAAAGGATATTTTGTAAAACATTCTATCATCTAACAATATTCTATATTAAATTTTAAAAATTTATTATTTCAAATATATTATACTAGTACTCTTTTACTTAACAATTTCAATCTGTATTGATATTCTTACATTTTTATTTTTATCCTATAGTAATTAAAATAAATTATAGTGCAAAAACTTGATACTCATAAAAATATATGTTGAACAACTCTAAAAAGTAGAAAAGTAAATCTAAAAAGTTATCAAACTCAAAGGATTCATAGACAAAATCTAGATATGATAGTTCTAATTTCAAATCTGAATAGGCGGCATGTTAATATGAGTATTAAATATTTTCATTTGAAAGGCAAACTACAATAAAAAAGGTTAAGAATGAAAAAGACATATCCCCTATTCTAGAAGAAGAAATTCCTTTTGGTTCTCAAATTATATAATAATCTAATTTATAGGATTATGATAAACTTATATGTGAAGAGATTGTAAAAGACACCACTTCTTTCACATTCAACAATTCATTAGAACATTAAATTAATTAGGAAGAAGAATAAGAAACTTTATCGGAATTTATGAGAGATTAAGTAAAATATGAAGAAATTTATAGTTATAAAAAAAATTATCTAAATAATTAAAATGAAATATAATGTCATATGGTGGCAATTTTATTTGATTGGCTAATAGAAGTAGCTCATTCATTTCATTTTAAAAGAGAAACCTTTTATTTATCAATTAATTATGTTGAAAGATATTTATTAAAGTAACCAAATGTTCCTATATCTAAATTTCAACTTTTAGGAGTAGCTGCTATCTTTATTGCTCATAAATGTGAAGAAATCTATCCTAAAACATTAAAAGATTTTCATCATTTAATACAAGATCAATATACAATATAAGAAATTGAATAAATGGAAGTTTCTATATTAAAATCACTAGATTTTCGGATGTATCCAAATACTCCAATTTTTTGGTTAAATTATTATACTAAATTATGGGATGAATTCATTATCTATAAGGATCCTTGCATTATGTTTAAAGAAAGATCAAATGAAGCTTATTATAGATATAGAGAATTAGTATAGTTATTCGATCTTTGCTTGATAGATTATCAATATAAATAAAATGAAAAATTAACGATTTTAAGCTTAATATATTTAGTTATCGCTAAATAATTATAAATATTTGAAGATTATTAAACTATGGCTATTTCATAATCAGAAATTTGTGATTTCTTTCATTCAGATGAATAGGAATATAATATATTATTTAGATAATTTATACTTGAATCATAAATCTATTTAGAATTTGATAGACAAATCTTTTATGAAGATTTAAATGATTGTATAAGTTAATTGGTAAAGTATTTCATTCTTCGATTTGATAACTCCTTACCAAGAGTTCTATTAAATAACCAACAGTTTATAGATGATGTAACATATTTATCTTATAGAGTAGATGTAACATGAAGAATTACTATCATTTTAGACATACAATAAAAATACTATAGAAACTATCACTATTATTTCTAAATAATATTCATGATTTAAGATTTCTTTATTTCAATAGATTATACATATCTATTTATAAATTATAAATTAACAAAATAATTATATATCATCAAAAATGGCTGTTTTTTAATCAAATCCAGCATATCAAATTTTTTCTATTTATAAAAATTAATACAATATGTTAAAATAAAATGCTTAAAATGAAATACCTTTTAATGGTGAATTTGAAGATAGTGAAGAAGAATCAGATGATGTTTCTGAAGAAGACTCTGAAGATGATGATTTATAAAATAAAAGAAAAAAAAAAAGAAAATAATTAGTTAACAATAACAAAAGGTTGATAATGAATGTATCAGACACTCAATATGCTGCTGTTAAATTTGTAGGCAAAATTCTAAATAAGTTTAAACTGCAATATACTCCATATTTAGAAACTTAAGTATGGGATTTTTGTTGGACTGATAATGCTGTTTTACCTGAAACTCTAGCAAGAATGTAAAGTAAAATAAATTTAATTAAAAATAGGCCATTAAAGAATTAATCATTTCCCTGGAATGTACTGCATAGCTAGAAAGAACTATTTAGGCAAAAATTTAAATAAAATGGCAAAACAGTTTCCAGAGGAGTTTGATTATTATCCTAAAACATGGATGCTCCCCTCTGATATTTCAGATCTGAGATAAAACATAGGAAAAATAAAATATTTTATAGTAAAACCAGAAGCATCTTGTTAAGGAAGAGGTATGAATATAATATTATATTAAAGGAATATTTTTAACAAAATAAATTGAATCAATTGCATCTGAACATTGTGTAGTATAAAGATATTTGCATAAACCATTATTAATAGATGGTTTAAAATTTGATTTTCGTATGTATGTATTATTAGCAGGTTGCGATCCATTGAGGTATTTAATATTTAATAGTTTTATAGAATTTATTTATTTAAAGAAGGATTAGCAAGATTCGCTACATAACCATACTAATAACCAAATTAAATGAATTCTGAAGAAATGTGTATGCATTTAACTAATTATGCAATTAATAAGGATAATCCTAATTTTGTATTTAATACAGATGATAAATAAATGGATATAGGACATAAAAGAAGTCTTTCTAGTGTTTTTAATTTACTATCTAAATAAACAAACATTGATGAATTAATGGCAAAAATAAAAGATTTAATTATAAAAACATTTTGTTCAGTATAACCTTTTCTTCAATCAAATTATACATAACCTGATAATTATGCAAATAACATGTGTTTTGAGATTTTAGGATTTGATATTTTAATAGATAATACATATAAACCATATTTATTAGAAGTGAATCATACACCTAGTTTTACGGCTGATACTCCTTTAGATGCTTTAATAAAAAAGAATTTGATTAGAGACACTATTACATTAATGAATATTAATTTAAAAGTAAAAAATGATCTTTAGTAATTATAAAAAGAACAAATGTAAAAAAGAGTATTTGGTAAAAAACCTAAAATTTCAAATGAAGAAAAAAAATAACTTAAATTATAAGCATAAATAGAGAGAGAATAATATGAATCATAAAATTTAGGAAATTTTGAAAAGATTTACCCTTGTGATAAATCTTATGATGAATATTTGTAACATTCATAAAAAATATATGAGGAATGGACAGGAGCAAGTAATTTAGTATATTATTGTTGTCTTTAGATATCCGTAGAAATATTAAAAAGGACAATGCTACTGATAGAGATAAATTACCTTAACAAAGATAATTATAGCATTCCATTACAATCTAAGGTTCTACTATTGATTCTAACAATAAACCATCATCTGATCCTGCTAAACCTTCTGTTAGAAAGAGTTTATATAAACATGTACATAGTAAGGTATTTTCAAATATAAATCCATAAAAATCAATGACTGAATTACCATAATAATAGCCTATAGAAAATAAACTATAAGATGGAAATGATAATGAAATTACTTCCGAAGACCAATAAAATATTAGTAAGTAATAGGATAAAAATGAAAGATCCAAAAGACCTCCTTCTTTTTATGTTATTAAATCAGCAGCAAAATAAAGCTCAGATATATAATTAGTTGACTTATATAACTATAAAAGAATCAGTATTCCAGAAGCTTCTCCTCAATCTTAACCTAATATTTTATAGTATTAATAATCATGCTAATAATAATAATCCCCAAATTTTAAATCAGCTACATAATTAGCTAAACATTTTTCCATTCGAAAAACAAATAAAAGTAAATTAAAACCAAGTGAAAGTGATTAAGAAGCAAAAAAAGATCTGATTCAGGCAGTTAATCAATATTCTTAATTTTAATAATAATAATAATAATTATCCTTTTTTTAATCTTAATAATAACATATTTAAAATTAATAACAATAATAAAATGGTTCATTTATTAAACCTAAAGTATTTAACTTAAAATTATAACCACCACATTTTAAAATACCCTCTCTCCCAATATTAATGCAATAATAAAATTATTATAAATTTAGATATGATTGATATTCATTTGTGTTATTATATAATCTTATTGCATACAACATTTTTCTCACTTCATAAGTGATAAAATTTTTGAATTCTTATTTGGAAATCTCAATATTTTAAACAATAATAACCATGAATTTCTTATTACCCTAATTATTCAAGATCTATATTTATTAAGTGATTTATAATTTCTGCAATCTCAACTATTAAATCATTTTTAATTTATTTTGCTTATAAAACATATGTAGTATTTTATTTTTCAAAACAATTGTAAACTTCAAGATTTTTAAGTAAAACAATAAAGATTTATCATTTATTTATTATATTATATTCTATTTGATTATTTAATACTTATATTTTTATTAATTCAATAACTTCTCTCATCATCATCATTAAAAAATTAACTATTTATTTATAAAGGTTATTACATTCTGAAGCAATGATACTTTAATTATTGTTTCTAGCTTACAATTCTCTTAAAATTAAATATGAAATAATATTACATGTCAATATATTCACTACAATATGTACTGAATAATAACATATTTTTTCATTTATCTAAAAATACTTTATTAAAAAAAAAATTTCATTCTATTTATTAGTTTTAATCTAATGTATAAATCTTTAATATTCTTATCTTTTCTCATTTCTTAAAAAAATAATCTAAAATTATGTTCTTAATAATTTAATTTTAGATAAAAACAAAATTATTTTCATTACTTTATTTTAAATTCTTTTGCGTTTAAACTGTTAATCTCTATCTAAGAATTAGATAAAGATTATCTGCTCTTATTAAAGAAAGATATGTGTTTCAATGGTTTTCTAAAATTTAATATGATATTTTATTGTGTAATATTTATAAA
Source organism: Paramecium sonneborni (assembly GCA_905182985.1). Classification (NCBI taxonomy): domain Eukaryota; phylum Ciliophora; class Oligohymenophorea; order Peniculida; family Parameciidae; genus Paramecium; species Paramecium sonneborni. Next base: position 221,664 of record CAJJDN010000009.1, read on the forward strand.
AATAAGAGGCTAATGTAATTAACTATAAATAATTAATCATATAATAGTATTATTTAATAAATTTAATAATTATCATTTATTGTATTTGCAAATTAATTTGATTTCTTCTATAGTTTATCATCTATCAAATAATTAAAACTAAAGATAAGACTTGATTGGTATCAGAAATTAGAGAAAGAAATAAATTGGAATGATATTCAAATAGTTTTAGATTGTTTATTCCTGAATATCAAATGGATATTCTTTTAATATTTTTTTATAAATTAATGTAGCAATCAAATCATCTTCTCTTGACAATCTCAAATATTTTAGATGAAATAATCAAAGAAACTGATGCACTTGAAATAGAGTATAACTCTAATTTTCATGCAAATAAAGCTCCTTCAATTACAATCTACAATTACTTACAAAGAATAGCTAAATACACACATTGTAGTGAATAATGTTTTGTTATTGCTCTTATATACTTAGATAGATTGTAAGAGAAGCATACAGATCTTATATTAAATTCCCATTGCATACATAGGTATATATCTATTTTATAAAACTTATTTAAAGGTTTCTTTTATTATCTATTGTGACAGCCATCAAGTTTTAGGATGATGATTATTACAAAAATGAGTATTATGCTAAAGTAGGAGGAATAAACGTGAAAGAAATGAATGTTTTAGAGTAAGAATTTTTAGAATACATGAATTACTAATTATTCGTTGATGATTAATAATATGCAATATATGAAAAAAGATTGCTTGAATTTGGTGAAATTGAAATGCCATGACAATTTTTTGAGGTGTATAATATTATTTGATTTTTTTTGTTTTTTTAAATATAAATTCTCTCATCAATTCAAAATATATTTATTTCTTTAAAGTTTTAACGATTTCCTCAAGCAATTCAAATAAATTGATTCAATGAATAATATTATTGTATGAAGTAAACATATTTTTACTAAATTATGAAAGTGTTGTTAGTTTTATTTATATTATTTAATTAACTTTTAATTTTTCATTCTTTATGTTCAATTTTTTTCTGGAATTATTTCTAATATTTTCATTGAAATCCATGCATCATATGCATCATCAAGTTGCTCTTTAATTAAATTATGCTAATTATTTATTTTTACATCATAATTTTTTTTTATTTAAATAATATTATGTTAAGTTATTGATAAAAACACATCAAAATGTAATTTAGCAATTTACTTTATTGGTAAATCAATTTAAAACTGAAAGTTTTAATAATGTAATTAATTAATTTCTTATTGTTTTTGTTTTAAGGTATTTTGGATTTTATCGAAATTCATCAACGAAATTTCTACAGCTGTTATTATATCTATAAAGCATTTATCTATTATAAAATTAATATCAACAGATTAATCTATCTTAGATTAATATTATAAATCACTTGATTAGCTATCTTCTTTAACTATAAAAATATTTATTTTATTATTTTTTACTTATTTAAAAGCTATTTTAAATAACACTCTCAACAAAATTCTGTAAAGATATCTTTTTAAGCTTATCTAAAAAGATCTTTTATTCTTTAATAATTTAATCCTACTATTCTAACTCAGATTTTATTCTATTTCTTATTAAATCATTCTCATTCTAAGATATCTCTTAATCCAAATTTTATTACAATTGATTATAATCTTATATATATTCATAACATTACTACGATTATCTTCCTTTTTTTGATTGATAAAATTCTCAATTATGCTATCGATATTTTATTTAAGAATTGGTTAGATGTTTTTTAATTTGATTGACAATATTTGTATGTAATCAGTTTCAACAATCAATTATTTCAAAAAACTTCCTATCTTCTTTATTGTACTTTTTGTTCTTCCATCTTGAATACACCTATATTCTTAATATCAATTACAAATTTTATATCGATATTAGAATATTTTCAATCGTCATCTCCTCTAAAGTTTCTGCTTTTATAAAATTAGCATCAGAATCAGCTGAATCAATTAATCTCCATAATATCAAAAAAATATTTTTAATATCTTATTCATCATTTGTCTATTATTAAAAGTTATAATTTGTAAAATATATATTCTTTATTTGCATCTCATTTTTAGATTAATCGAAAAACTAATTTTTCTATAATTCAATGATTATATTTTTTGTTAAAATGTTACCATGCAAAATAGACTATGTTTTCAGTTTCTTAAAATGTTTTAAAATTTCTATTGAAATATTCTTGATCTAGCTGTTTTAAACTTCTAAATATTTATTAGCCTAAAAGAATATTTCATTTATTATACAATCGCATCAATTAATATATTTAATGGTACACATTTCAGAAAATTAAATTCAATCCAAACATAGTATTAAGAATCTTTGTTACGAATTTTCTCATTGTAATTTTCTAATCTATTTACTTAATTCCAAAATTTTAAGCATTATTCTTGATTTTCAAATATTTGCATCCTCATAAAATTCTCATCCAATCCATTCATGATATTTAGTTAAATTCTTATATAATTATTATTTAAAATTTATAAATAGATGATTATATTATGAAGATATTAATATTATAATTTCAAAATTCTATCTCCTAAGTTTTAATTCATAATCGAGCATTTTATTTATTACTTATGGGCAATTATATTTCTTCTTTTTTTTTGAATAATTTATTCTAGTAAGTTTGTAATTTTTATTATTTCGAATATTCTTCTACATTAATCATTAATCATTAATCATTAATCTATTCTATCTGTTTAGCACAATTGATTTCATTAGATAGGTTTATCATAGATTTTTCTAAAGTTTTAATTTAATTTTAAAAATAAGAATTCTACTCCTTCTCAAAGATAGGATTAATCTAATTATTTACAGTAATAAATAAATATTATAAAAATCATTCATAAATTTAAATTTATAAAACAAATTTTTTTTTTTTTAAATCATCTAAATAAACTTTCTAAGATTAACAAAATTTTAAGCAAGATTTCTATTGAATTAATGATTATGTTAACCTTTTTATTCATTTTATCCTCCAATATAAAATTTTTCTATTTTTTATTTTAAATTTTGTTATTAGTTATAAATTTTCAGTATAATGGTATTAGCAGTAAAAATCTTTTTAAAATTTTTTGGATCTCATAATTAAGAGTATTTTATAGAAAGTCTTCTTGAATATTGTATTTTAATAGAAGTTATATTTTTTATTTTTTTAGAAACTCAACAATAAAATTTTAAAGTTGTTTATTTTTCTTTAACTTAAATTGAATATTTAAGAAGTCTATAATTTAATTTGAATAGTACTGGCATTCTTTATAAATATTTTTCAAATTAAATTATTTAAAAGAAAAGTTATGATCTAAGATTTTCTTAGAAAAAAATAAAAATTTTTTTGTAATATTGAGATGTTTATATAGATATTATATTATAATTTGATATTATAATATATAATTCATTATTCAATTTCACTTTATAAGATTCTTTCTTGATATACGACAATTTTATTTGAATTGACGCATAAAAATGTTAGAACTCCAATAATAATGAAAAACATGATAGCTCCGACACCAAATTACCACCAAAAGTTTCTTCTTCTTTTTTCTGTATCCCAGAATGTATAATCTGGATAATAGTTAGTAATCATGAAAGAATTTCTGGAGAAATCTGAAGTAAAATTATTATAAGCAATCAATTCAATTTGAGTAATACCAAGTGAATATTTAATTGTTTAAGTATTAATACATTCTACTTAATTGACAGTTATTTTAATTAGATTACTGACAAATAGATATTAGAATTATGTTTAATTAACTTGATACAAAATAGTTTAGTTATTAGTAATAATAGGATTACTAATAGTATAATTAGTTAAATTTTAGATGCCCACAAAACCTACAGATGAACCAACATGTTAATAAACTTTATCTGGGTTGAATGTTACTTTAAGGGTTAAATCTTAAGTAAAGTCTTTAAGTGTTGGAATACCATAAAGACCAAAGACATACTCAGGATATCCTTTTTCATTTGAATCAGTATAAAAGAATCCAACAATGGCATTACCTCCACAATAGATTCCCAAAGTCTTATATTTAGCAAATGAGATTAGTTTATATATAAGGTCTATATTAGGTTGACCACTTCTTTAAAGGATTGGTAAAGTTACCTAAAATAAATAAGAAGCATAAGTAGTTGATATTAAAAAAGGTGTTGACAAATAAGTGTTTGTTATCCAACCAATAGAAATGGAATTAACACTGAGAATTTCTATACCATCTAAATTATATTTAAAATATAAAAATACTTGGCAAAATTTATTAATAAGCTCCAAATTGAGAAATTTATTTATAAAAGAATTATAAAATAGAGTTTTAATATAAAACTATAATTCCTGCATCCATTTTAGCTAAAAATTAACTTGCATTCTATTTATTAGAGGCACTCTTATCTCTTGTGTAATTTTATCTTTCCAATTCTTAAGCATCAACAACAAATAATGAATAACTTTTAAATGGATAATTAAAATTATATTAATTAGGATTTAATAATTCTAATGTTTCATTTGTGGCATTAACTTTAACAGTTAAAACAAATTCATTGTATTAAAGTGCTAAAAAATTAAGTTAAAATTAAGCTGATATCAAATTTGGATATGATTAATTATTAAGTAAGTTGTATGCTGAAAAACCTAACATTGTTCTGTTTTAATTATTTGTACCATTGTAATAATAGAAATATGTGTCATCCATATTAGAACATACAGTAATTAAATATCCAGGATCATAAGTAACAAATGAAAATATACAGTTTGCATCAATAAAAGCAGGAATTGTATATAAATATAATGCTTCCATTTCAAATAGGATATACATAGCTCTTCCTGATTAAATAAATGTTTAAACTGTATCTTAACCTGCTATTATTCCTGAGGTTACTGAAGTGTAAACCAAAGAGAAATTAGCTTATTATCTTATAATTGGTTGAACTATACTGTTATTTATCACTTAATCTTTTTTATCTTTTTATAAACAATCTATAAAGATATCTTCCTAATCTAATTCATATTTGTATCCTATTTTATTTATTGAAGTATAATTAGTTACATAACCAAAAAAATAATCAGCTGGATTAATATTCAAATAGAATATACATCCTAAAGTATTTATTGGAGAAAATGCCTAATTCTCTCTTTCAATTATTCCTATTTCTTATCTTGTTGACTTTATTTATCTTGTAAAAGAGGCAACTGTTGGCAAATTTACGTTAAAATTATTTTAAGCAATAACAGTAACTTCGAAAGTAGCTACTCTATTTTATTGAATATTTGGTGTGTATAACAAAGTGGCTTCTTTGAATACTTAGATTTGTTCTATTGTCTAAGAAATATTAGATGTCAAAAATAATAAATCATAATTAAAATTTAATTCTGAATCATGTACTTAATTATGTTCTCTATTTATAGTAATGATATTTAAATTAGTTGGTAATTAGGCTAAATTTAAAATTGAATAAATTTATGAATATTCACTTATCGAAGGTTATAATATAACTAATTAATATTGAGTTGTTTATGTGTTAAAGACTATAACATAAAATTTATCATTATTTGATATCCCAGAAACAAATGGCTATTATAGACTAATGTTAAATGAAGTCAAATTTATCATTTAGAATTATGCTGTTTAAGTAAATAAAGTATCATAATACAAATATTCATAAGGGTAAAAATAAACATTCTATATTAAGGTTTAATTTTTAGTAGAAGTTTAAATTAAATAAATTCCCTATCTCACTATGCCAATATTGATTTATTACTATTTATAACTATTTGGATAATTAAAGGAAACAAATATAGAATAGACATATCTCTTTTAGGTCTCCTCTTAAATATCAAAATTATTTTTGTAATTCTAAATCATTAATAATTCAAATTGATTATCTACAAAATATGTATCATTAAAAATATATGGATTTGTAAATACTTATCTAGGATTTTATCCATATCCTGCAATTGTATATTAATGAATCAAAAGTGTATCTAAACAAATAATTGAATTAGGAGTATTAGTTAATATTATTAAAGCTTCTTGAACAAAATTAATACTTTAAATTATAATTTAAGGTGGAATTTCTTTAGCAATATTACTTACTTTCTTACTTCTTTTAAATTCCTCATGCATTTTATTGTAATTGTAATCAAAAATAAATATTTCTTTTTAAGTGGCAACTGCAATATAAAGTATTATATCTGCTTTAAAAGCAGCAATACCAGCAACAGTAGTGAAGCAATCATCAAGTATAATTGCTTCAAGCTTTTGACATGCCAAGAACTTACATTTTTCAATTTAAATATTGTTATAGTTTGTAGTTAATTAAGTAAAAACAATATAAGTATCTTCATCAACTTGATAAGTATAAGTAAATGCAACAACATATTTATTTACTAATATATCAACTTAATTTATATAGAGGAGTGTTGTATTTGGTTATAAGATTTCTGTTAAATTAAACTCTTTTTCCAATTTTTATTAAACTTCAATTTTATATTATAAATTGCTGCCAAAAAATTAATTACCTAAAGGCAGTAATTTAGATTAAGAGTTAAATAATAAAATTGGTTCTGAAAATGTTTAATTTTTTGTTAAAGCTACAAAATTAAACATTTCATTAACATTTAGTAATTCATAATTGAATGTACAAACACATTATTTACCATCATAACTCGTTGCTTGAATTGAAATTTGGTTTAGTACATTATAATTTTAAGTAAAAGTCTTTTTAGAATATAAGTATGGTATCTAAATTTAAAAAAATGTAACTTGTTTAGGTTGATATACTACAAACTTAGATCCAAAACCATAAAAAATTGATAACAATGCTGGCAATTATGTATATTGTAAGAATCCATATTAAATCTTCTCTTGGGTCAACAGATATCTATTTTCATAAATAACAAAACTGGCACTATTAGTGATTATGGAATATAATAGACTCACTTTTACTGATAATTTTTTATTTGTATCAAAATCAGAAGGTAATTGTGGTTTTTAAATAGATTATAAATTAGATGTTGAATAAAATAATAATCCCTTTTTAGTAACAACAGTTATGAATAAGTTATATTCTCCATTTGTATATAATTCTCTATATGCACCCATACCTTAAGCTTAATCTACAACTGTCATAATATTCTTATGTATTTTTTTAGTAAAGTCATGTACTACCAAAGCATCAAAAAACAATAAATAAACTATTGTTACCATATATTAAAATTTATACTTTTGTCAATATCAGCCACATATGCTCCATAAGCAGCTTTATCATGATGATTTGAATGAAGAACTGACATTTTTGGTTTTTTAAATGATCTCTAAAATTCAACCTTAAATATATGAACTATAGTTTCAGGGTTAAAATAATTAGCATGTACAACAATTGCATAGAATTCCTCTAAATAATAATGAAATAAAATTAAGTACTTTCTTAGTTGTTCAAGATTTACAAATAAGAAAATTCTAATTAATTACCCAAAACATATTCATAAGGAGACTAAATAAGTACTCCTGGCAAATATTTAGTAAATATTTTTTTTATTACAATTCTTTAGAAATAATAAAATATTTAAAATCCTTGTTTTCTTGTAACACATGAAACAATAATGTCAGAGTCAAAAATATAGGCAACATTTGTACAGATAGCAGTTTGAGTATCTAAAATGAATTAATATATCACTTGAAAATGAGTAAGTCAATTTATTCCAAGTTGGTTATTTTTATTTCAATGACGTCTCATAAACATAATATTCATTATTCTCTATTACTAGAGCTGCAAATAGGTCCTATTGATAATTGGGATTTGACCAATTAAATTATGCAGCATCATCGATAAAGATCGTATTCTCTATAATTATTCATTAAAATTAAATATACCTGGAAATGATTAATTTGCTGTTGACTAGCTCGATGTAGTAGAATTTTATACGCCAAATTAAATTCCATCAATTTAGTAAGTTAAACCTTATCCATGAAAATAATTATCAAGAGATTATGTAAAAGAATTTGAATTTGATGGATAAATAATTTCAGGATGATCTTGGTTTACCTATCATAAATTTACAAATTCATTACTTCGCAACTTGTAAATCCCATTAAAATACCTCTGATCTAAGAGAGTATCAACAATAAAATCATTTATTAAAATATTGATTATTTTATTGCATTTCTTTAAAAGTAGTAAATGTTGAAATCAATAATTTTTATATAAAAGCATTAACTGTTTGATATCGAATAGATGCAAAGTGCGTAATCTAAAAGGATTCTGACAAAATAGAGTCCATAATCAATTAAGTCTTCTAAACTTAAATTATCATATCAGCAAAAGAATGTTAAACTCATCAACATAAATGTTAAAACTAAACTTCGATCACGTTCTTTTCCGTACTCATTTAATCCATTTAAATACATTGAAACTTAAATCAACAATAAAAAATAGTCCATACTTCACACTTAATCTTCTATTGGATCATAAAAATACCTTCGAAAACCAAAACTCTCTATTATGAGTGAAAAAGACCTTGAAAAACAATTACAATAGTAGTCAAAAGAATAATTTAAATAGAGAAGAAGAAGTTGTGAATGTGAAATTTGTGGACCTTTAAATAGATTTTAAAAACAATGTATGAATCATGAATTCAGAATACAACATATAGAAAAAGAACGAGAATCTCCCATGCACAAATTTTAAAGATCCATTCGCAAACATTAAATTTATGTTATGGCACCTTATCTTTTTGCTAAAGAAATGCCTACTGAATCATTTGAATCATCAATTATCAGATAAAATACTATCAAAATCGAGAAAAAAAACACTCAATTACTTGATGTTATTAAATAAGAAGATGCTCTTCAAATTAATTCTTCAAAAATTTTAGATAGAACTCCAACTAAAAAACCAAGTTTTTTTGAATCATTTTTAGTCAAATAAAAAGAAATCATCAACAGTGAAAAAAATAAATTAATCAATAAATAGTTTTCGTCATTATCTTATCATCTTTTATCTAGAAATACTTATAAATCTATTAAACCATTTAAATACTAACTACCTTAAATTCAAACATAATTAAATAAGTAAGAGACTGCCCTTTCTACTGAAAGAAGTACTAAGAAAAATTCAGTTAAAGAACTTTACATAAAACCATTTATTCATAAATATTCATCAAGAATTAGATTAGCTACTTTACCTGAATTAATTCCAAATCATATCTTATGATTATCTGTATGTTTATTATTTAGTTAAATATTTAATATATTCTTATGATCTATAAATTTATAACATAAAGATCACACTGTATTTATATTATTATATAATTTAATTGTCATGAATTTCTATAAAGTTTTAAATATATAATGATTTCTATATTTATATTTTTATTTAATATAATAAAATTCTATGAATTTCATAAATCTAATATAATTATTTATCTAATGATATTATCATTTAATATAGTTCTATAAATTTCAAACTATAAAACAAATAATATCTAATAAATAAAAATATTCATTTAAGATTAATTGAATCAAATAAACCGAAAACGAATCCTGTCAAAGAATGATCAATTAAATTAAAACTATTACAATTTAGAATGCTTATATGATGTAATAAACTGATGGAAAGTTTAAGGTATAAAATAGGAGAATTATAAGAAGAAAACGAGTTTTGAGAAAACGAAATTTAATAATAAAAAGTAGTCATTTTCAAATTAAAATTAGTACTTAATGGAAATTGATCCGGATAGCAAAGCTAGAAAACTTCGTTCTAGAATAATGGAACTAAACAGCCAGAAGAATGAATTATAATAGGAAATAGATGCAAAAGAAACAAGAAATAAGTTTCTTGAGAGAGAACTCTCAGATAGTTTAAAAAACTTAAATAATATGACTTTATATGTTTCAAAACAAATAGAGATGATGGAAGCAGAAGCTCCTTAATAAGAGATTTTGGATAAGAATCGAATAAAAGAATTTTTAAAATAAATATCAAAGTAAGTATTAGAGAAATTTGGGTATCACATTGATAAATATTTTCGATATTTAGAAGAATGTGTTTCTGATGAATTTCCGGAATAGAATAATGCAGAAAATGATAATTAATATTAAACTCCACCTTTGACTTGTGCAATATAAGTAAAATGTCCAAAAGCATTATTATCAAAAGAGATAAGACTTTAAGATGACAACATAGATTACGTAACAGCAACATTTCGTTATTCAAAAATAAACAGTTTTTAAGATTTGAAAAAAGCATGTTTAGTTTATTGGAATATTTACAATATGGAATAAGTAAGGAAAGAAATGCATTATGAAATGGGATAGAGTAGTTGTTATGATTAATAAACTAAATCAAAAGTTAATTAATAACCAGATTCTTAGATAGCTGAATAGATAGATGAAATAATATAAAAATAATAGCATGGATTAGTAAGTCCAGGATCAATGTAGACAACAAATAGAAATTTAATATCTCCTTAATCAGAATAAATATAAGAATGTGGAAACACAGATTAAATAATGTTAGAGAAGTTTTGTAATAGATATGAAATAGTAAATGATAATTAAGAGAATATATAGAATACAGAGTTAATTGAGCGTTATTATAACAAAGTATTATCAGATTAGAATATATCATATCTGTGTGTGACATTAAAAAAGAAAAAAGTAAGAACTCATAGGAGAGGTTAATAATCTGAATCTAGATAATCAAATAATACAAGTAATGTATAACCTGAAAGGAGTCAAATAAGTCATCCTCATTAGAGTGCAAATATAACATTTGATGGTTCTAAAGTAAGTGAAGATAAACCATTAACTCAAATAGATGAGAATGAAGAAGAATATGATGAATAATAAGATTATGATTAATAAGATCTTAAAATTGGTTTATTTAGAAAATACATCTCTTTTTTTAATAGATTTCCTTTGTTGAAAAAACAATTTGTTATTAATGTAGATAAACTCAAAAAAAGAGGAAAAAGTGCAGAAAAAAATTAACTTGAAGAATTGAAAGGTGAGAAATTAGATGATAATCATATTTGCATTCTCTTTATTCTTATTATACTAATGATCTTGAATATTCTATTTTTATACTTCTTAGATAATGGAGCATATATGCAATAACATATAAAGAAAATAGAAAGTGCTTTAAATGTTAATAAATTTCTTGCTATTTCCTCTATCACTGAATTATAAGACTATTACATTAACACTTAAGGTTTGATGTATCAATTTACTTCCAATAATTCAGATTTTAAGACATCATACGAAATTATTGGAGCATTACGATTTCGTTAATTAAGAACTTAATATACTTAATGTCCAAATCCCATTAGAACTGATAAACTTCCTTAAGTTACTTGTAATTACGAAATCTATAATGATTAAACATTTTTCACTGAATAAATAGGAGATGGTAAAAAACCTTGGATGCTTTTTACAGATTCTAAATACGATAGAATTACAGAGGGACAATTCAGTGATTATGATTCAAGTGGATATATTTAAGATATCAGATCAAATGATTTAACTCCAATTTATTATATTCATAATGTCATTGAAGGAATGTTTAAACATCCTTTTTATTTTGGTGAATCTATTATTGCCTAAATCATGACTATGACCGTTCGGAGTAAAAATGATGGAATGTTTATTTTTATTGAATTTCTAGTTGAAGTTACTGGACTTGGAATCTATCCAAAATAACCTAATATTTTACCATTCTCACCAAATATTTTCGGAAAAGGCTCATCTTCTCCTTATTCAATCTATGCTGAAATGCATTCAGAATCTCCAAATAGTCCTAATAATAAAAATGTCGGATATATACTATATTTAATAACAGTACTCAAAATAATAGTTGGTATCGTTTACACAGTCTTTTAACTTATCAAAATGAAAGATTCATTTTCCTCTGGAATTAAATATTTTATTTCAGTTGTTTTCCTTGTGAATTCCATGTCATTAATACTTAACTTTTCAACGGCAGATCAAGCATTATAATTATTCAAATAAAATATTAGTGTTTATGATCTTGTTCAAAAAACTAGTTACATTGATTTAGGTGATGTTGCAGACAGTTATAAAAGTATTCTTGTTATGACTTCATTGTGTATTTGTGCTCATTTAATCAGAATTTATCTCATGTTTAATATTTTTAAAAGTTTAGAATAAGCAATTGAAGCCATCGAATCTTAATATTTATAATTATTATCTAGCTTTACATTACTTTTTCTTATTTTATCTGGCTTTGCTATTATCTTAACATCTTAAAAAGGACCATATTTTGTTAACTATAGTGTATTTACAAGATCTTTTGCTTAACTAATTTTAATGCTTTGTAATAGTTCTAATGTTGGAGAATTTTATGATACAGATCTAACATTTTCTATGCTTTTCATGATATTCTTTTACTTTATACTATATCAATTTTTATTTGGAATCTTGGCAATCATATATATTGATTCATATAGATAAGTTGTTATTAGTTAAGGTTAACCTGAATCTAAAATTTTGAAAAAAAACAATCTAATGAATTGGCTTTTTAATTGGTTACCCAGTAGAATATATTAAAAAAAAATTCAAGAATGAAAATAATTTTATTTTAGTTAATATTCATATTAATTCATCAATCTAATAAATGTTTTAATTATAAAGTCTATTTGATTCTATTGATTATTATAGATGTTTATATCCATCATGTTAAAATTTAAAATCCTTAAATATGATTAAGGTATACTTTAAATCGTTAGAATTAAATTCTCTTTTTATTCTTCAATATTCTTTAGTTAAAAATATATTGTAAGGTCAAAATAACTTAGTAGTTTTAAGGCTTTGGTTAAATCATAAAGTCAACATGTATTAAACAATAATATTTCTAAAATTAGCAATTTATTTGTTGATTATTTGTTTTAACAATAAATAAGCTTTAACATGAAACATATACTAAAAAATTTAGTTAAAAATCGACTTATAAAACCCAAAAAAAATTACATAATTTCAAAGATTTTTGATATCATTAATATATTTAAAATCTTTTTTTTGTAATTGTAAAAATCACTTGATAAATATTTTCATGTCATCTATATTTTTTATCTTATTTTGATTTTAAGGAATACATAAGTATTGAACAAAATAGATTTTTTAATTATTTTATAAAAAAGTGTAATCATACATTTTTGAAATTTTACTAGTCATTCATTCATTTCTTAAATAAATGGTGAAATGAAACTATTTTATTATTATTAGCTTTATGGTGATTAAGAATTATTAATTCCAAAAATATATAATTACTTTACAATTTTTAATCACTAAGTTTTTCCAAAAATAATATCAAACGATTGGATAACAGAATTTGATAATTTATTTTTAAACAATTATGTAAGTTATGTATTTATTGATAAGATTTGATATATCACTATGGAAAAGCAAAGGAAATTAGGTTCAAATTTTAGGCTTGAAGATGTAATCTCTGTAATCTAAAAAAATTATATCATTAGCATGGACTGAATAATTTATAATATTTTCTGCCAAAATCTGTTAACTTTTTATAAATATTTTATATTAAAAAGGAAAAATAAAATGTATTGAATCATTCTTATATCCAAGGACTGAAACCTGTAGTTTGTAGAGCAACTGAATTATTTTTGATAACCTATACTTTTGGGAATATCCTTTTATAGTTTTTTTGTCTTCTTTCATTAAAGAAATATTATTATTTTTTATTTTATGTTTCTTCAATATTCCTTCTAAGGACTCTTAATTATAATTAGCCATATTGCAAAGCTCCAATTAATGATGGCTTATCTTATAATTTTATATTTGGTAATTTAACTTATTCTTAGCTTAAATTTACATTAAGTAATGATGAACAATCAGTTGAATATGATGAATACCTGTAAAATCTTAAATTTCTATGCATATATTAAAATTCTGTGATTTATAATAATAAATATAATAAGTGCTATATAAAATAATTCATTTTTATTTATGCAACAATGTGATTCTATGAGCATTTCTTAATAAGCATTTTTATCTAATTTTTCTTTTTAATTCGCTATCAATTTACAAATCAGGAATATTTAGTAATGGCTAAGATTAAGCTTGAGATTCAAAAGGTTTCCTTCTTCCAAATTTATTATTTTGGCAGTAGGTTTCAGTAGAAGTATTCTCATTACCAATCATAATTCTACTTACTTAAAGAGATGGCAATTTTAATTGTAATTTTTTCTTGCTTTTAAAATAAAATGGAATAACTTGATCTTAATCATTTGATTCAGTATTTATAAATTTTAAAGCATTATTTTAAAATAATTCTGACTTCCTTGAACTCAGATTTTTAATCTTTTATTTATTCATATTATTAAAAATAATAATTCGTTCTTAATGATAATCATATATCAATAAACTGTTTGGTTAGTATATATTTAAATATAAAACTACAAAAATATCAATAAATCACGAAATCAAGATATAACGCATGAACAACTATCACAGACACTTTATTCTTAAATAATATTATAATCTTTCCAATTATCTACAATGTTAATATCAATCAAACCAATATTAGGAACGACTTCATCTCTAAAACTAATTTAATGATTCTTATCATTTTTAATTATTTCATGATGAAACATATCAATTCTAATTTTCTATTAATAATGTTTTGAATTATTGTCTGTAATCATTTTTTCAAAAATTTCATTTAGCTCCTCAATTTTAGTCCAACTATCTCCATTGCATTGTGATACTTAAATCATTAAGAAATGATTTTGTGTTATTAAAAATAATGAAATAAAATTACTTATTAAATATTGATTCTATGTAAAAATATCAAAAATCAAAAAGTTATAAAATTTACTTTTTTTTATCATCTCTATCAAATTAACCTAGTTTTCTCTCTAAAAATTTATCTAATAATGTTAATGATACTGTGTCATGCTAATTACTTTTATCTCCAATTTGTGATAATTACTTTTTTGACAATACTTATTTATTAGTTAAAGGATCTAAAAGAATTTAAGTAATTTTTGATTTATTAATAACTAATCCTTCAAATTCTGATTATTATTATTGAATTTACAATTTTGAAACATCTTCTTTTAAATTAATTTATTCTTAAAAAGATGCGTCATCTAATAACATATTTTCTGGTTAAACAGATGCATCAAAACAAAATTGTTATACACTATTATTCTGATTCTCTGAAATTTCAGATTAAGATTTTTAAAATATAGAATCTGTCATTACTTGTTATTAAATTGGATTTTCTTGAAAAGAAAGCATATTTTAAATCACTTATTATTATGTTTAAGGTTATTAATATTGATTAAATTATTATTAAAAAGAATTTTAGTTTTAATATTATTAACATTTTATTTGATCTTTAAAATATTATTGTTACTAATTTTATTAATAAGAATATTATTAAACTTATTATTATTGTATTAAAGAATAATTTTATTATTAGCAAGGAACAGTCTAGAAAAATAAATTTTGTTAATTTTATTATTGAGGATATTAATATTATTTTGTCTAATAACCATAGTAACTTTAAGGCATCGGTGGATAATTAAAGTTTGAAGTATTGTTATTATTACCAGTAAATTATATTGCTGATTATCCATATAATAGTTCATTTGAATTTTATGAGTTGTATGGTTATGAAGTTTATTATGGATTATTAATGTTATTCATTTAAGGAGGAAATGGTGGTATCATAGATCTGCAATTTTGTTATTAATCTATTGAAGATAAATTTTATTATTATTCATTGTCATGATAATACCCTACAATTTTTGGTTATGGGGTTATAGAATATGAATTAATTGAAGATATAGGTTATGAACATTAGCTATCACATTTGGACTAAAAACTTTATAATTATTTCTTAAAAGCAAATTTTATTCTTCCATAATCTTTTTATTTCTTATTATAGATTTATAAATTAAAATATATATTTAAATCTATTCCTTTTTATTTTTTAAATATTCCCATATAGTAGCCTAATAATTTTTAAAATTTCATTATTTTATAAGCTCTTTTTGCTACTGTTTTATTGAAATCGATTGACTATTAATTTTAAAAACAATTATTAAATTCCTCCATAAACTTAGGAAAACTTGGAATATTTGTGATAAATGATGATAAGTACTTAATTGTTGATATGTAACATTTTAAATCATCAGGATAATTTTCAAACGAACAATGAAAAAAAATTTAGTCTAATCTGCATTAAACTTATTTTATTGCTCTTTATTATAAATAAAAATTACTCTTGCATGTACTTCAAAATAAGTAATTGCTGATATTCTATAACTAATTTTTCAATCTCTTATTTTTTGCTTGCAATATCAGAGTTTTATAAAACATTAATTTAGAAATAATTTTCTTTTTGGATTAGTATTTGTTCCTATTTTAATAATTTTTAAGCTTGCTCTTATATAACTGCTTGAGCTAAGAATTTCAATTATTAATTTTGCATTATAATTAAAAGAAATTAATATAAAGATTCTAAGTTTATGTAAATATATAACAATTATTTATAGAATAAGTTATTAAAAAAATTTAATTGCATCATTCTAAATATTATTTGTTTATATTAAAATCTTTACCAAAAGTTTTTGTTATTTATTTATGTAATGATCTAAAAGCGTTTTAAACATGAAAAACTTATAAATAGCTAATTTTTTTTTATAATTTAAATAATAATTTATTAAAAAAAATGAAAGGCTAATAGAATTACAAAATTATATGTTAGAAGTTAAATTGTAATGAAAGTCAATTAAATGATATTGATGAGTTTGAAAATAACCCATATTTAATTAGAAATTAATAACCTGAACTTGGATTTATTTTATATAAAATCCCTTAGTCTGAATGTGTTTCGTTGAAAGACTTATTTGATGCTATTGTATTTAAAACTTAGTTATCTAGAAATCAAAATATATTGTTATCTTTAAAGGATAAGCAATTTTAATTATATAAGCTATTTTATAGCATTTATTAAAAATGATTGAGAAGAAAATAGCTCATTGTTATTTAAATTTGAACAATATTTTTATCAAACTAAATAATTAATCAAATAAATTCACTACTTATTAATCACAAATTTCAATTGAAAAAATCTATTTTATATAATATTGGTGTATTTAAAAAACTTTAAATGAAGAATTAAACTATTCTAATGATTTGAAAGCCATTAAATTAATTATCACGCAATTTCTAGAATTGTACTAAGATTAAAGAATTTAGAGTTTGATACATCAAATATCTTCAGTAAGAAATTTGATTTTATTGAATGATTGTAGATAAATGAATGAAATAGTTAATACATTTATTCGAGAGTAAATATATATATTCTAAATTTAGATATGTAAATAAAGAAAAATAAACTATGAGGGACAATGAAATTGAAAATTATCAAAAATTTAATAAATAGAGATGTTATTATGAAAAGGAATTGCTTATTTATTNTATCAGAGTTTTATAAAACATTAATTTAGAAATAATTTTCTTTTTGGATTAGTATTTGTTCCTATTTTAATAATTTTTAAGCTTGCTCTTATATAACTGCTTGAGCTAAGAATTTCAATTATTAATTTTGCATTATAATTAAAAGAAATTAATATAAAGATTCTAAGTTTATGTAAATATATAACAATTATTTATAGAATAAGTTATTAAAAAAATTTAATTGCATCATTCTAAATATTATTTGTTTATATTAAAATCTTTACCAAAAGTTTTTGTTATTTATTTATGTAATGATCTAAAAGCGTTTTAAACATGAAAAACTTATAAATAGCTAATTTTTTTTTATAATTTAAATAATAATTTATTAAAAAAAATGAAAGGCTAATAGAATTACAAAATTATATGTTAGAAGTTAAATTGTAATGAAAGTCAATTAAATGATATTGATGAGTTTGAAAATAACCCATATTTAATTAGAAATTAATAACCTGAACTTGGATTTATTTTATATAAAATCCCTTAGTCTGAATGTGTTTCGTTGAAAGACTTATTTGATGCTATTGTATTTAAAACTTAGTTATCTAGAAATCAAAATATATTGTTATCTTTAAAGGATAAGCAATTTTAATTATATAAGCTATTTTATAGCATTTATTAAAAATGATTGAGAAGAAAATAGCTCATTGTTATTTAAATTTGAACAATATTTTTATCAAACTAAATAATTAATCAAATAAATTCACTACTTATTAATCACAAATTTCAATTGAAAAAATCTATTTTATATAATATTGGTGTATTTAAAAAACTTTAAATGAAGAATTAAACTATTCTAATGATTTGAAAGCCATTAAATTAATTATCACGCAATTTCTAGAATTGTACTAAGATTAAAGAATTTAGAGTTTGATACATCAAATATCTTCAGTAAGAAATTTGATTTTATTGAATGATTGTAGATAAATGAATGAAATAGTTAATACATTTATTCGAGAGTAAATATATATATTCTAAATTTAGATATGTAAATAAAGAAAAATAAACTATGAGGGACAATGAAATTGAAAATTATCAAAAATTTAATAAATAGAGATGTTATTATGAAAAGGAATTGCTTATTTATTTAAATGAGATTTTATAAATAAATATTTATTTCGGAGATTAAATAATTGAGGAAACAGTTCAAGAAAAATAGGAACAAATAAAATATCTTAGTCAAACATAGAAAATCTAGTAATAAATCTAAAGTTATTTTTAAACTTTATTTTTGAAATATTTCTAAAACTATTATGGAGATAAATTAGAAAATTCTTATTTAATATTTGGAAATTTTAAAAAATTTTATTAGGAATTCTTATATAATTTTAGAGAAAAATTAAATTAAAGAGCAAATAGAGTATTTGATTCGATTAATAGAGTGATTGAAGAATGCTTTAATTAATCAAAATAAAATGTAGAACGCTTTAATTAAGATGTTTAATTTTAAATTAATTATTTCTCTAAAGAGTAAATCATGGAAATAGTTTTAAAATATTTTATTAAGTATTCATTAGAGTATGATTTATCAATTGAAGAATAATATAAAAAAATGAATAAAAAAATTTTAGATGATTTTTTCAGGAATATTAGTTATTATATGAAGAGGAATTATAAAAGTATTTAGTAAGTAGAATAATAATGAGAAACTGAAGAATAATATTGATTTATAACAATTAAATAATTATTCTTAAAATATTAATATGATGAAATTCATTTTTTTTCTTCAGGCTCCATAATTATATTACTTTAAGATTTTCCAATTTTTTAAATTTAAGGTGGTTTTAACTAGATATAATAATAAATAAAATACTGAATTAAACTTGATATGGTTATCTTAATCATGAAATTCCTTCTTAACAATTTCTTCAAATAACATTTTCAAGGAAATCAATCCAATAATTTTTTTTTATACTTTTTCTTCTACAATTTAAAAATTAGGATTTCTTTATGTATTAGTTTATTCAATTTTATTAGTTTCTACTACAAATGCAATTTTGGTTTTTCTTTATTTAAAAATCATTAGCATTTCAAATAATGAGGTATCATTTTAAACAAAAAGAACAGGTCTAACAAGATTATCTAATTCTGATATTTTTCTTTTAGTTAATTCCATATCAATTAATTATTTAGCTCTAATGGTTCCAATAATATTTTCTTTTTAATTTTCATAGATAGTGACATAAGAATAACCAGAGGATGCTATTCTTGCTAATGTTTCTTTATTAAGTTCATTATTTTTATTAACAGAAAATACATCTTTAATAGGGATCATGACTTATTCAACAGTTTTATCTCTCAAGTCAATAGTTGAAGTAATCATATTAATTTCAGCTTAAGTAAATCCTTAATCTTCATTTGAATGACCACCTCCAGTTGCATGTTTTTGTATACCATGTAATTCAATCAAGGCTTTTAATTCATTTTTTTAGAATCTTGTAGATCCATGCTCTCCAAAATAAGAATCTAACATTCTAGCCAAAGGATAACTTATTGGCCAGAATACAATCATTAATATTTTAACTATTGGTGTTAATTTTTCAGCAATAATTAATTGTTTTGGTCCAGTACATAATGCCTAAGGTATGATTTCTCCAGCAAAAATTATAAAGATAACTGATATTAATACTGCAAATGCTGGAGGAACAACTTTATCAAAAAATATAGGAAGTGATTCCATACAAAATGCATTTCCTATAAGTAATGTACATAGAAGCATATGATGTTATTTGATTATTGGTAATATTATATTAGCTTGTCTTTATTATTCATTTGTTCCTTATTCTTTGTATATTTCTAATTGTAATTCATCAATAGACAAGTAACCAACTGTCATTCCTGAACACACAGCAGCCATACAGATTAAAGCTAATATTATAGATAATATAAACTTGCAGCTATTAGCAAACATATCCAAAAATCTATCTCAGCAGGGGAATATGTTTTCCTAACATTTTTATGTTCCTCTTATTCGTGTTTTTCATTTAATGACTCATCATCTTCTGACAAGAATCTCCTTTTTTGAATTACGTTTTCAACATTATGAAACACTGTAAATATTAACAATGTTATCGATATTGAACTAATTAAGAATTTTTTTTTATCAAACATTAATTAATGAAAAGTCAATTAAGTGAAATAAGAATGAGTCCTAGGTATATTAAAAATATGATGATCTTTAAATCCTTTATGACAAGTATCTATTATATTCTACTTAGAAACTCAACCTTCCATTAATCCAGTAATGGTAAGAATTTATGGAAAATATCATGCTGAAAGAGAGATTATTAATAACTAAGAAGTAAAACAGAAATCTAAAACTTAAAGAAAAAGAACCAAAAGGGCTAAAATTGATTCTGAAGATAAAGTGCTTCTTCTTATCTAAAAAGATTTTGAAAGAGAGACAAAATAAATAAAAAAACTTGGAAATCATACTGTTAGAATAGAAGAGCTATAAAAATCAATTCATAATTAGTTAATGAATAAGAATTCTAATTCAATCTCTAGTTTAATTAGTCAAGATTATGATATGAAACTAGCTCCATCATATTATGAATTATTGAATACAATTCAACCAGAAATGAATTTTAAAAGTAAATTAACTCTAAGAGAACCATTGAGTAAGGCAAAGGCCTTATTATCTTAGAAAGAGGAGAAAAAGAGAATTTATGAATCTTAAATAAGGCATTAAAGGGATTTCTTTAGACAACCTACTCTAACAGATTTACCTTCTGCTGGAAATAAAAGAACCACACTCAAAAGTATATTTGAAGACCCAGAAAATAAAAAATAAGCTAAAAAATTTATAAATAGTATCAGCTAGCATTGTAAATCAGAAAGCACTGAATGTTGTAAAATCCTTCATTAATGTTCCAAGGTTTAGGGAAAATTCAATAGTCACTTTGAAGAAATTCTAGATAATTACTTTACTTAAATGTGACCCTTTTGATTATAGTTTAATCTAATTTTCTCTTATTAAAATATTTCATCTTTAAACATTAAATTATTTTAAATTTTAAACAAAACTAAAATTTATTCATTTTTTTTATTGTTTAGAGAGAGAGATAGATTTTTAATTTTTAGTAAAGTTAAATTAGCTTAAATCTCCCTTAACCATAATTTATAGAATTTTATTTCTAATTCATTAAAACAATTTTATTTTTTGTTTCAAAAGAATAGAATATTATATTTAAATGATTAATCATTCGAATTTACTCTAATTGCATTTAGCAAAAATATTATTTCTATAATATTTTCAAATTAAATAATATCCTTGACTGTCTCTATTAAGTTGCTCAATTTAAAAACTAAGCTCAAACAAATCAGTAATTATAATCTGATCTCTCAATTATATTTTAGAGTTGTTAATTTATCTTATATAATTTTTGTTAACAGCCAATTGTGCATAAAAACTTAGTTTAAATTACTTAGATGAATTGGATTTCAATTTATTTTAAATTTCTCAAATTTACAATTTTTTTTAACTTCCACTCATATTTATTGTATTTATATCTAAAAATGCCTTTTATTCTAATCTCTTCCAATCTTTATAATTTAAGTATATCTTTCTTGATTTTATAGCCTAAATTAAATTTTCATAAGTTAGTTTTTTCACTAAATTAGAAATATTAATAAATGTTTCATATTAATCTAATACATAAAGATTTTACTTTCATTTATAAAATAATATAATTACTTAGTTCAATAAAATTATAATCAAATTATAATATCTATAATTATATAACAATATTGTATAAAGATATAAAGTTTAAAAGAAATTGATAAACTTTAAACTGAATAGTAAATTAAATTGTTTTAGTTTGAGTTAAAAATTTTCTTGGGTTTGCTCAATTTATATTCTTCGAATTTTTATTTTTTTCTTAAAATGAATAACTTTTGTAAAAACTTAATTTAAGCTAAAATATAGAAAAATTGTCATAAATAAAACTGGTTGCTTTTTCTCAAGATTTTAAAATTTTACTGCTTCTATTAATGCTACATTTGTATTATAATTTTATCTAATATACCTTTTAATTGGAAGTATAAATAATATTATTGGTCATTTACTTAAAAATGTTTTTAATCTAGGAAATAGCGAGTTGATTAAGAAATTAACCGTAACAAATTTAATCAAAAATTTAGAAGAAACAAAATATAGTTATAGATGTATAATAATCAATAATATTAAACTAATTCATCATAACGCTATGATTGATTCCACGGTTGTTAAACAGATTATTAAATGAATGGTGTTAGAATTGATTATTAGATTGGTTGTTGAATTTATTATTAAATGAAACCATACTATGGAAATTATTACTATTAATATTGAATTCTTGATGGAGCATTAGAAATTGCTTGATTTTTTAGTACAGTTTCATATTTTTACAATTATCTAATGAACCCAACATTAGGATGTACTTATCTTCTTTTAGCCTTTACATTCCAAAGTGCTTTTTCGAATGATAAATTATATTTTTTCATTAAGTAAGCAGTGACCATAGATGCAGATCGACTTATACCTGCAAAGCAATGTACAAAAACGTTTGTGTATTTTCTATGTCTATCAATAAACTCATAAGCCTATTCAAAGTGTTAAATGATATCATAATCTGCTTTATCATGAGCCATAATAATTTCATGAAAATGAACAACATGCTCTTAGTATTTGACTGCGGTCTCTTGACTTGCTGTTAAAACTGCTCGAATTTTCAATTTTCTTAATAAATCAACATTATTAGCTGCTTCCAAATTACCTAAATATAGACCTCCTTCTTCTTCACCTAAAATTTTCAATAGAAATAAATACTTGGTTCAATTATACAAGTTATTGGTTCAGGATCAACTATTTTAGGGACTGATGGAACATATTTAACACTATTATTTTCAAACATTATTTAACTGATAATTTAATTTAATATATTAATTGTAATCCTTCTTATTAACTTTTATTTATTGAGGATCTAGAAGGCATCAAATTTATATAATTTAACAAAATTATTCAACAAATTATGTCAATCATTAAAAAATCATTAAACTTTAATCCTCTTCTTTTCCTCCCTTAATACATATTTAACTATTATGTATGACATCTAATTATACTTTTTTGTAATGCAGGAAGTAGCAATTAATTTTTGTTGTAGAATTGAACTTATTATTATTATAAAATAATAATAAGGAATGATAAAAGAAAAGAGGAGAAAATGGACAAGAATTCATTTACAAATTAGAAAAGAGCCTATTTGAAATTTTTTGATGAAAAAAAATTAATAATAAAGTATTTAATGATATGTTTACTTCGATAGCAAAAACTATTCAATCATTTTAGCAAATCTTAAAATTTTTGAGATTATAAAAAGATTTTAAATATATTTAATTTTTAATTTTTTGTTTTAATGCAAGACACTTAACTATCTGAAGCAATCACATTACTTGATTGTATTAAAAAGAAAATTCACAAAATTAAGCCTCATAATGAAAAATTTCAAAACAACATGAAATTGTGTCCGTTCCCTCCAGGATTCCATAATTCATCTCAAAATCTAAGTCCCATTAAGCTTCATATACCAATAACAACTTTAAACAACAAAGAGACCATTTTAGAGGAACTTATTTTATGGGACTTTGAAGATGATTATTCAGATGAATAATTATTCAGAAATCTCTTTTCTATTGTAACAGATCTTTTAGAAGAGAAATACCCGACAAAAATAGGAAAACTTACAGCATAGGAAGCACAAAGTAAGCATTTTTTAATTATTTTAGAAATTATTGATGAATGTCTATATTAAGTTAAATAAGCTATTGAAGATCATAAAAAATATAAGCATATTTCAGATATATTGCTCTTTGAATCATATATTGATAAAAACGATACAATGATCAATTTATAGATATAAACATCTAAATTTAGTGAGACTATTTAATGGGATTTAGGCAATGCTTTTTAATAGTACTTATTTTATACTACTAAGTAGTATTGATGAATTTGTATATACCTATTGTTATGAAAATAAATTAGGTTAGGAAAATATTGTTTCAATTGGAAATTAAATTAGAGAATAATTATAAAAAGCATTTGAAAAAAGGTACAATTTAATATCGAAATTCATTTTGGAGGATCGATAAGGTATAAAATTACTTATATTTCTAGATTTTAAATAAAAACTGATTTCTCTCCTGGATTATCCTTCTTTTGAACCATATTAAACAATCAAAGAATTACCATAAAATAATGAATTAAATGCATTTTTCAAGAAAAACTTAGATCTATTACCTCCTGAAATGCAAATCTTATATGGACAAAGGCCAATAATTAAATAAATGTATTAATTCAACTAATTTGTAGAAATGATCTTTATGTTGATTAAGAGGATACTAAAAAGTTTGAAAAAGAACTTAATCAGAAATCGAAATATTTTGACAAAGTTATTGTATAGGACTTGCTCAATAGAACTAAATCAAATTGATGTAGATATTAGTAATTTTATGTTTATTAATTAAACTCAAATGATTGATTAAAGTACTTAAGTATTAAATTTTCATTTAAATTACATATTTTTCAGATAAATTTATTAATATTTCACAAATCTTATTCTATTAATTAAAAGTTCTTTAAAACTTTTAAAAAGTAAGTCTTAAAATCAAAAAAATTAGACAATAAACAAACAGTTAATTCTATCATTAAAAATGCGTTTAAAATTTTGTATTTAAGACTATTTTGATTTAAGCTTTAAAACATTGTGTAAACTGATAAAATAGCTTTGAAGATGCAAAAAATTTCAAAAATTTATGTACATAAAAATATATTTCATCTATACTACTTAATGGGTAGAAGATTTAAAAGAACGTTTAAAAGATTTTACTTTATCAATATTTTAAAATGAATAAATTACTCACTTGTAAAAACTAGTTTAAAATTATGAAAATTCACAATAGCATAATAATATTTATTAAGATAATTCTAAAGAGCTGAAAAGATTGAATGATTAGATTTAAAAGTTACAGAATGATAATTATGAAATTAAACAAAAGTTAAATCAACAAGTTTAAGCATATCAAGAATTGAACAATCATGCTGAAAAAAACTTTACTGAAGCATAATAAAAATGGTTTTCTCTTTGTAAAGAATTGATGGTCGTTTCAAAAGATTTATAAAAATATCTAGACAACAATTAATCGATGTAAAATTAATAGAAAATCTAAAATCTAAAAAAGAAGCTTTTATAATATGAAAAATTCCTTAATCAAGACTTTGAAGATTTAATAAATAAATCATAAGATATTTCATTATTTGAGAAGGCTAGCATGGCTGAATAAGAGATTTCACATATAACTAATAATTAATGTAAATATAATTATTTAAAGAAATTAGAATTACCAACTCCAATCAAACCAATTCATGTAGAAGAATATGTTCCATTAAACTATCCTAAAATAATTTAGTTATTTACAAAATCTAATAATTATTAGCATGTAGCAAATGTTTTATAGGCTTTGAGATGGAGAATTACTAGAGCCAAAAATGCTCTATAGAGAAGATAAGTGGTTGTTGCTTATGCAACTCATGATATAATAGGAACTCACTCAAAAAATATATTATTAGCTTAATATTTAATTTTAAAATCTCACAATTTAATTTAATGTTAAACTTTAAAATTACTAAATGCTTTAGCTTCAGATTATCATGGTAGATCCTATTTAACTTTAAATCCAACATTAATTAAATTTCTGGTGGATCTTATTAAAAAAGAATAATCTGATAGTCTTATAAGAAAAAATGCTATCGGAGCTCTCTAAAAAATGTCTTTAAGAAAACAAAGTTAAACATTTATGCTTGAAAATAACATAATTTATCATACATTGATAATTTTAAAGAATGTAAAATAGAATACTATATTAGGAATAAAATAATCTAAGTGAATATACTTATGAATATATTACTGCTCTTATTATGAATTTATCATTAAGTACTAGAGGAAAGGATGAATTAATTCAGCATAAAGAATTAGCATTTGAAGTCTTATATGATCTTATTGAATATCCAAATGATTAAATAAGAACTTTCACTAATGGCACATTTTATTCATTGTTCAGCAGAAAAACAATTAGAGATTATGCTTATAGTCTAGGAATACCATAAGAATTACCAAGATTATTAGAAAATTCGGATGAAAAGTTCAAAAAATAGATTCAATATATGATTGCTTAGTTATAAGCTGACGAAGATGATTATGATTAATCATAAATGGAAGAAGAAAATNTAGCATAATAATATTTATTAAGATAATTCTAAAGAGCTGAAAAGATTGAATGATTAGATTTAAAAGTTACAGAATGATAATTATGAAATTAAACAAAAGTTAAATCAACAAGTTTAAGCATATCAAGAATTGAACAATCATGCTGAAAAAAACTTTACTGAAGCATAATAAAAATGGTTTTCTCTTTGTAAAGAATTGATGGTCGTTTCAAAAGATTTATAAAAATATCTAGACAACAATTAGTCGATGTAAAATTAATAGAAAATCTAAAATCTAAAAAAGAAGCTTTTATAATATGAAAAATTCCTTAATCAAGACTTTGAAGATTTAATAAATAAATCATAAGATATTTCATTATTTGAGAAGGCTAGCATGGCTGAATAAGAGATTTCACATATAACTAATAATTAATGTAAATATAATTATTTAAAGAAATTAGAATTACCAACTCCAATCAAACCAATTCATGTAGAAGAATATGTTCCATTAAACTATCCTAAAATAATTTAGTTATTTACAAAATCTAATAATTATTAGCATGTAGCAAATGTTTTATAGGCTTTGAGATGGAGAATTACTAGAGCCAAAAATGCTCTATAGAGAAGATAAGTGGTTGTTGCTTATGCAACTCATGATATAATAGGAACTCACTCAAAAAATATATTATTAGCTTAATATTTAATTTTAAAATCTCACAATTTAATTTAATGTTAAACTTTAAAATTACTAAATGCTTTAGCTTCAGATTATCATGGTAGATCCTATTTAACTTTAAATCCAACATTAATTAAATTTCTGGTGGATCTTATTAAAAAAGAATAATCTGATAGTCTTATAAGAAAAAATGCTATCGGAGCTCTCTAAAAAATGTCTTTAAGAAAACAAAGTTAAACATTTATGCTTGAAAATAACATAATTTATCATACATTGATAATTTTAAAGAATGTAAAATAGAATACTATATTAGGAATAAAATAATCTAAGTGAATATACTTATGAATATATTACTGCTCTTATTATGAATTTATCATTAAGTACTAGAGGAAAGGATGAATTAATTCAGCATAAAGAATTAGCATTTGAAGTCTTATATGATCTTATTGAATATCCAAATGATTAAATAAGAACTTTCACTAATGGCACATTTTATTCATTGTTCAGCAGAAAAACAATTAGAGATTATGCTTATAGTCTAGGAATACCATAAGAATTACCAAGATTATTAGAAAATTCGGATGAAAAGTTCAAAAAATAGATTCAATATATGATTGCTTAGTTATAAGCTGACGAAGATGATTATGATTAATCATAAATGGAAGAAGAAAATGATGTTGATGATATTGAAGAAGAAGAAGAAGAATGTATTGGAGACGATGATGAAGAAGATGAACTAAATATTTAAGATAATATAATAGGAGAAGAATTATTATCAAAAGATTTTGAATTAGTTGGAGATGAAGCTGAAAATCAAAAATTAGTTATGGATTCTATCATTTTAAAAGAAGTCTAATAAAGAAATGCATAATAAGAATAAATTAGAGAATCTCAATTAGAGAAAATGCCTGTTGGATGTAATTCTTTTTTCATTATTTTTTAGAAATTCCTTTTTATAATGATACTAATGATAAAAAATCTTATTAAAAAGTGCAATAGTTTCATAATCAATAAAAGCAATTAATTCAAGGATAAGGACAATAAAACATTAATTATAATGATCTATAAGAATTTGCTCCTAAACCAAAAATTCCTAGAACCCCTCCTGGGGCCTCAAAAAAATGATAATTATATTTTTATATACTTAAAAATATGAGTTTGTGGAATAATCTTACTCAAATCTTCATTTTCGATTGTACATAATTCTATAAAGATACTATTTTTTTCATTACGTTTTGTCTTGATACATCTTAATAAAAATCCAATTTTTTTATAAAATATTTGTTAAATTAATTTATAACAAATTCTATTTTTTTTATAGCAAATTAATCAATTCTCCCATTCAAAGCTCAATATATTGTTTCGTATAAATCTATTAATTAATTGATAAATCAAATGCTCCTTTGGCGCATTTTTATTAAATCTTCTACTTTTTTTTTGCTATATTGTTAATTTTACCCTTATAAATTGTTATTACAAATCAAACAAGTTTCCAAATTACCTTTTTTAAAATTTTCATCGCATCTCTCCTTTTAATTTATACAAACTGTGCATAAATGATCCATTAAGATATTCATAAGATTTAATAAATTTTATAATCAAAAATATCTATTTAAAATATTTTAGAAAATATAAAGAAATTTTCACAGAAAGTAACATAACCACATTGTTATTTAGTATAACCCAAATATTTAATTTTCTCTAAATATTGAATAAATATGAAAAATTATATAGAAAAAAGTTGCTATAATATATATTATTCTTCTAAAAAAAGAGATTTGGTCAATTATTTTCTGAAAAATCAGACCTTTGAGAATCAAATCATTATTGAAATAACTAATTTTTTATCATTAACAAATTTATCAATTAAAATTATTTCTTTTATAAATTTAAACCTAAAAGTTTCTATAACAAAACTTTTAATCATTTAAAAACAATTAAATTAGAGATTGAATTATTTTTCAAAGACAAATTATGTTTTTTTAAAGTTCAACTTATAATATTTATATATTTTATTTTTTATCATATTGATAAAGTCTAAGAAAACCTAGAACTATTAAAAAAAACTTGATTTAATATATTTTATAAATGCAATTTTAATATCCATAGATAAAACATCATTATATTTATTTTTTACATGGTATACAATGCATCTCTTCTTTCTTTCTTCTATGTTTTATTGCTGCTTCCTATTTTATTCAATTTTATAAAAATTTAGTATTAAAAATTTATAAGAATAAAATTGAATATAAATAATAAACTCAAATCTAAAAATTCTAAAACTGGAAGTCGTTTTAAAAAGCTTGACATTCTGAGAAATAAAAATAATATTCATCAGATAGTTAAATAGTTAGATTTTATTAGGCTAAAATTAAATCTTCCTAATTTTATTAGGATTATTCTATTGAAATATCATCTTAAACAGTATTCTATATTTCTTATTCTATTTATAAAGTATTATAAATTGGATCATCTATTTTCTGTTCAATTTAATTC
>CAJJDN010000009.1:255893-274437 GCA_905182985.1 Paramecium sonneborni
TAATAGAATTCTGAGATTTTAACGAAAAAATGTCAAAAATCAATTTGAAAGCATCTATCAAACAAAAAGCATCATCATTATCTATATTATATATAATAAAATGGAAAACCCTCTTTATTTAGGCTATATAAATACCGTAAAGGAAATAAAAGATTAACAAGGAAGAACTGTGAAAATATTAAAATTTAGGTTTGCTCAAAAATATATCCCATTTGTTTATTTAGAATGGGTTAAAGGTCCTTGTTAAAAATCTTTTAGAAAAGGAAGATGGTACAGATTTAGAAATTATGAAATTGAACAGAATGTGTTAAGACGTATTCCTTTTTAGAATAATACTTATAGATTACTAAGTAAACTTGATTAAGAAGAATTGAATATTTAACCTATGAGAGAACCATATTCAAATATTTTAGGAATTATAGAAGATGTTGGTGAACTTAACTATCATTAAAGGTCTTATCCTTAAAAGATAATTAGAATTTTAAAAGAAGATGGAATAACTCAAGTTGAATTAAAACTAAAAAATTAGTTTGCAATTAAGAAAGAAGAATAATTCAAAGTTGGCAACATAATATATATTCAAGAATGTAAATATTAAGGACTAAACAATAATTAAATGGATTGGTATTCAACATTAACGAAAAACACTAAAATTTAATTCGATCTAGATGTTATTAGATAACATGTCCCATATGAAAGACTTGAATCTATTAAGAAACTTAACAAAATGTAGATTATCTAAGAAGAAATAACTGGATAAATACTGTGATTGTTTTAATTATAAATTTTCATTATCATATTCTTTAATATATTTTATTCTTATAATTATCTTTTTATAATCTACATGTTTATTTTAATTAAATAATAAAAGAATGTAATATTGTCATAATATCATTAATTTAATAATTATTTATGAAAAATTTTCATCTGTTATTAGTATTAATTTCAACACTTTAAATTTCATATTCTGAAAAGATAAGAGTTTCATTATATAGTATTAATAGTTGCTTAATATTTTAGTTGAATCACTTTGCCCTGATACTACAAGATTTATTTAATCTTCATTATTGAAAGCATTAAAAACACCATCGTTTGATGAATTGGTTGAACTGAGATTTATTCCATATGGAAAGGCGTCATAAAATTAATAAAGTAATGGAAGTATCATTTTTAAATGCTAACATGGAGATTTAGAATGTTTTGGAAATAAATTATAAGCATGTGGTTTTAATGTACTTTCTGCTTAAAATGAGCAACTTAAATTTTTGATATGTATATAGAAAACGAGAAAGAGATAAATAGAAGATTTTGAATCTGAATTAAAATCTTGTCTTCCTGATTTATGGGAAGGAGTTTTAAAATGTGCAAATGGTACTTAAGGAATAGAATTATTATGGGAAAATGGAGAAGAAACTCTTAACTTGGATCCAAAATTAACATACGTACCTTGGGTAACAGTAAATCATAAATTTGAAACTAAAGCTCATGAAATGATTGAAAGAAATATTGTTTAATGGGCATGTTAATTTGCAAACAAAGAAAAAGAAAAATATATTCAAATTGAGGCATGTTAAGAATATAATTGATAATGAATATTTAATTCAATCAGATTCTTCATGCTCTTTTTCTTATTAATTAACAGCTCCTTGATCCTAACTTATTGATTGCTGATTTCTATTTAATTACTAATTTCTGATTTCGGTAAAAAGTATGAAATTATGATTGTGACAGACACTATAAACATTGAAAAAACGCTAATGATACAAAAAAACTGGATTCTTAAAAATATTATGGTTATTCATATAACTAAAAGTCTATATGACCTAAAATTAAACCAATATTGTCAATTATTTTGAATCCTTCTTCTTATCTTAAGTTTTCACTAACATTATCAAAAATAAAATCATACAAAAGAATAATCTTGTTAGCCTTATTCTATATATAATATTGCTGGTTGTGGGTTGATATTATTTTCTTCAACAATGCCAAATTGTTCAAATTCTAAAATAAACAAATTCATTACATAATCTTGCTTCATTTTATTTCAATATTTCATTTATATTTTTAAAAAAATTAAATTATTCTGGCGTAATTTAAGTATTACGATCAGGATGGTATTCTAACATGACTCTTTTGTAAGCCGATCTTAAATCACTTTATTCTAATCTTCTTGTAATCTAATTATTTCTATAATTATATAACTTTATATTGCTCATAAAAATTGATTGGTTTATTTTTATTAAATATATGTAAATTTTAAAGATTCCTATTGATATATATAAAACTTTGAAATAGATCCTTTAAAAGAGCTTAATATGGGACTTAAAAATGCCACATTGAAAAAAATTATTCCAATTTAATTTATCATCATAAAATTAATAATCACTCTTTTATTTTATATTATATCAAGTGCAAATGACACGTAGAATTTTCTAAATATTTTTGTGAATAATTTAATATTCTTTTTATAATTCAATAATTATAATGTTATTTTTATTGATAATACATTATTTTAAGTGTGAGCAGATTCTTTTTAACAACAGTTATATCACAGAAATTAACAATATGAGTTTTACTTTAAATCAAGCAAGCCTCTATTTAATTTAGGTATCAGTTAAATTTCTATCTAAAAAGTTATAAATTGTTGAATTTCCAAAAGATCAAAGATTCTCATTATAATTGATAGTGGAAAGTAAATAAGATGGCAGAAATTCTACAATTATTAATTAAGACTAATTTCAATAGAAGTTTGAATTCCAAAGCATTTATATAAATAAGACAGATGAAATAGCTATTAATGTTTTATACTAAAAAATATGTAATTATTTAATAGAAGATATTCGACAATTCAAATATTCTCTATATTTAATAGAGTCCCCATAATAAGAGGTTTAATGTAAGTTTCCTTATTACTCATTAAATTGTTCACAATAACTTAGATCAGAGTAAATTCCGAATACTAAAATTACAGTGGGCAGAAAGAGCTGGATTTATTTTTATTATAGAGTTGAATAGGCTGAATATTAGGTAATTAATAATTTTCTAAATAGTTATTAATAGAAAATGGCAAATCAGATGTTGGAGTGTCATTGGTTCCTTTTAATATTTCTCATTCTACAAAGCTACCTTCTTTTAATTCTTACTTTAATTTGATACCTTAAGAATACATCTATCAAGTGAAATTAAAACGATAAGGAAATGAATCTGAATCAGTGCTAATAATTGGTTTCTATAATTTTAATCAAACATCAGAGGCAGAAATCAACTTATCCTTAGAGGAAATAATTACTGAAGATGTTTTCCCAATTTGGGGGATTATGGTTATAATTGGAGTAATAGTTTTAGCAATTTTGATTATAATTTACTTGGCGATCCAATTTAGAAGATAATTAAAAGTGCTTTCTCTAGATATTCCAGAGATTGGTATAGAAATTTTAGATAAATATATGCCATCTAAAAAGGCTTAAGTGGAAATGCTGAATGACTTTTGTTGTATCTGTCTTGTAAATTATGAAGAAAATGATATTGTGAGAGAAACTCCTTGTAATCATACTTTTCATGATAAATGTATAATTGAATGGTAAATTATCTTAAAATATATGTTAAGGTTTAAAAAGAATANATTATGATTGTGACAGACACTATAAACATTGAAAAAACGCTAATGATACAAAAAAACTGGATTCTTAAAAATATTATGGTTATTCATATAACTAAAAGTCTATATGACCTAAAATTAAACCAATATTGTCAATTATTTTGAATCCTTCTTCTTATCTTAAGTTTTCACTAACATTATCAAAAATAAAATCATACAAAAGAATAATCTTGTTAGCCTTATTCTATATATAATATTGCTGGTTGTGGGTTGATATTATTTTCTTCAACAATGCCAAATTGTTCAAATTCTAAAATAAACAAATTCATTACATAATCTTGCTTCATTTTATTTCAATATTTCATTTATATTTTTAAAAAAATTAAATTATTCTGGCGTAATTTAAGTATTACGATCAGGATGGTATTCTAACATGACTCTTTTGTAAGCCGATCTTAAATCACTTTATTCTAATCTTCTTGTAATCTAATTATTTCTATAATTATATAACTTTATATTGCTCATAAAAATTGATTGGTTTATTTTTATTAAATATATGTAAATTTTAAAGATTCCTATTGATATATATAAAACTTTGAAATAGATCCTTTAAAAGAGCTTAATATGGGACTTAAAAATGCCACATTGAAAAAAATTATTCCAATTTAATTTATCATCATAAAATTAATAATCACTCTTTTATTTTATATTATATCAAGTGCAAATGACACGTAGAATTTTCTAAATATTTTTGTGAATAATTTAATATTCTTTTTATAATTCAATAATTATAATGTTATTTTTATTGATAATACATTATTTTAAGTGTGAGCAGATTCTTTTTAACAACAGTTATATCACAGAAATTAACAATATGAGTTTTACTTTAAATCAAGCAAGCCTCTATTTAATTTAGGTATCAGTTAAATTTCTATCTAAAAAGTTATAAATTGTTGAATTTCCAAAAGATCAAAGATTCTCATTATAATTGATAGTGGAAAGTAAATAAGATGGCAGAAATTCTACAATTATTAATTAAGACTAATTTCAATAGAAGTTTGAATTCCAAAGCATTTATATAAATAAGACAGATGAAATAGCTATTAATGTTTTATACTAAAAAATATGTAATTATTTAATAGAAGATATTCGACAATTCAAATATTCTCTATATTTAATAGAGTCCCCATAATAAGAGGTTTAATGTAAGTTTCCTTATTACTCATTAAATTGTTCACAATAACTTAGATCAGAGTAAATTCCGAATACTAAAATTACAGTGGGCAGAAAGAGCTGGATTTATTTTTATTATAGAGTTGAATAGGCTGAATATTAGGTAATTAATAATTTTCTAAATAGTTATTAATAGAAAATGGCAAATCAGATGTTGGAGTGTCATTGGTTCCTTTTAATATTTCTCATTCTACAAAGCTACCTTCTTTTAATTCTTACTTTAATTTGATACCTTAAGAATACATCTATCAAGTGAAATTAAAACGATAAGGAAATGAATCTGAATCAGTGCTAATAATTGGTTTCTATAATTTTAATCAAACATCAGAGGCAGAAATCAACTTATCCTTAGAGGAAATAATTACTGAAGATGTTTTCCCAATTTGGGGGATTATGGTTATAATTGGAGTAATAGTTTTAGCAATTTTGATTATAATTTACTTGGCGATCCAATTTAGAAGATAATTAAAAGTGCTTTCTCTAGATATTCCAGAGATTGGTATAGAAATTTTAGATAAATATATGCCATCTAAAAAGGCTTAAGTGGAAATGCTGAATGACTTTTGTTGTATCTGTCTTGTAAATTATGAAGAAAATGATATTGTGAGAGAAACTCCTTGTAATCATACTTTTCATGATAAATGTATAATTGAATGGTAAATTATCTTAAAATATATGTTAAGGTTTAAAAAGAATAAAAATTGCCCATATTGTAGATTGAACTTTACTGAAGAGGAGTTTTAAAGATTAATGATTTAAAAATAAACAGATACAAGTCCAGAAAATAAAAAAAATTAAAACTCTAATTTTATTTAAAGAGTTACAAGTTTAAAAATTATTTAAACAACATCTCTGTAATAAAGAAGAAATCTAGAAGATTCAAGTTCTTAATTAAATTAATTACAAGAAGTTCCATAATAAAATTTTGTTTAACCATTTAATATTTTTGATTAACTTGATTAAAATTGAAAATATAATTTATAATTAATAGATAAATAAAAATATTTTTATTATGAATTCTAGTGAAATAAATAAGAAAATAGGGCATGCCATAGAATTAATGTAAATAGGTATCACACAATTTTATTAGGCAAAATGGAATTCCTTTCTAGTCAGGATTTAAGAGCTAAGATTTTTGCTTATGAGAAAATAAAATATGGTTGTGAATATATTATCAAATATGAAGAACAACTTAAATCTAAAATGTCACAATCTTAATTAAAATTAGATATTGAAGACTATAAAAATTAATTCAATAAATTTAATTAGTTATAATTCATTTAAAATTTTAATGCAACAAATGAAATTGGTGATTTTATTAAATTAGGTATTTAAACTAAATGACAAAAGATTGCATTTAAGTAAATGAAAAACCAAATGTTAGAGATGATTCTATATTAATAGTTGAATCTATTAGAAGTATACTAAAAGAAGTAGCTCTTCCATTTAAATTTCCTTAATTATTTGCAAACAGTTATCATATATTTGATAAAATTCTTCTATATGGAGTAAAAATTATCATTATCTAAGCCTCCTAATTCTGGCAAAAAATATTTAGTTGAATATTGTGCTTCAATTACTAACTCAACATTTATAAATTTATCAATATCGTAATTAATAAAAAAGTAGTTTGATAAACCTATTGGATATTTTTAATAGATTTTTAATTATGCTTTAAAGATGTAACCCTGTATAATTTTACTCTAAGACCTCGATTAATTAAGAAACTAAAATTTAAGTATTAATAGAAATAATATGAATATCATAACTGAGTTATTAATAGTATTAGATAAATTAAAATCAGCTGCTTTTCCATAATTTTAAGTCATTGGAATAACGAGTTATCCTTGGAAATTAGAACCTTCAGTCAGAAGAAGGTAATATTTTTTGATAAAAAAATTAGATTCTCTAAAAGAATCTATATACCATTTCCAAATAATGAATAAATATAAGAATTTTTAAAATAAAAGTTTTCAAACATGAAAAATAATCTAACTTTGGTGTAGTTTGAAAAACTAGCAAATTTATTAGAAGGATACACAAGTTGTGATATTTTCAATATTCTTTAAT
Source organism: Paramecium sonneborni (assembly GCA_905182985.1). Taxonomy (NCBI): domain Eukaryota; phylum Ciliophora; class Oligohymenophorea; order Peniculida; family Parameciidae; genus Paramecium; species Paramecium sonneborni. The sequence continues at coordinate 262,795 of CAJJDN010000009.1, forward strand.
AAGCTTATGAGAATGTTGAGAATGATAGGAAATAAGAAATGAAAATATAATAACAATACTAAGAACCTATCTTAAAAAATGTAAAATTGATTGTAATTTAGGTTGATATTCTTGATGTACTTAAAAAATATAAATAAACGACTTCTTAAGATTATATAAAAAAATGTCTAGATTGGAAAGCAACGTTTGATTGAAATAAATATTCAATATCAATTTTATTCTTAATATGCTTTAATTAAAACTAATGTAAGTTTCCTTATTACTCATTAAATTGTTCACAATAACTTAGATCAGAGTAAATTCCGAATACTAAAATTACAGTGGGCAGAAAGAGCTGGATTTATTTTTATTATAGAGTTGAATAGGCTGAATATTAGGTAATTAATAATTTTCTAAATAGTTATTAATAGAAAATGGCAAATCAGATGTTGGAGTGTCATTGGTTCCTTTTAATATTTCTCATTCTACAAAGCTACCTTCTTTTAATTCTTACTTTAATTTGATACCTTAAGAATACATCTATCAAGTGAAATTAAAACGATAAGGAAATGAATCTGAATCAGTGCTAATAATTGGTTTCTATAATTTTAATCAAACATCAGAGGCAGAAATCAACTTATCCTTAGAGGAAATAATTACTGAAGATGTTTTCCCAATTTGGGGGATTATGGTTATAATTGGAGTAATAGTTTTAGCAATTTTGATTATAATTTACTTGGCGATCCAATTTAGAAGATAATTAAAAGTGCTTTCTCTAGATATTCCAGAGATTGGTATAGAAATTTTAGATAAATATATGCCATCTAAAAAGGCTTAAGTGGAAATGCTGAATGACTTTTGTTGTATCTGTCTTGTAAATTATGAAGAAAATGATATTGTGAGAGAAACTCCTTGTAATCATACTTTTCATGATAAATGTATAATTGAATGGTAAATTATCTTAAAATATATGTTAAGGTTTAAAAAGAATAAAAATTGCCCATATTGTAGATTGAACTTTACTGAAGAGGAGTTTTAAAGATTAATGATTTAAAAATAAACAGATACAAGTCCAGAAAATAAAAAAAATTAAAACTCTAATTTTATTTAAAGAGTTACAAGTTTAAAAATTATTTAAACAACATCTCTGTAATAAAGAAGAAATCTAGAAGATTCAAGTTCTTAATTAAATTAATTACAAGAAGTTCCATAATAAAATTTTGTTTAACCATTTAATATTTTTGATTAACTTGATTAAAATTGAAAATATAATTTATAATTAATAGATAAATAAAAATATTTTTATTATGAATTCTAGTGAAATAAATAAGAAAATAGGGCATGCCATAGAATTAATGTAAATAGGTATCACACAATTTTATTAGGCAAAATGGAATTCCTTTCTAGTCAGGATTTAAGAGCTAAGATTTTTGCTTATGAGAAAATAAAATATGGTTGTGAATATATTATCAAATATGAAGAACAACTTAAATCTAAAATGTCACAATCTTAATTAAAATTAGATATTGAAGACTATAAAAATTAATTCAATAAATTTAATTAGTTATAATTCATTTAAAATTTTAATGCAACAAATGAAATTGGTGATTTTATTAAATTAGGTATTTAAACTAAATGACAAAAGATTGCATTTAAGTAAATGAAAAACCAAATGTTAGAGATGATTCTATATTAATAGTTGAATCTATTAGAAGTATACTAAAAGAAGTAGCTCTTCCATTTAAATTTCCTTAATTATTTGCAAACAGTTATCATATATTTGATAAAATTCTTCTATATGGAGTAAAAATTATCATTATCTAAGCCTCCTAATTCTGGCAAAAAATATTTAGTTGAATATTGTGCTTCAATTACTAACTCAACATTTATAAATTTATCAATATCGTAATTAATAAAAAAGTAGTTTGATAAACCTATTGGATATTTTTAATAGATTTTTAATTATGCTTTAAAGATGTAACCCTGTATAATTTTACTCTAAGACCTCGATTAATTAAGAAACTAAAATTTAAGTATTAATAGAAATAATATGAATATCATAACTGAGTTATTAATAGTATTAGATAAATTAAAATCAGCTGCTTTTCCATAATTTTAAGTCATTGGAATAACGAGTTATCCTTGGAAATTAGAACCTTCAGTCAGAAGAAGGTAATATTTTTTGATAAAAAAATTAGATTCTCTAAAAGAATCTATATACCATTTCCAAATAATGAATAAATATAAGAATTTTTAAAATAAAAGTTTTCAAACATGAAAAATAATCTAACTTTGGTGTAGTTTGAAAAACTAGCAAATTTATTAGAAGGATACACAAGTTGTGATATTTTCAATATTCTTTAATAAGCTTATGAGAATGTTGAGAATGATAGGAAATAAGAAATGAAAATATAATAACAATACTAAGAACCTATCTTAAAAAATGTAAAATTGATTGTAATTTAGGTTGATATTCTTGATGTACTTAAAAAATATAAATAAACGACTTCTTAAGATTATATAAAAAAATGTCTAGATTGGAAAGCAACGTTTGATTGAAATAAATATTCAATATCAATTTTATTCTTAATATGCTTTAATTAAAACTATAACATGCCCATTAAACAATATTTCTTTCAATCATTTCATGAGCTTTAGTTTCAAATTTATGATTTACTGTTACCCAAGGTACGTATGTTAATTTTGGATCCAAGTTAAGAGTTTCTTCTCCATTTTCCCATAATAATTCTATTCCTTAAGTACCATTTGCACATTTTAAAACTCCTTCCCATAAATCAGGAAGACAAGATTTTAATTCAGATTCAAAATCTTCTATTTATCTCTTTCTCGTTTTCTATATACATATCAAAAATTTAAGTTGCTCATTTTAAGCAGAAAGTACATTAAAACCACATGCTTATAATTTATTTCCAAAACATTCTAAATCTCCATGTTAGCATTTAAAAATGATACTTCCATTACTTTATTAATTTTATGACGCCTTTCCATATGGAATAAATCTCAGTTCAACCAATTCATCAAACGATGGTGTTTTTAATGCTTTCAATAATGAAGATTAAATAAATCTTGTAGTATCAGGGCAAAGTGATTCAACTAAAATATTAAGCAACTATTAATACTATATAATGAAACTCTTATCTTTTCAGAATATGAAATTTAAAGTGTTGAAATTAATACTAATAACAGATGAAAATTTTTCATAAATAATTATTAAATTAATGATATTATGACAATATTACATTCTTTTATTATTTAATTAAAATAAACATGTAGATTATAAAAAGATAATTATAAGAATAAAATATATTAAAGAATATGATAATGAAAATTTATAATTAAAACAATCACAGTATTTATCCAGTTATTTCTTCTTAGATAATCTACATTTTGTTAAGTTTCTTAATAGATTCAAGTCTTTCATATGGGACATGTTATCTAATAACATCTAGATCGAATTAAATTTTAGTGTTTTTCGTTAATGTTGAATACCAATCCATTTAATTATTGTTTAGTCCTTAATATTTACATTCTTGAATATATATTATGTTGCCAACTTTGAATTATTCTTCTTTCTTAATTGCAAACTAATTTTTTAGTTTTAATTCAACTTGAGTTATTCCATCTTCTTTTAAAATTCTAATTATCTTTTAAGGATAAGACCTTTAATGATAGTTAAGTTCACCAACATCTTCTATAATTCCTAAAATATTTGAATATGGTTCTCTCATAGGTTAAATATTCAATTCTTCTTAATCAAGTTTACTTAGTAATCTATAAGTATTATTCTAAAAAGGAATACGTCTTAACACATTCTGTTCAATTTCATAATTTCTAAATCTGTACCATCTTCCTTTTCTAAAAGATTTTTAACAAGGACCTTTAACCCATTCTAAATAAACAAATGGGATATATTTTTGAGCAAACCTAAATTTTAATATTTTCACAGTTCTTCCTTGTTAATCTTTTATTTCCTTTACGGTATTTATATAGCCTAAATAAAGAGGGTTTTCCATTTTATTATATATAATATAGATAATGATGATGCTTTTTGTTTGATAGATGCTTTCAAATTGATTTTTGACATTTTTTCGTTAAAATCTCAGAATTCTATTAGAATTTTGTTTCTTATTAATTCTGATATAGTACGTAGTAGCAAAAGGTTTTTAAACCTATTTGATTTTTAGATAATAATTAATTAAAAAAGTTATTGTAATATTTCCCTCCATGGTTGGAATTTAAAAAGAAAAAAACAAGAGAGGTAATTATAAGAAACCCACCCCTGAAGATAAAGAATAAATAATATTCGAATACATAAATGGAACTAGTTCTGCTTCAGAATTATCAAGACGATATGGTATCCCCATATCAACGATTAAATCATATCTAAAAGCGAAAGATCGCATATATACCGCATTAATGTAATCTGTTTCCGACAGATTATATTTTACAGTATACATGTGGTTTTAAACTTTAAATGAGATGAAGGATGATAAAGAAAGAAAAAAGCTTATTAGACGATATATAGTAAACGAAGAATTGTTTTAATATAAAGATACTAATCCATTTAAGAACTAAATACCTCCCACTAAAATATTTTCTAAAAAGTCGAGGATTATCCAAAAAGTTATTGACAAAGCTATAAGTCATTTTAATGATTTATAAAGATAAGGTATGGTTTTTTTGAATTAAATTGAACAGAAAATAGATGATCCAATTTATAATACTTTATAAATAGAATAAGAAATATAGAATACTGTTTAAGATGATATTTCAATAGAATAATCCTAATAAAATTAGGAAGATTTAATTTTAGCCTAATAAAATCTAACTATTTAACTATCTGATGAATATTATTTTTATTTCTCAGAATGTCAAGCTTTTTAAAACGACTTCCAGTTTTAGAATTTTTAGATTTGAGTTTATTATTTATATTCAATTTTATTCTTATAAATTTTTAATACTAAATTTTTATAAAATTGAATAAAATAGGAAGCAGCAATAAAACATAGAAGAAAGAAAGAAGAGATGCATTGTATACCATGTAAAAAATAAATATAATGATGTTTTATCTATGGATATTAAAATTGCATTTATAAAATATATTAAATCAAGTTTTTTTTAATAGTTCTAGGTTTTCTTAGACTTTATCAATATGATAAAAAATAAAATATATAAATATTATAAGTTGAACTTTAAAAAAACATAATTTGTCTTTGAAAAATAATTCAATCTCTAATTTAATTGTTTTTAAATGATTAAAAGTTTTGTTATAGAAACTTTTAGGTTTAAATTTATAAAAGAAATAATTTTAATTGATAAATTTGTTAATGATAAAAAATTAGTTATTTCAATAATGATTTGATTCTCAAAGGTCTGATTTTTCAGAAAATAATTGACCAAATCTCTTTTTTTAGAAGAATAATATATATTATAGCAACTTTTTTCTATATAATTTTTCATATTTATTCAATATTTAGAGAAAATTAAATATTTGGGTTATACTAAATAACAATGTGGTTATGTTACTTTCTGTGAAAATTTCTTTATATTTTCTAAAATATTTTAAATAGATATTTTTGATTATAAAATTTATTAAATCTTATGAATATCTTAATGGATCATTTATGCACAGTTTGTATAAATTAAAAGGAGAGATGCGATGAAAATTTTAAAAAAGGTAATTTGGAAACTTGTTTGATTTGTAATAACAATTTATAAGGGTAAAATTAACAATATAGCAAAAAAAAAGTAGAAGATTTAATAAAAATGCGCCAAAGGAGCATTTGATTTATCAATTAATTAATAGATTTATACGAAACAATATATTGAGCTTTGAATGGGAGAATTGATTAATTTGCTATAAAAAAAATAGAATTTGTTATAAATTAATTTAACAAATATTTTATAAAAAAATTGGATTTTTATTAAGATGTATCAAGACAAAACGTAATGAAAAAAATAGTATCTTTATAGAATTATGTACAATCGAAAATGAAGATTTGAGTAAGATTATTCCACAAACTCATATTTTTAAGTATATAAAAATATAATTATCATTTTTTTGAGGCCCCAGGAGGGGTTCTAGGAATTTTTGGTTTAGGAGCAAATTCTTATAGATCATTATAATTAATGTTTTATTGTCCTTATCCTTGAATTAATTGCTTTTATTGATTATGAAACTATTGCACTTTTTAATAAGATTTTTTATCATTAGTATCATTATAAAAAGGAATTTCTAAAAAATAATGAAAAAAGAATTACATCCAACAGGCATTTTCTCTAATTGAGATTCTCTAATTTATTCTTATTATGCATTTCTTTATTAGACTTCTTTTAAAATGATAGAATCCATAACTAATTTTTGATTTTCAGCTTCATCTCCAACTAATTCAAAATCTTTTGATAATAATTCTTCTCCTATTATATTATCTTAAATATTTAGTTCATCTTCTTCATCATCGTCTCCAATACATTCTTCTTCTTCTTCTTCAATATCATCAACATCATTTTCTTCTTCCATTTATGATTAATCATAATCATCTTCGTCAGCTTATAACTAAGCAATCATATATTGAATCTATTTTTTGAACTTTTCATCCGAATTTTCTAATAATCTTGGTAATTCTTATGGTATTCCTAGACTATAAGCATAATCTCTAATTGTTTTTCTGCTGAACAATGAATAAAATGTGCCATTAGTGAAAGTTCTTATTTAATCATTTGGATATTCAATAAGATCATATAAGACTTCAAATGCTAATTCTTTATGCTGAATTAATTCATCCTTTCCTCTAGTACTTAATGATAAATTCATAATAAGAGCAGTAATATATTCATAAGTATATTCACTTAGATTATTTTATTCCTAATATAGTATTCTATTTTACATTCTTTAAAATTATCAATGTATGATAAATTATGTTATTTTCAAGCATAAATGTTTAACTTTGTTTTCTTAAAGACATTTTTTAGAGAGCTCCGATAGCATTTTTTCTTATAAGACTATCAGATTATTCTTTTTTAATAAGATCCACCAGAAATTTAATTAATGTTGGATTTAAAGTTAAATAGGATCTACCATGATAATCTGAAGCTAAAGCATTTAGTAATTTTAAAGTTTAACATTAAATTAAATTGTGAGATTTTAAAATTAAATATTAAGCTAATAATATATTTTTTGAGTGAGTTCCTATTATATCATGAGTTGCATAAGCAACAACCACTTATCTTCTCTATAGAGCATTTTTGGCTCTAGTAATTCTCCATCTCAAAGCCTATAAAACATTTGCTACATGCTAATAATTATTAGATTTTGTAAATAACTAAATTATTTTAGGATAGTTTAATGGAACATATTCTTCTACATGAATTGGTTTGATTGGAGTTGGTAATTCTAATTTCTTTAAATAATTATATTTACATTAATTATTAGTTATATGTGAAATCTCTTATTCAGCCATGCTAGCCTTCTCAAATAATGAAATATCTTATGATTTATTTATTAAATCTTCAAAGTCTTGATTAAGGAATTTTTCATATTATAAAAGCTTCTTTTTTAGATTTTAGATTTTCTATTAATTTTACATCGACTAATTGTTGTCTAGATATTTTTATAAATCTTTTGAAACGACCATCAATTCTTTACAAAGAGAAAACCATTTTTATTATGCTTCAGTAAAGTTTTTTTCAGCATGATTGTTCAATTCTTGATATGCTTAAACTTGTTGATTTAACTTTTGTTTAATTTCATAATTATCATTCTGTAACTTTTAAATCTAATCATTCAATCTTTTCAGCTCTTTAGAATTATCTTAATAAATATTATTATGCTAAATTTGTTATTGTGAATTTTCATAATTTTAAACTAGTTTTTACAAGTGAGTAATTTATTCATTTTAAAATATTGATAAAGTAAAATCTTTTAAACGTTCTTTTAAATCTTCTACCCATTAAGTAGTAAATATATGTTAAAATGTTTAATGCTTTTAAGGTTATTGTACATATGGTAAAGCATAAAATGGAAGTACTTCATTAGTTTTCGACAGATCTTCTCCTAAAATGATGTAATTTTAATTTTAATACCTTTTGAATCAAGAAATTGTTTAAATGCATTGATCGATTATTTATCTATCTATCCTTTCTTTGATAAATATGGATGAATTGGATAAATTAAAAAGTAGATTTAAATATAAAATTCCAATTTCCATAATTCATAATCTTATTTATTATTTTATGGTATATGTTAATTCCATAACCTTAAAAAATTATCTCTGTCTCCCCTGTCAAAATATTATAGCATTTAATATTCTTTTTGATTACCAATTCTTTGATTATTATATTAAGATTCATTTTCGAACTATTCCAAAGTCTTTAAGAAGTTTTGCTTTAATAAGTAATCTTAAACTATATTGTTCATTTTATCTTAAATAGCAGTTTAGTATGCAAAGTTTTATTCACTTTCTTATTCTTTTTCACCCTAACTGATATTTTAATAACAATACCGATTACTATTAAACAGCTGATTCTGGTCTTTTCTATATCTAATCTTTTTTTGAAACTCTGTTCAAACCTGAATCCACTTTTGCTCTTGCTTCTTGTCTTGATTATTGTTTTTTTGGAATCATAACTGATATTTTTGTAATAATTTTTATATTTATACAATTTTATTCAAATGATGAAATTCCAGATTGTAGTGTATAATTCTCTAAATTAATCCACCTTGTCTTGTTTAATCAACTCCGAAAATAATTTATAGCTAGCCAAATTACTTGTTATATCCTTTTCAATAGCTAACCATAACGATCATTTTTACTATCAAAATTTTCTCCTCTAAATATATAAGCGTAAATCAAAACAGTATACAATTCATTTATTATGTGCTTTTTCCAAATAGGAGAAGAAAATTTTAAATACATCTCGGCTTTCTTAGTAAAAACAGAATTCCCTTGTGTTTCCGAAATCAATCGACTTCCTTTCAAAATCTAACATAAATTTTTATAAATACTTTTTCATACAAATCCAATAACTTTTCTTCCTCCAATTAAAAACAAGGCTCTTATGCATCTCTTACGATGATGTTTTTATCATTAAAATGACCTAAATTACTAATCATAATTGTAAATTTCATAAAATCAGGGTCATTCATAGTAGCCACTGATTTGCTTAATTCATCATCTACCTATTCTATTATTGGAGTTTATTCCTTTGTCTTTTTTGATGTTGAAGGTTTTACTGTTCCAGTCTATCTAAATAAAATCTAAATCCATTACAGGGGGTACACCATTATGTTTATTTTTTATATGAGTATACAATGCAGCGTTTGTCCCATATTTTCTTCCACAATTAGGGTCTCCACAAATGAAATCCTTCTCTATCTCTTCTTTCTTTCTTCTATGTTTTATTGCTGCTTCCTATTTTATTCCACTCCCAGATTATAATTATTACTCTTCTTCGCTCATTATAATTTATAACCAAAAATATATAAATTTTATAAAAATTTAGTATTAAAAATTTATAAGAATAAAATTGAATATAAATAATAAACTCTAAAATTAAAATTCTCATATTGGATTTTAATCATTACTCTTCATTGTTCATTATATTTCATAACGAAAAATATTATTTTTAGATAAAAATTTTTGTGTTACGTGTTTGATATTTTATAAAAAATCATCAATCAAAGTTGGAATCCCGCAAGAAAATGGAAAACTAGCTAACTTGGCTTTCATCAAATAGTTAAATAGTTAGATTTTATTAGGTTTAATCTTCATTATTCTGTTAGCTTTAATCTTCCTAAGTTTATTAAACGTATTCAATTTCAATCTAATCTTAAACAGTATTGTATAAGTCTTATTCTATTTAGTTAGTATTATAAACTAGATCTATTTAATTCAAAAATGCATTACCTTATCTTTATAAATCATTAAAATAACTTATAGCATTGTCAATAACTTCTTGGATAATCCTCGACTTTTTAGAAAATATTTTAGTGGGAGGTATTTAGTTCTTAAATGGGTTAGTATCTTTATATTAAAACAATTCTTCGTTTACTATATATCGTCTAATAAGCTTTTTTCTTTCTTTATCATCCTTCATCTCATTTAAATTTTAAAACCACATGTCAACTGATTAATATAATGAATCTGAAATAGATTATACTAATGGAGTGTACATGAGTTCTTTCGATTTTAGATATGATTTAATCGTTGATATGGGGATACCATATAGTCTTGATAATTCTGAAGCAGATTTAAATCCATTTATTAATTCGAATATTATTTATTCTTTATCTTCAGGGGCAACTTTCCTATAATTACCTCTCTTGTTTTTTTCTTTTTAAATTCCAACCATGGAGGGAAATATTACAATAACTTTTTTAATTAATTATTATCTAAAAATCAAATAGGTTTATAAACTTGGTGATAATGCGTATTATAAAGTTAACTTTGATTTAAATAATTTTCAAATGAGTAACAAGACTATTTTTAATAGAATTCTGAGATTTTAACGAAAAAATGTCAAAAATCAATTTGAAAGCATCTATCAAACAAAAAGCATCATCATTATCTATATTATATATAATAAAATGGAAAACCCTCTTTATTTAGGCTATATAAATACCGTAAAGGAAATAAAAGATTAACAAGGAAGAACTGTGAAAATATTAAAATTTAGGTTTGCTCAAAAATATATCCCATTTGTTTATTTAGAATGGGTTAAAGGTCCTTGTTAAAAATCTTTTAGAAAAGGAAGATGGTACAGATTTAGAAATTATGAAATTGAACAGAATGTGTTAAGACGTATTCCTTTTTAGAATAATACTTATAGATTACTAAGTAAACTTGATTAAGAAGAATTGAATATTTAACCTATGAGAGAACCATATTCAAATATTTTAGGAATTATAGAAGATGTTGGTGAACTTAACTATCATTAAAGGTCTTATCCTTAAAAGATAATTAGAATTTTAAAAGAAGATGGAATAACTCAAGTTGAATTAAAACTAAAAAATTAGTTTGCAATTAAGAAAGAAGAATAATTCAAAGTTGGCAACATAATATATATTCAAGAATGTAAATATTAAGGACTAAACAATAATTAAATGGATTGGTATTCAACATTAACGAAAAACACTAAAATTTAATTCGATCTAGATGTTATTAGATAACATGTCCCATATGAAAGACTTGAATCTATTAAGAAACTTAACAAAATGTAGATTATCTAAGAAGAAATAACTGGATAAATACTGTGATTGTTTTAATTATAAATTTTCATTATCATATTCTTTAATATATTTTATTCTTATAATTATCTTTTTATAATCTACATGTTTATTTTAATTAAATAATAAAAGAATGTAATATTGTCATAATATCATTAATTTAATAATTATTTATGAAAAATTTTCATCTGTTATTAGTATTAATTTCAACACTTTAAATTTCATATTCTGAAAAGATAAGAGTTTCATTATATAGTATTAATAGTTGCTTAATATTTTAGTTGAATCACTTTGCCCTGATACTACAAGATTTATTTAATCTTCATTATTGAAAGCATTAAAAACACCATCGTTTGATGAATTGGTTGAACTGAGATTTATTCCATATGGAAAGGCGTCATAAAATTAATAAAGTAATG
>CAJJDN010000009.1:275322-303893 GCA_905182985.1 Paramecium sonneborni
TAATAGAATTCTGAGATTTTAACGAAAAAATGTCAAAAATCAATTTGAAAGCATCTATCAAACAAAAAGCATCATCATTATCTATATTATATATAATAAAATGGAAAACCCTCTTTATTTAGGCTATATAAATACCGTAAAGGAAATAAAAGATTAACAAGGAAGAACTGTGAAAATATTAAAATTTAGGTTTGCTCAAAAATATATCCCATTTGTTTATTTAGAATGGGTTAAAGGTCCTTGTTAAAAATCTTTTAGAAAAGGAAGATGGTACAGATTTAGAAATTATGAAATTGAACAGAATGTGTTAAGACGTATTCCTTTTTAGAATAATACTTATAGATTACTAAGTAAACTTGATTAAGAAGAATTGAATATTTAACCTATGAGAGAACCATATTCAAATATTTTAGGAATTATAGAAGATGTTGGTGAACTTAACTATCATTAAAGGTCTTATCCTTAAAAGATAATTAGAATTTTAAAAGAAGATGGAATAACTCAAGTTGAATTAAAACTAAAAAATTAGTTTGCAATTAAGAAAGAAGAATAATTCAAAGTTGGCAACATAATATATATTCAAGAATGTAAATATTAAGGACTAAACAATAATTAAATGGATTGGTATTCAACATTAACGAAAAACACTAAAATTTAATTCGATCTAGATGTTATTAGATAACATGTCCCATATGAAAGACTTGAATCTATTAAGAAACTTAACAAAATGTAGATTATCTAAGAAGAAATAACTGGATAAATACTGTGATTGTTTTAATTATAAATTTTCATTATCATATTCTTTAATATATTTTATTCTTATAATTATCTTTTTATAATCTACATGTTTATTTTAATTAAATAATAAAAGAATGTAATATTGTCATAATATCATTAATTTAATAATTATTTATGAAAAATTTTCATCTGTTATTAGTATTAATTTCAACACTTTAAATTTCATATTCTGAAAAGATAAGAGTTTCATTATATAGTATTAATAGTTGCTTAATATTTTAGTTGAATCACTTTGCCCTGATACTACAAGATTTATTTAATCTTCATTATTGAAAGCATTAAAAACACCATCGTTTGATGAATTGGTTGAACTGAGATTTATTCCATATGGAAAGGCGTCATAAAATTAATAAAGTAATGNAACAAAAAGCATCATCATTATCTATATTATATATAATAAAATGGAAAACCCTCTTTATTTAGGCTATATAAATACCGTAAAGGAAATAAAAGATTAACAAGGAAGAACTGTGAAAATATTAAAATTTAGGTTTGCTCAAAAATATATCCCATTTGTTTATTTAGAATGGGTTAAAGGTCCTTGTTAAAAATCTTTTAGAAAAGGAAGATGGTACAGATTTAGAAATTATGAAATTGAACAGAATGTGTTAAGACGTATTCCTTTTTAGAATAATACTTATAGATTACTAAGTAAACTTGATTAAGAAGAATTGAATATTTAACCTATGAGAGAACCATATTCAAATATTTTAGGAATTATAGAAGATGTTGGTGAACTTAACTATCATTAAAGGTCTTATCCTTAAAAGATAATTAGAATTTTAAAAGAAGATGGAATAACTCAAGTTGAATTAAAACTAAAAAATTAGTTTGCAATTAAGAAAGAAGAATAATTCAAAGTTGGCAACATAATATATATTCAAGAATGTAAATATTAAGGACTAAACAATAATTAAATGGATTGGTATTCAACATTAACGAAAAACACTAAAATTTAATTCGATCTAGATGTTATTAGATAACATGTCCCATATGAAAGACTTGAATCTATTAAGAAACTTAACAAAATGTAGATTATCTAAGAAGAAATAACTGGATAAATACTGTGATTGTTTTAATTATAAATTTTCATTATCATATTCTTTAATATATTTTATTCTTATAATTATCTTTTTATAATCTACATGTTTATTTTAATTAAATAATAAAAGAATGTAATATTGTCATAATATCATTAATTTAATAATTATTTATGAAAAATTTTCATCTGTTATTAGTATTAATTTCAACACTTTAAATTTCATATTCTGAAAAGATAAGAGTTTCATTATATAGTATTAATAGTTGCTTAATATTTTAGTTGAATCACTTTGCCCTGATACTACAAGATTTATTTAATCTTCATTATTGAAAGCATTAAAAACACCATCGTTTGATGAATTGGTTGAACTGAGATTTATTCCATATGGAAAGGCGTCATAAAATTAATAAAGTAATGATAGTTAAATTTGATTGAATAATCAATATTTTCTAAATATTTTTGATTTCATATTATTTTCCTTTTTGAACTCTTTATTTTAGAAATATATTTCCTTTTGCTTTTAGATTGATTAAGAAAGAAATTAATCATTACCTAGAAAGAGCAAAAATATATTTTAGGACTTTTAACTTATTTTGGTTTTTTATTTAGTATAGGATTTTAGACATTTTTCTCATTTCTTGAAAAAAGTTATTAATCATTCTTTCTGAGATGGATAAAATTATTTTAATTAAGTTAACTAAAATATATTTTGACAATAATTAATTTTATAATTAAATGTGGAATGATATAGTAACTATACATAATATAAAACCTAGATAAAAATTAGAAATCTAGTTAGAAATTATTTCTCTTTATAGAACAGTTTTATCATTAATTAAAATAGATTATTAAATTAGTACATCAATTTACTATTGAATAGAATAAATTATAAAGATAAATACTAATGAAAATGAATTAGTTTATTAATTGATATTAAATAGTGTTTTAATAAAATTAATGAGAAAGTAATATAAATAAATAAACTAAATAAAATATAAGATTAGATGTCTAACTAAAATGACACACATTCAAATATAGAAGAACATATTCTTTAATTATATGAGATTCATGATTTTAAAGGGAAAGGAGCATATGGGATAGTGTGGAAAGCTACCGATAAATAAACAAAACAACAAGTAGCACTAAAAAAGGTTTGTAATAATGATATTTTGATAATAGGTGTTTGATGCATTTTAAAACTCTACAGATGCTTAGAGAACATTTAGGGAAGTGTGTTTTTTATAATAATTAACGGATCATGAAAATATTGTTAAATTATTAAAAGTAATACCAGCGGAGAACTAAAAGGATTTATATATGGTTTTTGAATATATGGAGACTGATTTACATAAAGTGATTAGAGCAGGATTATTAAAACCTTTACATATGCAATATATAATTTATTAGTTGTTAAAATGCTTGAAATTTATTCATTCAGGAGAGTTGATTCATAGAGATTTAAAACCTTCAAATTTATTGATAGATTCTGATTGTAAAGTGAAAGTGGCAGATTTTGGATTAGCAAGAAGTGTAGCTTAATCAGAAAATTATAATGGTAATTATTATTATAAATATAATATAAGAATTACCAATAATGACAGAATATGTAGCAACTAGATGGTATAGAGCACCTGAAATTTTATTAGGTTCTCATTCTTATGCAAAATCAGTTGATATGTGGAGTGTTGGATGTATTCTAGGAGAAATGATTATAGGAAAAGCAATATTTTCAGGAGCATCTACATTAAATTAAATTGAAAAGATAATTGAATTAATTGGAAGGCCAAAATAAGAAGATTTAGAGTAAATGAATGCATAATTAGCATTATAAATTTTAGATAGTATATAAATCTAGAAAAGAAAGAGTTTTGCTGGATTCTTTCCAAATGCAACTCCTGATTTTATAGATTTTATTAGAAAATGTCTTGATTGGAATCCATTAAAAAGAATGACAATTGAAGAAGCTTTAAAACATTCAATAATGATTCAATTCGTAAATACTGAAGAAGAAAAAACTTTAAAATCAAATATTAAAATTCCTTTTAATGAAAATAAAAAATTAACTATCAAAGATTATAGAGATAAAATTACTCTGAATACTGAGTAAATTCTATAAGAAATTTAGTAAAATATTTTGGAAAAAAATCAAAATAAATAACATATATCAACTCCTTAAAGCTTTTCAACCTATATATCACACTATGATAATAAAAATAAACAAAATTTATCTGCTCATCAATTCTCTCAACCTGTGGAAAAGCCTAAGAAAATTGATTCATCTTATAAATAAGATGGAACTAGTGATAATAAAAATAATGTATAATATATTCAAAAGAAATCAGATCATTCTCCATAACCAAAATAAACTATGCCATCAAATCCTTAAAATTTTTCTAATGGATTAATAAAACAAAAATTCTCATCAAATTAAAATCAAAATTAAATTAATAATTCGTGTCTAAAAAAAACTTAAGCCAATATTATTAATCGACCTTATTTTGAAATGAATAAGAGTCCAGATGTAAAAAAGAAAACAGAAAATAGTATAACTAATGTTACAAAATCTTATTCTTTTCATGGTGAACCTTATGATAATAAAATTATTAATTCAAGTTTTATTAATTAAAATAAAATAGAGAACAAATCAAATACATTTAATAATTAGGCTAAACCAACTCAAGTATAATAATCATCTAATTATACAACTGCTTAAAGCTTTTCTTTATAAAAAGAGTAACTTAAATAAAAAGAATAAATTATGATTAATTAAGCATAAAGAAGTAAATCTTTTGAAAAATCACCTCTTGATAACAATAACAATCCAATCAGTCCTTATCAAAGATTAAAAACAGAAGTTTGCAAACCAAAATTTATTCCATAAAGTATTTTCAATATTTTTATTATTAAGACAATCTGAATAATAACATTATTTAAGTATAAAAGCTTTTATAAAAGTGTTGTTAAGTATAAAATTATTAATCACACAAAAAGACAACTAGTTTTATTGAACCATCAAAATTATAGACTCAATAAATGATAAATTTTAACTATTTTGATGCAAGAAACACCAAATTTATGTGATTACTATTTATTTAATAATTTTTCGATAGTATGATCAAAAAATTACCGCATTTCTTATATATCAATTTTAAATATTATTTTTTTTAAAAAGGAGAATTTTCATGTATCTAGGTTTATTTACATAATTACATAAAAGTTATATTTTTTATAATTAATAATAAATGAAAACAAAATTTTAAATTAAATATTATATCAATACTCAAATTTAATCAGATTTTTGAAAAGGGTTTTTTAATTAAGGAAATTGCATATTTTATAGTCTATTATAGAAATAAATTTACTAATTAGTAATTGAAGGACTGGATTTATAAAAATATTAATGTTTTAAACAAGAATAAGCTAGAGGTCTTTTGGATTATTAAGAAAGCATAGATTAAAGTAAATCTAATATTATAGGACATGTGATTGATTTATTTAGTATATATGCGTTCTGTGAATTTAAATATTTTATTTATTATTATTCTTAAAATTATGGATACAATCTTGTTCCAGTTAATAAAATATGAAAAATGCATCCAACGCTATAAATATCACTTGAGTAGTCATAATATTAACCATTCAAAATTTCAGGTGCAATATATCCCAAAGTCCCACATTTAATTGACTTCAATTTTTAATCATTAATAAATGTAGCACATCCAAAATCAATTATTTTTAAAGATTTAATATTATTTAATTCTGTAAACATTATATTGTCTAATTTAATGTCTCGATGAATTATTTCCATTTTTGAAAGATGTATTAAGCCCTTTAAAATTTATTTCATAATAATTTTAATTTCCCAATCTGCTAATTAAAATTATTTTTTAACTAAAAATTCATAGAGTGTTCCACCTGCTTGGATTTCAAAAACAAGAGCAACAAAATTATGCTCAATGAATAAGCCAATTAAGTTTATGATGTTTCTATGTGGAAAATTAGATAATTTAATATTTGTCTGTATTTCTGGAACAATATCTTCCTATTTAATCAACATGATATATACAAATTTATACATGGTTCCTTCAAAAATTTTGGCAACTTTTCTGTAATTAGTATTACTTTCTCTACAAATTACAATCTTGAAATCTATATTTTAATTACTTTGCATTATTTATTCTCTTTTAATACTCTTTCGATCACATATTTCTAGTAGAAATGCTACTCTTGATTTGTAGTGAATAATTTAGTTGAAAATAACGATTTAGTATTGAAGGTTTTAACTTCTGAAGAGTTATAGTTTTTTTAATTAGAAGAATTTGAATAGCTAATTGATCTAGAAACATTTTTTATAATCAGGTACCTATTCTCTGTTTATTATGTTACTCGCTTGCTTTAATGGTACTTAAATATTGATCCAATTTCTTCCTGAAATAAATTATATAATAAAATACTGAAGACATTTGAGTTTTCTTTTAAGGCATCTTTTTAGCTTCATTAGATTAAAACCGAGGTTGAAGATTGAGATTTTAGTTATCCATAGTTTTAATTTAAAATTCGATAAAATTTAATATAAAATACATAAATAAAGTAGATTTGATAAGAAAAACCACTCAATCAAACCCAATTTAATGTATAAATTATAATTAAATAAATTTAAATCATATTTACAAGTATATTATAGGAAACTGAGAATAATCGATGGAATATTATATAAAAACTTAATTAAATCAATATTTACTTTTTAATTAATAAGTAAGGTTCAAACTGATTTTCTTATCTCCAATATTAAATGATTTTTAGAGAATTTACATACAAAAATAAATTCAGCTAATTATTAATTTTGATTTTTAATAGATTGAAGCTTAAATAGTATTCATGTTATTAAATAAAATTTTATTAAATATTAATCGTATTTCTAATTTTGCTTAAAAAATAAAAATTCCATTTATAAAAGTAAAATTAAGTAATAAAAATTATACATATTTAAATAGAATGATTTATGTTTCTTATTAAGCTTATAATCCAAAAAATCTAAATATTTTGAATTAATGAATATTTAATAAATCATTAACTTAACAATTTTTCTATTTATGCAGTCATTTCATTAGGTTTTTGAGTTGGTTGAAAAAAAGCAACTACATTACCTTGTCCATCAAGCAAAAACTTTCCAAAGTTCCAAGGAACCTAACGAGCTTATGATTCACTAACTCTTAAGTTATTTGAATTTAATCTCAAATATTAATATAATTCATGAGTATTTGGTCCATTTACTTCTATTTTTCTAAATATATTTAAATATTTTACTAAAATAATGGAAATGACACTCCATATTTTTAGATAACATATTATTTAATTTCAGGTTCTGGTTTAGATTCTTAATTCATAAATTAATTACAAGGAAAACCTAAGATTTCTAATCCTTAAGAGCTTTTTATTATAATGAAGATATTACCTATATTTATTATATAATTAAACTAATTCACTGTAATTACTAGATGTTAAACCACATGAGCATGCAACATTAACACAAATAATAGCTTTTTTTCCTTTGAAATTTGATAAAGGTGTGTCTACTCCCTCAATGTCCTTCATTTGAAATTCAAAAAATTATTTTTTTGGTGGTTGTAAGTTGTCTACGGCACTCTTAAAAAATAAGCAGCCCATAAAAAATATTAATAAATACTTTTATAATTAAGACAATAAGAATATTCTTCATTTGATCAAATAAATAAAAAACAATGACTTTATTATTAATCAAATGCAATTCCTTTTCACTAATATCTTAAAAAGAAATAATATATAAAATAATATTTCAATAATTATGTACCCTATTTATAATTATTGCTAAAAAAATTAGAACAATAATTATAACAAATTTACTTGTTCTAGATACATAACTTCACTTATTGGATCTATTTTAATCATTCTAATATCGACATATTATTGCTTTAAAACATATAGAAATGCAAATAAGTGTGTTTATGAATTAATACCAATGATGCTTTGTATTTTTTAAGGATTGATTCATGTAATTTAGTTTTCAATACTAAATGAAAATCATTTAACTTTATTGGGAAACTTAACATAAATAATAACTTTTTCATTAGTTGGGTTCACATTTTCTTTAGTTTTTAAGAAATTATCTACAGATGATAGTATTATATAAAATTAATTTAATAGTTAAATTTACTATTTTTAAAAGGAGAAAGATCTAGATTAAAGAAATATTATACTTAATTATCTTTGTATTATAACTAATTTGTATTTGCCTAACAAAAACCAATGTTTGCAATATGTATAAGTTGGATTCTAAATAGTTATTTTTATATAATGATAATTCTAACCATAATTGATGTATTGATAACTATGTTTATAATAATCTATTATGGTAGAAAATTAAAGAGAGTTTTGGATTATGTAAAATAAAGATTCTCTTTAAATAAAAATGAAAACAACCAGCAAGGTATCCAAAGTCCTTTTTTTGAAGCAGATCTACCTAATGAAAAGATTCATTAGATATAGATGGTAGTGTATTCAATAACATTTAATACAATATTGTACATAATAATAATTTTAATACTTTTTTTGAGTGATAAAAATTTATTATGTAATTTTGAATAAGATGACAAGTTGGATGTAAAAAATAATATTCTGATTTTTATATTTACAGCAACATAATTATTTCCATGTTTTATGGTTCCATATGCATTCAACTATAGATTAAAAGATAATGCAAATAAGTAATCTAATATTGATATATTATAAGTGATGATGGATTAGAATTTACAAGAGATCGAAGTTCATCATCTAAATTTCAAATAGATGAAAGTAACGATTATTTTGTATAAAGATTGACTAAAGGGAGAGTTAAATAAGATGCTGATTGAATTGAAATTATAAAATAATATCATAATTTAATTATTATATGGGATAAACATAGACAAGTGTAGTTATTAAATAAAATGCTCTCTATTTAACTTAAAAAAATACAAACAGGAGATTAATCAATAAAGCTACGGAAATTAATAAATGTTTAAGTTTAACATTAATGCTTGATTAATTATCATTTGAGTCTAGTACTTTGAGTAATAAAGTATCAACTATTACAATAAATCCATTATCTTATGAACCTTTTGTATTAGAATTACTTAAAAAAGAAAATATATTCCTTGCATAATCCTAGATTATTTATTAATATGAAGTTATTAGAAATGAACATCATTAAAATTTATTATTTAACATTTCTCCTGAAGTTAAAATCAAGAGAAAAGATAATTTAAATTAACAGGCTTATAATGAATAAACATTAACAATTGATGATTATGATATTGCCAATAAATTAGAATCAAATTAAATAAAAAAAATAAAACCACTTCAATTAGATATTTTCAATATAAACCTAGATTAATAAAAAGAGGTTTCCTTTTAATCCTAAAGGTAACTTTAAAATTAATTTGAAATATAAAATGCATATGTATAATAAAAACAAAAAACTGAAAATTTTTCTGATGATGAAATTCAAGAAAATAATTCACTATCTATTAGTTAAAATTTTGCAGAATTTTAAAAAAACCAAGGTTATATTGATGAAAAATCATATTTGTAAAATAACAAATTTTGGTCCTCTGATCATTCTTCAACATTTATTGATTTTCAAATAATTAATCAAAACATAAGCTCTTAATATAATAATCAATATTAATAATAAATAGATACTCCAGAATCTGATTAAAAGTTATAATAAGTAAAATAAATATAATAATAAAATCCAAATTAACGAATAACAAATTAATAATCTTTTGGAACTATTAAGACATTAAATTATAACTAATAGCCTTAGATATCTCACTTAACTACATCTCCTTCAGTTTTTTCATAAAATAAATTATTAAAACAACAATAAATTTAAAATAACCAATTCCTTTAACAATTTCCTCTTGAATAAAATTAAAATTTAGGATATACTCAATTATATTCAAATAAAAAATTGAATTCTGCAAATCAATAAATTAATACAATGACTCCAATTCATTAATCATAAAATAATAATATTGTCTAATCTAATTAATTTCCTGTATCTTAATAGATTAAATAATAATAATAGATCAAATAATCTAATTTTAATCATTCAGCTTCACCATAAGCTTAAATGTAATTATAATAAGGATAACAAAAAGAATCAATGAGATAATAATTTGATAGATTATTAAGAGAGAACAAAGAATAAAAATTATAATAAAAATCTCTCAAAAACGATAATTTATAAAATGTAAAATCTTCAAGAAAACCAGAAAATAATAAAAATTAAAACTAAAATGTTAAAAAATAAATTATACATAGTCCTACAAATGATAAAATTCCAAAAAAATAAAAGATGATCAACAGTTAATCCCCATTACAAAATAAACTTTATTAATAATAAGCTTTCATTAATAATGGAATTGGCTATGTAGAAATGAATAATATAAAAAAGAAATATCATAGATCTCCTGAGTAACCCTTTTAAAATTTAAAGGATTAGAAATAAATTTAACATAAAATTTAAGAGAAATAAAAGAATAATTTAAATTAATTAAACTTGAAAATTTAAAACTTACCTATTTTTAATTAATGTCTCGAAGAAAAAAGTGAAAGATTAAAAGGTTAAAAAAAATAAGATGTTTCTAATTTATAAACAGCTATGACTTAAAATATTTCTCCCTCTGAGAGAGAAGTAAAAAATAGACCAATAATTAAAGATGGAATCAATTTAAATGATCATTCTGAAGATGAATAAAGCTCTATCAATTTGGAAGAACTAGCAAGCTATCGTGAGAGTTAAAAATTAAATTTAAGGAAACTTTCTGATTGATCAAAATTTTTTGATCATATTTTTATAATTTTTTTATATACTTTCAATTTATTTCTTATTTAAACCAAAATAATTACTATAATTAGATAAATATTATGTTTAAAAAGTTTTAACTCTAAAAATATTATGAAGTACTAACAATCTATTTAGAAATCAAATAAATAATTAATTTTGAGAATAAATAATGATCTGTGTAAAATTTATGAATTATATATATATCTATTGAAATTCTTAATTTCTAAAAATAATATTTTTTATTTAGAAAATCAAATTGCTTGATAAATATAATAAATAAGAAATTTAGATTATAAAAAATGATTAATTGAAATAAAATATAATGTTCATGTTTGGTTTTGAAATTATTTTTTATTTTTATACATATTTAATATTCAAAAAAACTCAGGATACTATTTTTAGAAATATTTATCAATGTCAATTATTTTCCAAGAAGGATTGTTCCCTATAAACATTTTTTTTTCATCGAATTACATAGCTAATTTCAAATTCTAAAAAAATCCTTATGGTTCAGTTTCACTTTTAAGTACCATGAATCTTACATGATGATAATTATCAGGTTCATACTTATCAATTTTTCAATATAAATACTTATTAGCCTGATATTATTAAGCTTACTTTAGATTTTATTAATGCTCCTATTGACATGCTAACAATTGTTTCACCTTCGTTTTAATATAATGCAGTCACTTTAGGAAAATTTTTGGATTTATTTATTAAAATTTCCTAGACTTTTCAAGTATTTTTACATGTTCATATAAAGAAATATTTCGATTTAGATTTACAAAAATATTCATATCTGTAAAGCAAATTTTTTCCTCTGTTTCATCATCAACGACTTTTTCTAATTTTAAGTCGTCATTTTAAATTCTTTAAAGTCCTTCAATAAAAGAATTTGCTAATTATATATCACAAACTTCTTTAGCAAAATAATTAAAATCATCATCTTAAATAGAGTCAATAAAACTATTAAATGCAAAAATAAATTAATCTTCTTAGATCTCCATATTTTTTAATTTTTCTTATATTATTTCATGATGTTGAAGATACTTTTATATATTTTTATATCCTTTAGGATTATATGGCAGAATAGAGCTTGAAAAATAATTTTTCAAGTTAAAACAAAATTTGATCATTTAGGTTTATTGTTTTTTTAATAAAAAATTATCTATATATATATATTATTATCAAAATAAAATTTGAAAATAAGATGATGGTAAAAAATTGATTTCATTCATCAATTTCATTTATTGTTGGATTCCAATTTATGTCAGTTTTATTTTTAGTTTTATTAATAAATTCTGGATCATATTAATTTAAAGGATATTGCACAACATTTTTTTTTACAATTGATTTTTTTGAATTTATTTTATTTTTAATAGATTCAACTAAATTTTTAAATACTTTTATTAAATCTGCAATTTGATTTGATGCTTCAATATGTTTAATTTCATTTAAAATTTCATTAGAAATATTTTTTTTAGTAAGATTATTGGACATATATCTAGAAATATTAACTAATTTGTTTAAAGGTCTGCTTATTCTAACAGAAATTAAATATGTGAAGATGAAAACTAATGATATTGTTAAAATTGTTGAAGATATATTTATAAACATTATGACTGTGTCTTCTCTTTACATAATATCATTTATTAAAGTAAAAGTTGTGAGTAATTGTTCATTGAAAATATACAAATAAACATAAAAATCTATATTTTAATTTGTATTATTAATAAAAGAACTTAATTAATATGAGTTATACTTTCCTGAGAAAGGTAACTAAATTAAACTGTAAGTTTGATTTTATAAATCTATGAGGTTAATTTATTTTATAGGTATTCTAGTAATATTAAAGCCAGATATATTAGAATAATCATATATTTTTTGGATTGATGTTTAATAACTTACATTCCAATCAATTGGACAATAAATTAAACTACCACTCTAATCAGCTATTGCCAATATAGTAGATTAATAATAATTAATATCAAAAAATAAAGATTCTATTGATTATAATGAAAACTCAATTGTAAAAACTTAAATGATATTATCAAATTATTACATATTGAAAAATCTTAAAATGTAATTTATTACTATAAACTCATCAGAATTTATTATTCATTAGTTGGATTAATATAAGGCCCTTATAATTAAATTTATTTATGTTTTTTCTTATTCATAAAATATTTTTTAATTTAATTAGCTGGATAAATCATATAGATTTCAACTTATTCAACAGGGTTGTATATCAAAATAGAAAATCTCTAGTTTTAATTAACTTTATTACTTGAATTTTCTGTCTGACAGATTCTACAAAAATAAATGGAAGGAAATTTTTGTAATTTGTTAAATATCCTATTATTTTTTAAGTTTATTGATTTAAATTATAAAGCTATTTTGTATTTTATTGAGCATAAAAGCATACTTCTAAATAATTTTATTATGTTAAAATCTCACATGTTTAATAAGAATTAAAAGATTCAAATTGCATTAATGGATTGAACAATTATGAAAAAAATTAAACAGTAGTTTACAATTATTATGACAAATAGTATAAATGAGATTAAAAAACAATTCCTACTTAATTTGCTACTTAATAAAATTAATTATTTGAATGAGTTTCAACATTACTAAAAATTTATGAATTTGTTTAGTTAATCATAAATCCAATATTTCCAAAAATTACACTTATCAATATAAATTGAATTAATATTGTAGTGCATAAAAAAGAAAACATTAATTATCTTCTTATTGGCCATTCACGATAATTGCATCTTTTATTTATTTTTATTTTATTTTTCATTTATATTAAAATTTATTTTTTTGTTTTACTCTCAAAAAAAGGATTTATTTTTTTTGAATTGTTATATTATATTTAAGAAAATAAACTTTAAAAAAAGAATAGTAAAAAAAGAAAATAATTAGATAATTATTAGTATTAATAAAAATTAAATATAAACAATTATGAATCTAAATTTAGAGGAAACAAATCATTCATCATCAATTTATTTACAATCAGTAAACTCCTTAAAAAATTCATTAAAATATTAAAATTTCATGAGTAAAACTAAACTAACAGTTAATGAAATAAAAAATATAATCAAATGGTATGATTTGAAACGAAATCAAAGAATAATTAGATAAGCAACATTACCTGATTAGAATAATGATTTTTAAAAATAAATCATTTAATAAGGAATAATTATTAATTAAATGCAACAACAAATTAATAAACAATTTATTGAAATGGAAAACTTAAAAAAAACTATTTATTAAAGAGGAAATGATAAATAGAATGGATTTCATTAAAAATCTAAATCTTCTAATGAAGATTTTTTGGATAAATAAATCCATTTCATGAATAAACAATAAAACATAAATTTTTAATAGATTGATGAGAATTTAGAAAACTAGATAAAGTCAATAATATCATAAGAATTTGATAAAATCTATAAATTATTATCCTAATAACTAAAAAGTGATATAAATGATATTATCTATTAAAACATTTAAGAATAGATTTTTTTAAGCAATAACAACTCTCCGAAACCAGAAACTTTAAGAAAATATTCATAAACAAAATAATAATCAGATGATTCTTAATAAAATATTAATGTTATTGTTGAATGTCTAAATGAATAAATTGATGAATATGTGAATAATAATTATAATTTTGATTAATTGAAAACAAAGCTGAAATGTTTGAAATTGAAATAAATAAATTTACTTTATGAAGATTTAAATTCTTAATGCAATTAAAATTAACTTAAAGACTATTTTATAGGTCCTGTATAATAACTAAAAGAATTATCTTATACTTTTAAAGAATCTAAGTTATTAGATTATGTCAATAAAGAACGGAAAACAAGAGTGGATAGTAATAATTTTTATGCTGTATTTGGATATTAATATTTGGATATTATATTAACACATGCAGATGATTAAAATTTCGAAACATTTATGGAAAACATTAAGGGAATTCCTTTTGATTTGTATAATCATTAATAAGAATATACAAAAGAAGAATAATAAGAATTAAAAGAGATATTTTGTTATCGATGTATTGAATTGAGATAGATTGAAATTTCATAAAGATCAAATGAACTATGGAATTAAGTTAGTAATATTAATAATTGTTTTTATGGATTAACTATGATATTCATTCGAAATTTAATATAATAAATAGTACAATCATCAGAATTAAATTAACATATAAATAAATAAGATTAAGAATAATTCTTTATAAAATTTTTAGAATGGAGTACTCCTTGTCCTGAAGCTGAATTTATAATGGAAATTTTATCACATGAATTAGAATTGTATTATATTAATTTATAAAATAGATGTATAATATTATTTTATTTAAAAGAAGAAAGATAGGAATTTTCACTAAGAATATTTGGAGATGAATAAAATTATTAACTTACTATTTTATAACATAGTAATGATTATTATTCTATTGGAATAAAAGATTAAAATTGAGAACCCATAATTTTTATAGAGATTTTGTGACTAATAATAAATTACTAATATTAAAAGTATAATTAATATATATATCAACTGATGATAAAAAAGTATAAAGTTATTTGAATTTTATATGTAACCAATATACTGCCTTCCTGCTGAATTTTTTTAAATTATATTAATAAAATTTATAAAAATGGCAACAGAATTAAGTTTCGAATATTTTACAACAGATTTGTATGTTATGGGTGATAATAAAGAATCTTAATGTGGAATAGATAATTAGGATTATGTTTCTAAATTAACTAAAATAAATTTACCAATGGTAATAAGAGAAATAGCCTGTGGATTAGAACATACTTTAATAGTAACAAGTATTTTAATATCAATCATATTTAGATGAAGGATTAGTTTATGCTTTTGGTTCAAATTTAAAAGGATAACTAGGAGTTGAAAATATATCTGTTGCATGTTCTCCAATATAAGTTTAGGGAATAAACAATTTAAATTGTATTAAAATAGCAGCAGGAGAATATCATTCTTGTTTATTAACTGGTATTAATCATAGATTAATATAGAGATGAAAATTAAGCATATTAATGGGGTGATAATATTTTGAAACCTTAATTTATAAAGTAAGCATAAAATATTAAATGTGGTTTGAATTTTACAATCTTTTAAGATGACTCACTTTATTTGTATAAAAATTAAGTCTTATAAGCTTTACAAATTCATTCATAAATATCTGATTTTGCTTGTTCTGCATACAACTTATTCTACTTAGATAATAATAATAATTTGTATCTACATCCAGAAACTAAATTAATTGAAAATGTATCAAATATATTTAG
The DNA here is from genome assembly GCA_905182985.1 of Paramecium sonneborni. Lineage (NCBI taxonomy): Eukaryota > Ciliophora > Oligohymenophorea > Peniculida > Parameciidae > Paramecium > Paramecium sonneborni. The sequence goes on from CAJJDN010000009.1 coordinate 291,347, forward strand.
TGGATATCATCTATCATTGTTGACTGAAGATAATAAATTATATTATTATTAAGATAAACAATTGATTCAAGTCAATATCTCAACAAACAAAATAGATAGTTCATTTAGTAAAGAGTTTGCTATTGTTTTGGATGAAGAAAATAAAGCTATAATAATCAACTTAAAAACTTAACAATAAAAAGAATAAGAAATTGTATTTCATGCTATAAGTTCTGGTGTAAATCATCTTATATTAATTGGAAATATTACTAGAGGATAAAAATAGGATGAAGAACAAGAAGAATAAGAATAAATTTAAGAAGATGAAGATGATTCTATTTTAGAATAAGATGGCATGAGTCCAATTATAAATAAAAAAATATAATAAGATGTAAATTATTCAATTATTTTTAGTAATTACAAAATACTTAATAAAATAATACTTTCTCTTTTTCTATTAGAAAAGAGATACAATTATTGCATAGCATAAAAACTAATAATAAAGAAACATAAACAGATGATGATATATATTACTAATTAAAATATGAAAATGAAGAATTAAGAAAAAAAGATTAATAACAAAAAAAGAATTTAGAAATGTAAATTCTATTTTAAAAGACATTATAAGAATAAATTAATAGATTAACTTAAGAAAATATCATTTTAAAATAGGGATAAGATAAAAATTAGTTATTAAATTTAATCAAATAAAAACAACAAAATTTAAAAAATTTAATTGATGAATTTTACAAAAAGTAAAGAGACTTCTTAGAATTAAAAAAATGAAAAGCTATCTTTATATATATATAAAATATATGATTCATAAGTTCTTTTTAAAAAACTCTTTAAATTCTTATAAAGACATTTAATCATGAAGTACTCCACAAAATTTTAAAACATCTATATATTATATTTTATATACTTTAAATTTCTTCTTCACTAGTGTTATCTTTAAATTTTGAGAAGATCTTTTTTATTTTTTTCGAATCGATTGTACCACTTTTATCAAAGTCAAAGACAGAGAAGGCACTTTCAAGTAATTCATCATGTTAATCTTTATTTGACATACATTCATTATATAACTCTTAAAAATCAGAAAAGTGCATAGTAGTTTTGTTATTTGGGAAATATCTATATATTTAAGTAATAAAATACTTTAATTCTGTAACAGAAACATAAGTAGGGGATTTGGGAGAAGAATCCTTTTACATTTCTTCAAAATTATCAGTAGAACTAATTTTTTTAACTAATTTTCTGCCATGTTAATATGGGACACTGATTTATTATTAATCTTAATTTATAGTTTCTAATTCTTTAATTAATGAATTTATCTATTAAATATTGATTTCATCAGAATTTTCTTATGAGAAGAGCTAAAATATTTATTTTAATTCTTATTAATTAGCTGATGATTATTGCATGGTGTATTATGAAAATAATTTAATTATTAAAAATATTAATAAATTGTTTGTTAATAATGTCGTTATTCTCAAATACAAACATGAGTCATGTTTTTACTTAGAATTAGAATAAGCTATATATTGGTAACATCCGAAGTCCTACAATCAATATGAGAGCAGTTTTATCTGTAATTGAAATACCAATAACGTTAAATACTAATCATTTTCATAAACAGATACCAGCAACTGATGATATTGAGTTTAAATTGAGTCGTTACTTTGATGAAGGAGCTGATTTTATCCATAATCATTTGAAATATGGTAATGTTTTAGTTCATTGTTATGCTGGTATATCTAGATCTGCATCTCTAGTGATTGCTTATTTAATTAAATATCACAATTACACTACCTAAACTGCAATTAAGTTTTTATAGAAATCTAGACCTATTATTGAACCAAATGATGGTATTTATTTCATTTAATTTTAGGATTTATTGCTTAACTGAAAGATTATGAAAATAGAGGCAAAACAGTCAAATCATATTTAATTAAAGAATCCAAATAAGAAACAAAAAATGAAATTAAACCATATCATAGATAAGTTAAATCATTTCTATCTCCCAGGATTAAAACTTTATTTTGAATTTTCATTTTACTTTTATTATATTATTTGAATAACTATCTTCAATTTTTATTTAATTATTATATTACATTTGTTAATGTAATCTAAAATCAAATATAAAGAAATTGTATTAAGTAAATTATATAAAATAATAACTAAATTAACATTCATAAGAGATTAACCCTAAAATATACAAATATACTGTTTACCAATCACTTATTTACATTTTAAATAATCATTCAAAAATTTGATAAAGAACCAATATAAACAAATACATAAAAAATCAATTAAAGAAAATTAGATACTAATTATTCTCTCAAAATATAAATTATAGTAAATTAGAAATATAATGAAAATGATATAGATAAACAATTTATGAAAATCAAAATCTAACAATTCCTTTAGATCAAAAGAGAACTAAATAATAAATTTCAAAAGTTCTATAGGCATTTAATTATCACAAAACGTAAGATAAGTATTAAATTTATAATTATATAAATATAATAATAAGAAAATTAAAAACATAAAATCTTAAGAGAAAAAAAATGATTGATGTATTAGAAAAGGAAATCAAGTATAAAGTAAATTGATTATATTAATTATTTGATATGAAGAGAACAAACTTAGAAATAGAGAATAATTAAATAGATAAATTAAAATGAAAAAAATAATTGAATTTTTCTGAATAAGCTCAATTTAAGAAATAAAACGCTTTAAATAATACATCAAAATAATTTTTTTATATTAGAAACTTTTAGTATGGATAGTAGAATGAATTAATTCAACATAAAAATATTTTTATTGTTTCTTGTCTGAACAACCAAATATTATATTAAGACTAATATTCGGTGAAAACAACAGAATCTGATTTTATTCTTTTGTTATAGCATATTATTATTGATAATAATAAGCTGGTAAATAAGAATAATAATTCGATAATAATAAAATATATAATTTTGTTCCTACTATAAAATAATTTTATGGGAACTATTCTAGTTTATTTGAAAAAATACTATATAATTAATTGTAATATTGATGATTTCTAATTCTGATATTGAAACAATAAATAAATTTATTCTTGAAGCCAATGGAACTATGGAAAACATATAGAAAGCTTTTGTGAGAAAATTTTAATAAGAATATGGACCTTATATATATTTTTATCAAGGCCTTTGAGATAATGTATGTGAAATAGATGATTAAATTTTTTAGATATTCACAAAAGGTTAAAGACTCTTAATTATTTATTTGTTAAATAATTCTGAATTGAGATAATGTTTAACAGATATATCAAGTTATAGTTAGAATTAATTTGAAAAAAAATTCATATAAGATCCATAACTTGTAAAGCATTATTTTAAGACTTATAAGATAGTATGCTGGCCTTACAATAAAGACCCTTTTAGAAGAATAAGATAAATTTATTACAAGTGATAAACAAATAAATAAAGAATAATAAGTGCCTTAAAATTCATCAAATAAAATGAGAAATTTAATATCTATAAATAATAATCCACCTCAGTATATATTTTAATAATAATTTAGTAAGTTGTAGCAGGATTAAACTTTGGAGAAGTGTTAAAATGGATTCGATATTGATTATTTAAGATTAATTCCAAATATTGTTTAGAATCGATATGATTGGATAGATTTTTATTAATTTAATAATATATAATGGGATTATTCATTATAAATAAATTATGATAAATTAAGTTAGATAAAGGAAATTATGTAAAAAGCTTAAATAGAATAATTATCAGAAGATGAATTGAAAGTATTAAATGTTAATAATTAAATTAGTAATTTCAAGATTATTTGAAGAAAGAAAATAATAATTTATTGATAAATAATGGATTGTTAAATTTTAATTTAAGTGATTTGATAGAAAAGAACTTAAATTTAGCCTTTTTTTTGTTTTGTAAATATTTTCCAAATGTAGAATTTTTAGAGTAATAATAATATAATAGAAATAGTTTGATGGATGGATTAGTGACAATTGATATAACACCAAATTCATTAGAAATAATGTGTATGATAATATAATAATATCATAAACCATAAGAATACTTGAATTATTATGTGAATTATTGTATATAATTCTGTTCAAATATTAAAGTAATTAAAAATTATAAGAAATAGGATAAAGGATCGTAAATAAAAATGATAAAATATTTGACAATATTTTTGAAACATCTAATAAATAAAAAAATGTTAAAGACTTAAGAATTATAGACAGAGGTATGATGAAATAATGATGAATTTAGTTGCAAGCATTTTCAATAGAATTTTCAAATATAGGAGAAACATCTAGTCTATTCAAATTGATAAAGAATGATTAATAATAATGATATGTATAATAAGATTATGTTGATTTTAAGAGTTTAGATAATGTTTTTTGATAATTCTGATTTTAAATTATTGAATAAATATAAAATACTAAATTATTAATGGATCAACCAATGGTAAGTCCAAGAAATGTAACAGAAGGACATGACGTATCTAATTTGATTACTTTTCGGTATTCAACAGATTAATATTGTACATTATTTATGATTAAAATGCAGTATTACCTTCATAAAGAAACTAAGGAATAAATACAATGAGATAAAAAATATAGGATTCTGATAGCAAAGCTATACTGGATGCTGGTTAAAATAATGAAGAAGAAGAACCATCAATAAGTTCATCTGAATCAGAGTAAAGTGTCAGTAAGAAGGGATCTGAGACTATGAAATTAGGATCTTAAAGTAAGGTTGAACATGCTGAAAGATAGTATAAAACTGAAGAATTGTCACCTGTAGATGGAGGATGGACTAATATTATTTGGAAAAGAGGATCGTTGAGAATTATGACATATGTTGTCAGATTTGTTATTTCTATTCTAATTAACTCAGAAAAAACTAAGTTCTCATTTATGAATCGAAAATAATTCAATGCCATTAATGATATTACAGGAATTTATCAATTTTATGAAGAGAATAAACTCATTAGATAGAGAATCAAAAAGAAATTCAAAGTAATCTTATGAATTAAATTTATAGCAAATTCTTAAATAATACATTTAAAAAAATATATGTTACAAAGTATTTAGAAATGGATTTGAAGCTCTACTTAATAAATGTCTTTTTGTTATAGATCCATCAAGTACTGTTAAAATATTATGGGATTTTTTTATGTTATTTGTGCTATCATGGTAAATGGTTTTTGTTCCTTTAAAAATTTGTTTTTTTATTGAAATACAAGATCCCATCTTAAATTTCATTTTAAATTACTTACCTGTTTATGTATATTTAATGGAAATTGTTTTGACATTTTTAACAGGCTTTTATGAACATGGAGTTTTAATTATGGATTAAAAATAAGTAGCTAAACACTATTTTAAAAAATCATTCCTTTATGATTTATTAAATGTATTGCCATTATTGGTAAGTGCATATTATGTTTAATCTAATTGGTTAGAATTTTCAGTTTTAATTAAAATTAAAACATTAAAGTTTTTATCGGATTAAATTGAAGAAGTATTTGGATTGAGAACTAATTATTAAACTTTAATTGATGTTTTAAGATTGATGATATAATTTATATTTTTGTCTCATTTATTTGGTTGTTTATGGCATTACGTAGGAATTCTCTAAGGAGAGTATGGGTAAGATGTACTTGAATAACTTGTAGAATTATGAATACATGGATAAACGCATTGGAGTTGAGAGATGAGAGTTGGTAGATCAGATATATCAACTCTATATATTGGAGTTCGATCACAACGTTGACTATTGGATATGGTGATATAACTCCGTAGAGTAGTGTTGAGAAGATATTTACAGTAGGAGTAGCTGTATTTAGTAGTGTTGTGTTTGCATATACAATTTCTAGTATTGGGTAAATATTCAGTCAATTAAATGAAAATAAAAAGAATCAGAGATACAAAATGAATCTGATTTAATAATTTATTGGTTAGAGAGGAGTAAATAAGTAATTACAAAATAAAGTCAAGAAATTCTTTGAATACTTTATTCAGATAGATCATTCATAAGATAGTGAATGTGAATTATTATTAAATTCTTTGGAGCCATCTTTAAAGAATGAATTGAAAATAGACATATATAAAAAATACATAATGAAATCTAAACTCTTTAAATCTACTTTTTCAGCAGAGTATAATTATTAATTTAAAGATTAGATTTTTAGATTGTCTTTGTTAATTGGTTTAAGAACGCTAATATACACCAGATGAATAGATTTGTGCAGCTGATAGTTATGTCGAAGAATTGTGTTTTATTTTGAAGGGGGAAATCTCCTTGTAAATTTAATTGAATAATTGTAATTAAACAATAACATTCATTATGTAGAATCTGGTAAATCACATTAAATTAGTCTCTTAAAAAAAAATCATATTTTAGGAGAAAGATTCTTTATTACAGGAGATAGATTGCCCTATGCAGGAAAAGCAATTTCAGCTGTACGAGTTGCCTTTATAAATAAAAATTAATTCTTTAATCTATTGAAATAGCACCCATAAGAATAAGAGAGATTTTTGGAAGCTAAAAATAAGGTTATTTTAAAAGAGAGAGTTAAAGTTTAAGGTTGTGAGCTATGCTATTAGAATCATTAAGTTTTGTAATGTCCATTTGTTTTTTATTATCCTAATGTTAGAGTAATTGTTAAAAGATAAGAAAACATAACATAAAAACGATAATTTAAAAAAAGATCCTATATAAAAAGCCATGTATATATTTATATATATATTATGTTTTTAGAAATCTCTATAAGATAGAGGTGGCATTTAATACTAGCTAATATCTTATGCTTTAGATAAAAATTTATTGCATGAAGAATCTCTTGATGAATCCTTAATTAAAAATATGGATTTATAGTTTATAGAACCTACAAAAAAATAATTAAATAAAATACATACTGATACTTCTGCTGATTAATAATAATTAGATTAATCTCATCCATTTTAAAATTAAACACCTTTACGTCCTAGTTGTGAATAATTTAGTGAAGATAGTGAAATTGGAACGAGTAAAACAAATAAAACTTCAAATAATGGATTATAAAAATTAATTACTATTAGATAAATCTCACAATAAAGTCAAAATTAATAAAACTAATAAAATTAACAAAAAAAATTAGATAAACTCAAATAGATGAGTTTCAAAATTAAAAAAAATGACTTTAGACCTCCTGAAATTGTAGAATTATAAAAAATTGAAGAAATTCAATCTTTTGAATCACCTTAGTGTTCTGCCCAAAAAACAAATTAATAATCTGTTTTCTTTCATCTTAATGAAAATCTTATAACAACAGAATTATAGATTAAAAGAATATTATGGGAAGAATATGTATAATCTCAAATAATTGAAGATAAAGAGAGATTCGATTAAAAAAAGGATTATTAATTGTTTTATCCAAATTGTAATTTAGATAAAGTTTTAGATTTAATTAATATTAAAGTCAATTAAAGAAAAAAGTAATAATAAAAATCAAGATTGACTACTCTAGGTAAGAATAGATTAGGTTAATTATAAAATATATCTGTAAGACCTAGAAAGAGTATGATAACAATAGATTAAGTATTTTCGTAAGAAGAAGATAGATAAAAAAGTCTAAAACTATGATAATTAAAAATTGATGTAAAACTATATTAAAATTATGATTAGATTTATAATAAATAATAAAACAATTATACCATCAAAAATCAAGTATCTAAATTGTCTGCATCATAGTTGTAAGATCCAAATTATTAATTCCATTTTAAATAATCTTTTAAGTCATTTTGATTTACTGTAGGTTTGACAATTTAAAGTGCTCTTTTAAAATCATCTATTGTAGTTGCTCTAATTTAATCTAATTTCAAATTTTTAATAGTATACATTTTAGCAGCATCTCTAATAGAATACATACAAGCCTACTTAATATTTATATTTAATTACTTCTCTACTTAGATTTCTGATATCAGCACCTGAATATCCTTTAGTTAATTCAACTAAAGTTGACAATTCAGAAGTGTTCATTTCAATTCTTTTTCCTTCTTTTGCTTCTTTAATAATTAAATTCTCAAAATATGATAATCTTCCCTCTTTATTAGGTAAAGGAATATAAATCTTTTTTTAGAATCTCCTTTTAATGGCATCATCCAATTCTTAAGGTCTATTAGTAGCCCCTATAAAAACAATTCTTTCACATCCTCCTCTTGTTGCTCCTTCTAATTAAACCATAAATTCTGTTTTAATTTATCTACTAGTTTCATTATCTTTTTCAGATCTAGCACACAATAAAGAATCAATTTCATCAAAAAATATAACACTAGGTTATCTTTAAGCAGCTAAAGCAAATAAAGCTCTAACAGTTTTTTCACCTTCCCCAACATATTTAGATGTTAATGTAGATGCTTTTATAGAAAAGAAAGTTGCTTTTCCTTCACTTGCTATAGCTTTACCTATCATGGTTTTTCCTGTTCCTGGGGGTCCAAATAATAATAATCCACTTCCTGGAGCTATTATACCTTCAAATAATTTGGGATTCTCTAAAGGCCATAATGCTATCTCTACTACTTAATCTCTTACATGATCTAAACCTACTATATCTGTCCATTATGTTGGCCTATCCATTATTTCTATTATATCAGATTCTATTTTATTTATTATATTATCTTCAAAATTAGTCTAATTTTATTATTTCTCATTTTTTAATTATATTTATTCCTATCTACCTTTATCACCTACCTTTGTTGGAGGCTGAAATCTTTTCTTTGGCATTAATTAATTTGCTTATACAAAACCCAATTATTATTATTAGTTTTATTATTAAGGTTATTAGATCTAATTTTAACACTATTAAGTTTATTAAACTTATTAAACTTAATCCATTTTTATATCTTACTTCTTTATGTTCCCTGGAATATTTAATTTTATATATTCAGATCTATTTGCTATAAATTATTTCATCTAAGAATAATTTATACATTTTAGATCTAAATGAACCTTCAAAAGGGATTGCTTATTTTTTTAATTTTTCAAAAATACTTCAGTCTATTCTTATATTATAGTAATTACTTTAATTACTTAAATTTAGAAAATTTTGATTTTTTGCTTCAAATTTAGTAATCATTTCAAAAAAAATAAATATTAATATATATTTACTATCAATTAAATAATTATTATTATTAAGATGTGAATTAGTAAAATGAATTATTCTCTTGGTATTAATTATTAAACTTCCAATCAATGAGATTCAGCTTTTCTTATTATCTTCTCTCTAAAATTATAATAGGAATTTAGCAGATCACTGGAACAGCCAAATTAGTTAGCAATCCATCCTTAATTATAAATAATTTATAATTACAGCAAATGCCTCTACTTATAAGATGTAACGATTATGAATAAACTACATTTTGACAGTTGCTTTTAAATCATTTGGAATTGTAATAGAACATTTTAATATTTCACTTCTCTTTCCTGAAGCAATCCCAGGTAAAATATTAGAATATAATATTTTATTTTCTATTTGTCTCTCATTTTCATCATCATCAGTAAAACTTAAAAAATGGTTTAATTTCACTTCCACTTTTGTTATTTATCTTTAAGATCTAGTACTATTTAATATATATTCTAATTCTAAAACCTCTCCAGGTTTATATAAATTTTTTGCAGTTCTGATCCTTAATTCAATCATCCCACGATGTATACAGAAGAACTAAACAATATTACCTTCACTTTCTCGCTTTTGCTCAATTTATTTATATCTACTATTGATATACACTGGTATACTATTTTATATTATCACTTAATTCGATTATGAATCACTTATTTTTAAGTAGATTTTATACTATATTTTAGCCTATTACTATCCTAAATTTATTAATCAAATTATACCATCAGATTTTTTATAACAAAAACTAGAATTCATACCAAACTTAGTAGGAACTTAAAACGGTAGTTTATAATCTCCACTTTAAATTTTTCCTCTATAGAGATCCTATATATGAGTGTAATCATCATTCACTCCATATTGTCTAGTAATTTAGAACATAGTTCCATTAAGTAATTCATATTTTTTCTTGGGATTAATTTACATTTTAAAATTTCTTGGAGAATCTAAAGTAATTTAAATTTGCTTATTTTTTTCCAATAACTTCTCTGGAATCATTTAAGGGTTATTTACATCAAATGGAATCAAATATTAAAATTTAATATTACTTATCGTTTATGTAATATTTTGGAATATTCAATTGCAACGAATATCAATTAAACATGAGCTTGCTGTATTTCATCAATTAACCTGACGTAACAGATTCCATCAATATTTTCCCCTGCACTTGACACTGGATTCTTAATCCAGAATAAAATTTGATTCGAAATCATTTTATACTAAAAGTATTAATTGATATTATTTATATATGAATTATAAGCTTTAAAATAATTCATTTTTAATTTTTATATGCCATAATCAACTATTTTGAATTAATTAAATTAACAGTTAATTAAATGAGCTACTCATAAGAGTTCTCTCCTTTATCTATGAAAGAGGAGATTTTTTTTAAAAATGAATCAGAATCTACATCATTAGAATAATAATTACAGATAGCTAATGAAAAAGTCATTTAACTTATGCAATATTAATAATAATTAAGGTATTTTTATCTTAGTATCTGAGTGAAGAACTAGAGCATTTACATTATAAATATAGAGAGACCTAATAAGAAAATGAAATACTTTCAAATTAATTACGCTAAGGGCCAGATGAAGCTAAATTTCTTAATTGTGTTCTTGATATGGTTCGTGTCTGTCATCCTTAAGATAAACCAATCACATTAAAATATGCATGGAAATGGTTAAAATATGTTGTCGATGATTATATTGAATTAAGAAAAAGAAATAAAAGTGCTAATACTTAAAGTGAAGTATTCAAAAATCCAAAAAAAAACTCTATTGTTGTTGGTGATTTATTAAGAAAGAATTGCCAGGTTGCAGAAAGTTAATATATCAAAAATTCTAAATGCCATAATTGATAGTTAATATATAATTTTTGTTGCTTATAAATTAACAAAGCATAAAATATTTTAAATAAATAAATTAATTATTTACATGGGCAATTTGTTTGGTAAAAGTGATAAGCAAAAAAAACAATAAAAATAACAACAATCATCTTATCCAACCAAATCTTCATTTCCATCATAAAAGAAGGAATTAAGTGAGGGTGAAAAAATGAGAATGAAATTGTAACATCACAGAGATGAATTAAGAAACAAAAGAAAACAAATTGATTTATAAATTGAAACCTATGAAAAAGAAATAAAAGTATAATCATGTTGATTTATTATAGACATTAATCTAAAATAATAAAAAAGATTAGGCTAAGTTTGTATTATAAAGAAAATTGTTGTATGACAAGTTTCTTGATAATATTATGGAGAAAGAACAAATTATAGAAAAATCTATTATCTCTGTAGATTAAATGCAATCTGTAATATTGATTTAATCAATAGGATAAAGAAATGGCAGATATTATTAATTAAACAAATGATGTTATGAAAGATATCTAAGCATCTATTGATTAAGATAAATTAAGAGATGCTTTTGCCGATATGTAAGAATAGTCATAGAAAAACGAAGAAATGAATTAAATGTATAAATAATATAAAGTTGGTGATGAAGATGAAATTAATGAATTATATGGAAAATATGAACAATAGATGTTTAATACCCAACCAAAATAATAAATTTAATAGAAGTAATTTGTTCCATTACAATAATAATAATAATAATAATAATCATAATAATAATAATAATAATAATAATAAAATGAATATTCAGATAAATTGGCGATGTTAGAATGATAATAATAATATATAAAAGAATAAATTATTTAAAATTTTCTTCAAGTCAATCGACTGTCATTATCTAGAAAAGAAATTATAGAATATAATTTTTTTTTCTATTAAATTAAAAGTATTATTTAGATCCAAATATATGATCAGGTAGAAATTATTTTGATAAAAAATGAATTATAATGAATCATCATAAGAGAACCTGAAATCTATTTAGGATGTAATTAAATTTTAGGAATAAATTTATTTAAATAATAATAATACAATAAATAAATTGAGATTAAAAATAAAAGATGAATTAAATCAAGAAAATGAAAGCATAGAAAAAAAAGATTTGAAATTAATTGAAAATCAAATCAAATAAGAAATAATAAATTTATTTTAAAGATAGAATATAATATTTTATATTGAGTATAAATGCTATAAAAAGTTTATTAAGAAAGCTTATGATTATATAAATAATATTATTTTTTTTTTAATTATGAAAATAGAAGTTCATATAAAAGATAAATAATTTGCAATAAATTGTGGAGATGGGTTACAGAAAGTGAAATGGTTGGGAGATGTAGCAATATTTCGACATAGTCATTTCTATTCATAAATAAACTCAACAACCAAAGGAATAAAATTAGAAAATGGAGAAATGGTTGATTTGAATGCTATAATAAGTAGTACTTTAGCAGAGAATACTCATGTTTGGGTTGTATTAAAAGG
>CAJJDN010000009.1:304175-502114 GCA_905182985.1 Paramecium sonneborni
ATAATAATAATAATAATAATAATCATAATAATAATAATAATAATAATAATAAAATGAATATTCAGATAAATTGGCGATGTTAGAATGATAATAATAATATATAAAAGAATAAATTATTTAAAATTTTCTTCAAGTCAATCGACTGTCATTATCTAGAAAAGAAATTATAGAATATAATTTTTTTTTCTATTAAATTAAAAGTATTATTTAGATCCAAATATATGATCAGGTAGAAATTATTTTGATAAAAAATGAATTATAATGAATCATCATAAGAGAACCTGAAATCTATTTAGGATGTAATTAAATTTTAGGAATAAATTTATTTAAATAATAATAATACAATAAATAAATTGAGATTAAAAATAAAAGATGAATTAAATCAAGAAAATGAAAGCATAGAAAAAAAAGATTTGAAATTAATTGAAAATCAAATCAAATAAGAAATAATAAATTTATTTTAAAGATAGAATATAATATTTTATATTGAGTATAAATGCTATAAAAAGTTTATTAAGAAAGCTTATGATTATATAAATAATATTATTTTTTTTTTAATTATGAAAATAGAAGTTCATATAAAAGATAAATAATTTGCAATAAATTGTGGAGATGGGTTACAGAAAGTGAAATGGTTGGGAGATGTAGCAATATTTCGACATAGTCATTTCTATTCATAAATAAACTCAACAACCAAAGGAATAAAATTAGAAAATGGAGAAATGGTTGATTTGAATGCTATAATAAGTAGTACTTTAGCAGAGAATACTCATGTTTGGGTTGTATTAAAAGGTATTAGTATAAATTTAAAAATTTTAGAGGACTTAGAAGCTATGGGAGTTGATATGAAATAGTAACAATAATAGCATAAGAGACCAATAACTGCTTTAAGTAGAAAAAAATGAACATATAAATTATTTATACTAATAAATTTAATTGCAAATATTTATATGTAGATTATTTTGTTCTCTTTTATCTGTGTTGTGTATTCGATAAAGTATGTACTCAACAAAGATGAAATTAAAGTATTTCATAAAAATATGATTAGATTTTGGAGAATTATTCAAAAGGGATTGAAAAATACGATAAATTATAAGAAAAGCTATCTGTTTAAGTTGTTGGTTTGATTGATAATGATGAAGAGATAATTCAAATTACATCCTTGTTTATGCCTTTTGATTCTTAATAAAGAGTAGATTTATTAACGAAAAAAGCAGATGAATACATAGTATATACGATAAATTATACAAAATAAGTAAAATCCATAATTTATATTTAGTTAAGTTCAGAATTTGATTTCTAAAAAGTTGTATTAAAAGATGTATAAAATTGTACATCTATAACATATTTAAATAATCAATATATTGTTGATTGTACTTTTACATCAATTCTTTTCTTATTGTAGAATGGAACTAGAATAACATATAACAACACTTTAAACATATAACTCACCCAGATAATTGGGTTTTATGAGGGATTATTAGGGTTATCTCCAGGATATTTAACATTTTTTAATGAATCATTGTATTTAGAAAAATAGATTGAAGCAAATTACATCTAAGTGTTAAAAGATGAAAAAAATGTTTATTTTTTAACTGAACTCTAAGTGATTTAATATACATAAGATGGAGGTATAATTGAATATGATCATCGATGTTAAAAAAAGCCTGAATTTATGACAGTATTAAATGATATATTTTACATTCAATGTGGCACTTTAAGAAAGATCCAAAATAAATTGATTGAAGTTTTTTCAGAATAAGTAACTCAACTTTCTGCTACTAATCAATATCTTATTTTAAATAATACTAGTATTTATAATAAAAACTTGGACTCTAATTATTTTTTATCTTAAGGTTATATATATCCAATAAACTATGATGATGATGTGTTACAAATCGTTAATAATTAAATATAGATTGGTTCCATTCATGGATACTACTTAATTTAATCTAATGAAACAACTTAATTCAAATTCTCTACAAATTCTTTCTACATTGTCGATTAAGGATTGTAAGCTTTAAATTCTGGAGAATCTGATTTTTATGCAAATTAATACTAAGTTCTAAATTATGTTTCAGGACCTAATATATAAATTTAGGAATAAGGAATTATAAATCACCCTATTTAATTGAACATAGAAAAAGAGCTTACAAATAAATAATTGCTTTCAATACTGAATAATTTGGATTAATCAATTTTTTTAATCTATTTATAAGATTCTAATTTATTCTCATAAACATGTTAAATTAATAAATTACAAATTCTATGTGAAAAAGAAGTAGTTATAGCACAAAATGTTCCATCAGACATTAAGAATGTCCAAGGAACTGTATTTGAAAATCAAATTATTGTGGCTTATTTATCAAAAGATACTTTATATATTTATATTGACAACACCCTCCTATAATCAATCAATAAAGTTACTAACTTTTTCTTGTAATAAAATGCTATAATCATCCTTAACTAAACTTAAGTAACTATAAATTATGTCATTGATAATTAATTTAAATAAGAAACAAAAGTTGATCTCATTTGTACTATGGTTTCAATGTTTTTAAATGATATTGCATTAGTTGATGAAAAAAATAATCTTATAATAATTAGTAACTCTAATAATGGTTGGTATTAATCATTCTCAAAATCCTTTCAAGATATAATTTGTAATATTAATTATGTTAATTCTTAATTGATTGTTCTGACAAATGAATAAGCAGTTATTTTTGAGAATAGAATATTGAGAGGATAATTACTTATAGATCCAATTGATAATCTCAATTATTTATAAACTTAAACTCATCTATACATTTATAATAGTACAAAGATTTTTTAATTTTAAATCTTTTCTGAATTTTCCTTATCAAGTTGGCCTTAATAAATAATTCAATCAGAAATTTAATAAAATTTTTTAGCATTAACATTTTAAGATTACGAACTATTGCTTTTAGATAATAATCTATATATTTATAGTTCAATTTTAGAATTTACACCAAAAACAATTGTTGAAAGGGATGTTTATTCTAGATTTACATTTAATGATATAATTTTTAATAATTTGTAAAATAAATCAGTTACTGTAAAAGTTAAAGTAATTGGTGATATTTTGAAATTGTAGTCATTATAATTTAATGAAACAGATTATCAAATAAATAATGATCAAATATAAATTGATTAAAGTTTATACTTTGATGGACCAATTTCAGATATTGATAGTAATTCTTAAGATAATTTCTAAATTATTCAAAGAATTAATAAGATTTAAAATTAACCAAGTTGGATGAAAGATGATTTACAAGATCTAATTTATATTGGAGATGATTAAAGAATAGTTTTTTAAAACTCCTCTCTATTTCTATTTACTGATAGTTAAACTTAATCAATTTTAAATAATATTAAAGATTGTCTTAGTTTAGAATAAGATCAATTATAATTTTATTTGGTTTGTAAGAAGTTTATCTATTATGGTTTGAAATCAAAGCCAGTAGAAATAAATAAAGTTGATTTTGCTTTAATTTCTGATTAAATAATTAGTATAAAATTTGATCTAGGCCAGAAAGTTGGAATTATTAGTGGATTTGGTTTTGGTACACAATTTTCTATTTATGAAAACTATAAATTGAAAGAAGAAATATTTATTGATGGATTAAAGGATTTTTAATTTATTGATAAAAATATAATATTATTAACATCAAATAAAATGATAATTGTTGATAATGAATTAAAATTGATAAAGGAATATGATTTACTGAATAATTTAATATAGACGGAATAGAACTTTGCTTTGTAATTTATAGAATTTGAATAAATTTGTTAATATAAAGAGAATCAATATATAGTTTCTAGTAGAGATGGTCCAATTTATTTGATATTTTTGAATGAAGATTACTCAGAGTTATTGTTACAATTTACTAATATATAAGATACAATAGCAATATAAACTTATTTAATAGAATAATAAATATTAGTATGTATATAAAAGAATGAGAATAATGATTATTTTGCTGTTTTTTATGATTTTGAAGATAAGTCAAAGTCTTCCTTAATTATTCCATATTTTAATGTAATAAAACTAGGATCTTCATTGTCACTCTATCATTATACAAGATAATACAATAAAAAATAAATAGTTTTGGTTGAAAAATCTGGTACAACTTCAGTGTATGATATAAATGATTATGTAATATATTTTAATATTGTTTTAGGTCTTAGTAACAAGTATTTCTTAAAATAACAAGATGGTAGAGTTAATTGCATATGATTTGGATTTTTAGTCAACAAAAATAAATTTAAAAATAGGTTTGAATGAATAAGAGGAAAATGAAGAAGATTGGATGTTAGCAATATATATATTATGTGGAATATTGGGAATTTTAATATTGTTGATATTGTTCAGATACATCAGAAGATATTGTTTGACAAAACATCTGAAATTTGAAGAAGAGAAACCTTCAGAATTTAAAAGTGAATATATATGATATACATATATCTAATTTAAAGATGTTAGATCAAGTAAATCTAAAGATTAATATGAATGTAATATCATCTCTGCCTAGACAAAATGATTTCCAAGACTTTTATGCTTCTAACATTAACATATCTGCAGCTTTTTCTATTTATAATGGATAGTATCTACTAATTAATTTACATATCTAATATTTAGTATATATAATTTTTACATCGTCTTCATTTAGATGTTCAAATAATCCATCACTTCCTATTAAAATAAAATGATCATCCTTAGTTAATAATACTTCTATGATATCTGGTATTGCAATTATCCCAGCTTTGATACCCATTTTATCTCCAAAAGATCTCGTCATTGCCAAACCTGGCAGATCCTCATTTAACATCCATATTCTCAAAGGACTTTTAGGTCTTCCATATAAATCTATTTATTTAATTCATTTTATACCTCTATTACATTCTACTCTTCCTCCAAATTTTATAATCCTATCCCTCTCTTGTCCTATTGGTTTATGTAACTTATTCAATTTTATGGCTTAATATTTATTCAATAATTGTCTTCTTCCTAATATGGCTTTCGAATCTCCTACATTACAACAAAATAAGTGTTATCCATTTATATGTACACTTATGCCAGTCGATCCTCATTCTTATTTATTATTACCTGATAATTATGTGTCTATATTTGACTCTAGTAATTTATTATTTACTTATTCATATGCTACCTTCATTTCTTCTATATTCCCTGTCTAACTATTTATAAATTCTAAATAAACTTAAACATTTTCTATACTTTCTAAATTAAATTTCATAAATGAAGAAACCAAATGCCCAAATCTGCCATGACCATCATAAATACCAAATAATTTGTATTCTAAATCTTTTAAAATTAAATAAGAATCCTGATTGATCTTTTGCTAATTATTTATGTTTAATCCACTTAATGTTCTTGTTTAATAAGATAAATTCCCTATCAATTATTTAGTTCTATCAGATTTTAAGTCAACTGTATTAGTTGACAAATCTAATTTCTTCAATACATATTTCTGATTCTAACTTTTATTTTAGTGAATAGATCTTCGTTCTGGAGATTATTGAAATAAAAAAATATTAGGTAGATGCAAAAGGGTTTTATCTTAATTCTAGTTTACTCTCAAAGGAGTATTATTTCCTTTTCTTAAGAAATTCATATGTTTATTAATATAATTATTTTTATCAAACAAATAATAATAATAAAAAAAAACGATTTATCTCTATTCATCTTATTCCTTAAATACCATAGTTAACAATCTTTAATATTTATTGATTTTCTATTGCAGCCAAAACTCTTTCTTTATCTTAAAATAACTTATTTATTTCTGATTCTTTTATATGCATATATTCTCTTTTATTTAAACATATATTTTATAATTTTTAGGCAAGAATCTTACTAATTTAATTTTCAAAATTAATCCTACTGTTTGAGCCATTGAACACTGATGAATAATAGGAGTAAAATACACATTTACACGATTTTCTTATATTTAAATATCCTTCAGTTAACAATATTTATTTATTCTAGAGTGAATGAATGATCAGGATCGTTAATTGTCGTAATTAAATCAAATATTTCATATTCATTTATAGGGTCTTCAACATGTGGATCATATTCTTATTGCTTTCTTAAATATATTTTTGAATGAATTCGAAATTACTTGTTTGAAAAATTTGTGGTTTAGGATTTTCCAATTAAATTTTAATTTATAAATACTTCATTTACTTCAGAATATGATATGGATTATTTAAAAATGACATAACTTGATAAAGTAAATAAAAGTTCTGTGTTTAAAATGCAATACGGTATTCAGTTCATTCATTCTAAATTTAGAGATTTCAACTAAAAACATGATTATAGAAATTGGAGATTTGCAATATTATGAAGCATTAAAAGAACTACAATAGGAATGTCCCAATCCCTATAAATTATTAGTGAACATAGGAAATTAATTCTTAAATTTTACTTTATGATAAAATAGGTAAATATTAGGTAAACTTTTTAATTTGTTCTCTATAATTGTTTAATTTGATAATCTATAATTTGATACATAAAAACTTTGCTTCTTCAGTGTTAGTATGTTTCTACTCACTAAAGTTTTTCATATATTACCTAATTTAGGTAATTTATTGAAAATTAAAAATTAAGGTATAGAATTCTTCTTCTTCTTCTTTTTTTTTTTTACAATTTATTTTTAAGCGTGCTTTTTAGTAAATCAAACTTAATTCTGGTTTTACCTTCTCAACTTGAAATTGACAGCTTTATGGCTCCTTAACTTATTAATTATATATTACCTATTGTGATTTATTTATATAACCATCCGCATTGATTTATACCAAAGCAAATTCGCTGCTACTAGAATGACTTGAGCCAGCATGATTTTGACTGAAAACGTAAGGTTGGTACCTTTCAAAATTCAATTCAGGAGAGAAAACTTGCAGTCTTTATTTTCTTGAATCAAAAAATCTAATGTAAAATAAGGATATATATTCCTTTATATCAAGAATTGAAAAGAATAAGAAAATTTTTCTAATCTAAGTTCCGCTCTTTTAAATATGGAGTACCAAAACTATAAAGGTTTTATTTACAGAAATCTCAGAATTAAACTTTATTTCTTACTTAAAAAATATATCATTAAGGAGATCCAAAATGATTCAGTTACATTATTATAAATGGCTAAATTTTTATTTAGAATAAGTGTTCTGCTTACAGCCTTAATGTTTTAAGCTCTATAAAATTTATAATTAAAATTCCTAGAGCTTTTTTGAATACTCTAAAAAATATTTTCAAAAAGGTTAATTTCTAAAATTAAATTTAAATCAGAAAGAATTCAACATAGAATTTATAGATTTGAATCCTTAAAAGTTATTAGATCTCAAGCAAAAATGTTTTAAAGAATTATGAAGAAAAGCCATGATAAACATATGACCAATGAATCGATCTCATTTTAACAAAGATCCTTAAGAAAAGATATTCGTTATTGAAATACTCCTACTGTTCGTCAAAAATTTATAGTTTCATGAATAGATCAGAATACATGCATATGAGAAATTTAATAGTCTTCTTTTTTGTTAAATCAAATATAATTAAGATTAGCCAAAAAAACTAAATGATTTATACTTATTTATTATTTTTATTTTCTTTACGCTTTCGATAATTTAATGAATTCATGTTAATTCAAAAATAGGAGTCTTCACATTAATAAATTCCATTCACTTACACCTTCTCATAGAAATGATTTTTCAAACAGGCAAAATGAATAAGTTTTTAGTTTCAGCAATGTTGATTCAATTTCAGAACGAAAATATATGCCTTTTATATACACAAAATATAAACCATATTCACACTAAAGACGAATGCATTAAAATGTTACTAAGTTTGGTGATTATTTCAATAGTACTATAGAGCAAAACTCATTTAATTAATTTAAAATCAAAAGCCCCTGTTCTATATCTCCTTCAAGAAAAAAAACTTTTAATTCATTTTTATTCACAGACTCTACACAAAACTAACCATCAACTCCTGTCATTTGCAAAACTGAAGTTAGATAATTTTCAATTGAATTACCTTAAATGCAAAAATTTCCCAGAAAAAGAGAATACACTATTTTAAAAAAGAAAAAAAAAGTAATTGCATTAAAAATATAAATTAAGTGATTTTTTCTTTTTAATATATTTTAATCCATTTCATCTATTTTTTAAGAAATTCAAATAATTAAAAAACTAGATATTGTATGACCTTATCCTGAAACTCACTATAATTTAAGAATCGCATATAAAATGTCTTTTGCAAGAGAAAAGTTACAATAAATTAACTAAAACAATTTAGATTTTAATATATGGCAAGGAGATAAAAACAAGATATTTAAAATTATCAAAATTATATTCAAATTGTTGCAAACTTGAGTAAACAAGATTCAAAATTTCCTAAATATAAGTTACTTTAAAATTTAAGCTATAAAATTTGTTCAATTCATGAAAATAAGAAGCCTAATCTGTTAATAAAGAACAGAAACCTAGAAAATGATTTTGTCAAATTGATTTTTTTGAAGTTAAGAGGAGAATACAATCCAAAGTACCCGAGGACCCGCAAAATATTAATACGCCAGAAACAAAAATAAATTTTTTCCCCTAACAATCTTTTCAGTCACCGCATAAATCATGCTTGGTTGTACAAAATTTGATAAAACTCAACCTCAAAATTTTAATAAATCTAGTGACAGCTATTAATGTCATATCAAACACAAACTTGGAGATTTAGCTAAGTAACCGATAAGGAAGGAATCAAAAATCTGACAGAAATCATGTAATTATTTGCCTAAAGAGAATTTTTTTTAATTTATATGAGTAATGATTATTATTTGAGTAATTCACAGTTTTTTTTTGTCTAAATTATTATATGTTATTCTAATAAAAATATTACATTTTTATGTGAATATAATTTTCATTGATTTTTTAGAGCAATATTATAATGCCCTGGTCTAAAAATGAAATACATTTCCAATAAGGCCTTTTGATTTTCATTTTTATATTATTAAACATCTAGTTTTTTATTATCTTCGTCTATAAAAAATAGGATTATATCACTAAATTACATATAAATTATATACATATTTAAGCTATTAGACAATAATTTGATAACAGATTCATTATTTTCACAATCATATTCCCAGGTCAAAATTTATTATTTCAAATCTAGTTCAAGAGCTAAGAAAAGATTTTTTGTTTCATCATCTTTTTCACAAAATTTATAAGCCAGATTTCTAAGAAAAATAATACTTAAACCATAGAATTATCCTTGAGGATCCGAAAACAAATCAAAAAAATTTTAATTTCTATTTTCTTGAATAGATCTAATTATCTGACAATATTATTTAAATGATTATTTCATTTCATCATTTTATTCATACTCTATATTATTATGAATAACTGAAAATGGAAGAGTATCAACCATTGAAATAAAATCTTAAAATTCTTGAACTGATGCTTTATTTAAAATATAACCTAAATATTAAAAACAAAATGAAGTATAAAAGCAATTACCATCTCCTCTTGCTCTTCTCATTCCTTTCAGATATTTTTATAATGATTCTTTGACTTCCTTTCTACCCATGCCATATTCTTAAAGTACAAAATCTATATCTTATTCAGCACCAACAAATTATTTGTACTCATCAGGTACATCCCTAGCTCTCACAGTTTCATTATAAATTAAATCTAAAGTTTGGCTTTGATTAGGTGGATTTTGGTTTTCCTCATTCTTTTTTTTTTAATCTTTTTGAGGGATGATTTAAGATTTTGTTTTTTTTAAGTTTAAATGCTACTAAAATAAATAAAATCCTCCTAATATAACTGCAGTGCTTATTATTTTTTTATTGGGCTTTATAAATTTTTTGAATATATATTCTAAAATATTCATTAAAATGAAAATTAAACTATTATGTATTAATTTATAAATAATTATCAAGACTAATTTTAAGGAATACCTATGAAATAGAATCCTTATCCCTAAACTAAATAAATTATAAGCTTAGGATTAGGAATTTAATTATATTGTTCTTGTGAAATATTATTAGTCTAAGAATTTATTCTCAATAATGTAGTTTAACTAAATAATAATTAAAAAATTTCTACATGTTTAACTTATGACTCAACGATTTTATCACACCTTCCATACTCAAACATTCCTTATTCCATGTTAACAGTAATTCCTTCAAAAAAGGTCCTTCTGCTTGTAATAATGATCGAATCTCATCATTTTCTTGACAAAATTTATAAGCCAGATTTCTAAGAAAAATAATACTTAAACCATAGAATTATCCTTGAGGATCCGAAAACAAATCAAAAAAATTTTAATTTCTATTTTCTTGAATAGATCTAATTATCTGACAATATTATTTAAATGATTATTTCATTTCATCATTTTATTCATACTCTATATTATTATGAATAACTGAAAATGGAAGAGTATCAACCATTGAAATAAAATCTTAAAATTCTTGAACTGATGCTTTATTTAAAATATAACCTAAATATTAAAAACAAAATGAAGTATAAAAGCAATTACCATCTCCTCTTGCTCTTCTCATTCCTTTCAGATATTTTTATAATGATTCTTTGACTTCCTTTCTACCCATGCCATATTCTTAAAGTACAAAATCTATATCTTATTCAGCACCAACAAATTATTTGTACTCATCAGGTACATCCCTAGCTCTCACAGTTTCATTATAAATTAAATCTAAAGTTTGGCTTTGATTAGGTG
This sequence comes from Paramecium sonneborni, assembly GCA_905182985.1. NCBI lineage: Eukaryota > Ciliophora > Oligohymenophorea > Peniculida > Parameciidae > Paramecium > Paramecium sonneborni. The sequence continues at coordinate 314,938 of CAJJDN010000009.1, forward strand.
GATTTTGGTTTTCCTCATTCTTTTTTTTTTAATCTTTTTGAGGGATGATTTAAGATTTTGTTTTTTTTAAGTTTAAATGCTACTAAAATAAATAAAATCCTCCTAATATAACTGCAGTGCTTATTATTTTTTTATTGGGCTTTATAAATTTTTTGAATATATTTTCTAAAATATTCATTAAAATGAAAATTAAACTATTATGTATTAATTTATAAATAATTATCAAGACTAATTTTAAGGAATACCTATGAAATAGAATCCTTATCCCTAAACTAAATAAATTATAAGCTTAGAATTAGGAATTTAATTATATTGTTCTTGTGAAATATTATTAGTCTAAGAATTTATTCTGAATAATGTAGTTTAACTAAAATAATAATTAAAAAATTTCTACATGTTTAACTTATGACTCAACGATTTTATCACACCTTCCATACTCAAACATTCCTTATTCCATGTTAACAGTAATTCCTTCAAAAAAGGTCCTTCTGCTTGTAATAATGATCGAATCTCATCATTTTCTTGACAAAATTTATAAGCCAGATTTCTAAGAAAAATAATACTTAAACCATAGAATTATCCTTGAGGATCCGAAAACAAATCAAAAAAATTTTAATTTCTATTTTCTTGAATAGATCTAATTATCTGACAATATTATTTAAATGATTATTTCATTTCATCATTTTATTCATACTCTATATTATTATGAATAACTGAAAATGGAAGAGTATCAACCATTGAAATAAAATCTTAAAATTCTTGAACTGATGCTTTATTTAAAATATAACCTAAATATTAAAAACAAAATGAAGTATAAAAGCAATTATCATCTCCTCTTGCTCTTCTCATTCCTTTCAGATATTTTTTTAAATTCAATCTTAATGAAAAATTTATTTAATTAAAACTAGTAAACTCAGAAAAAGGTTCTATCATGAGTCTATTTGGTTATTCCCCTTTTCTAATAGTTTAATTGCAAATATTATCTAAATTTTTGCTGATTTAAATTTTGCGAATATTATCTAAATTTTTGCTGATTTCAATTTCATCTATTTTTTCTTTTTCGATTGTCACTTAATTATATTCAATCAACCCATTATCCTAATTTTATTTCTCCTTGTATAATTTGAATCCTAAATAACACAATCCACCAAAAGTTAATAATGCAAAACTTTTTTATTTCATAATAGAAAAATATTGTTTTATAATAATTCTCAATATAATTTAATTTTTCAATGCTATTTGGGAACTCCAATGTTATAGTGCCCAGGTCGAAACAACAAATATATTGATAGCTTAGTGTTTTGGTCTTAATTGAAGTTTATTATTTTGATAGAGTTGGTTTTAGAATCGCATATAAATTACATAGTAGATCTAAATATGTATTGATAAATTTACATGTTTAACTTTTCACTTAACAAGTTTATTACACCCTCATTATATTCGCAATCATATTCCCATTCTAATAGTTACTATTCTAGATCTAGTCCTTATGCTACAAACAAACTTGATATCAATTCATCTTCAATACAAAACTTATAGGCTAAATTTCTTAAGAATATTATTGATAAACCATAAAATTCATTATCGTCATCTTTAAAATAGTCATAAAATTATTAAATTCTATTCTCTATTTTTTATTTTCTAAGATATTCGCACATTGCTTTAAATTTCTTTTGCAATTCATTAAACTCAGATTAATTAAAATTTTATCGTTAAAATGTAACTTAAAATTTCAGCATATTTATTTATTGAATGAGTTCTTAAAATTATTGGTCTGTTGTATTTATCATAAAATCTAAATATTAGAACACAAAAGATGTATAAAAACAATTTCCATCTCCTCTTGCATTTCTCATTCCAATTAGATGTTCTTTTAATTTATCCTTATTTTCTTTTTTTTTCATTCCATATTCTGTAATCAATGCATTTTAATCCATAAAATCACCAACAAAAGCTCTGTATTATTGTTAAACTTATCGTGTTTTGGAAGTTAAATTATAAAGATTTGATACAATCGTTTAATTATTGGGTAGTGGTTATGGTGGTTATGGTGGTTGTGATGGTTGTAATGATTGTAAGGGTTGTGGTTGTTATGGTGGTTACGGTGGTTATGGTGGTTGTAATGGTTGTGGTTGTTATGGGGGTTACGGTGGTTATGGTGGGGTTGGGTTTGGTAGTTGTTGTGGTTGTAATGGTTATGGTGGTTATGGTGGTTATGGTGGTTGTTGTGGTTGTAATGGTTATGGTGGTTATGGTGGTTGTAATGGTTATGGTGGTTGTTGTGGTTATAGTGGTTATGGTGGTTGTGGTGGTTGTGGTGGTTGTAATGGTTGTGGTGGTTATGGTGGTTATGGTGGTTGTTGTGGTTGTTGTGGTTGTTGTGGTTATGGTGGTTGTAATGGTTGTGGTGGTTCTGGTGGTTGTAATGGTTGTGGTTGTTATGGTGGTTACGGTGGTTATGGTGGTTTTGGTGGTTGTAATGATTGTAAGGGTTATGGCAGTGAATCTTTGTTGTCATTTTCTAATTTTTAAATACTTTATTTATGTTGTTTTACTTCGCCCTAAATTTCTGTAATATCTTTTTAAATTTTTATTTATTCATTTATTATTTTTAAGATCTCAGGCTGATGAAATTAATTGTTTAGTTTCTCTTTTATTTGATTAATATCTATATAAAATTAATCTTGCTGAGTTGTTAAATTATCGATTTTTTGTTAAACTCCCACTTATTGTAATTATTTATTGTTGATTTACATATCTATTTGTTACTTCATCTAATTTACTTCTTATTGTATTTCATTTGACTACTTTTGAAGATTTTGGATTTCTTTTTATTTCAAATTATCTAACTCTTCATTTAGCTTTTTATTCTAATTAATTATATCTTCTAATTATTTTTTCAACGAACTTATCTTCTTTTCTATTTATTACATGTTATTATCCTTGATTTTATCTTCTATTTCCTTAATTTCTTTCTTTTATATAGAACTATTTTTTTAGTTCTGAATATTATTTTTTTTATCATCTTATATATTTCTGTGCCCATTCTTTGTGTTCAAATTAGTTTAATTAGTTTATTCTATTTTCTAGGGAATTGATTTGTTTATAAGGCTATATAAGGACCCAATATCATTTTTCGTTTTCCAATGATAAATAAATAATGCTAAAATCAAAATCCCCATAATAAAACAGAAACAATAATCTAAGAAGTTTTTATTTTGAATTGGTTCCAAATACCCCTAAAATTCATCAAGCATTTTTTTTTCAAATTTTAAATTATTTAACTAATTTTTAGTAATTTATAATGTAAATTGTTAGAATATATCTAAATATTCAGTCTACTTCTAATTTGAACTGAATCGATAAGCCTACTTTATTTTACAAAAAATAATACATTAATATAATTTGTAATCTAAAAAAATGGACAAATATGAGGAAGTAAATGATTTTTTTTAATCTCAAGTGATTGATTTACTTAATTAATAAACCAAAACTTATATCCTCAAATCCTAAGATAAAGATGATACTCAAATTGATGATTTTGATTTTAGTATTAACGAAGTTAATGAATAATAATGCTACGATACATAATTACAAAAATCATAATCCAAAATTGATATTTTAAAAAATAAATTATCAAAACTTTGCCAATAAAAACAACTACTTTAAAGGTCTTTCATAGATTTAGAAAGAGAAGTTTTGGAGCTTGAAGAAAAAATAAATTAAGAGAAATCAGAAATTGATTGCTCTAAACCAAAAATCAGTACTAATGAAGAGTAAAAAAGAAAATTTAATTAAAAAAAGGCACAGTATGAATAATTGTTATTATAATATGAGAAATTTTATTTTGAAAATGATATTAAAAAGGAAATTAATGAAATTAATTTGGAATATGATAATTAAACAAGCATGTAAAGGCAACACTCTAATAAGATTAAAATTAATAAAAAATTAGAAGAAAAATTAAATAAAGAATTTGATTAAGTTAATAAGGAACTAAATGAATATCAGAACATCATTAACCCTGAATTTAAATAAAATATGAATCATTTATAATAATTAATGATAGAATATGATGAATTTTGTATTGAAAATATAGAATAATAAAAAGAAAATAAAAATTAAAAATTGGAGGAAATTAAACAAAATATTGAAGAAATAAACAATAATTTGAAGAACAAAAATTAACAATCAACTAATTAACTATAAAATAATTTAAATGAGGCAGAAGATAGATTAATAAATATTTTTATTAAATACAATAAACAAAATAAATAAATAAAGGAGCTAAAACAGGAAAAAAAACAAATTTAAAAATTTATTGATATTGGAAGACAAAAAGTGAACTCTTAAGGATCATTCTTGTAAATAAAGAAAATTTATAAACTTAAATTTATCTAATAGTTGTTTTTAAGAGTAATAATCTTTATTGGAATTTGTATGATGTTGAAATTATTGCAAGATATTTATTAATCCAGGAGAAAAATATTTTTTAATTAATGATAATATGAAATGTAAAATCATATTTTATATTTATTTATTAAATCAGATAAAAATATAAATAAAACATCTAATTTTAAAATAAAATTAATAATTATTATATTCATCTATTGATTGAGTAAAAGAATAAATATAGTAGGAAGTTTAAAGCAAAAAGAAAGAAGAATAAGTTAAGAACTAACAATGTCAAATAAACTAAAGAGTATCTATCCAAAGTCTTTAATTAAGATAGCAATTACAGATCCTGTTACTAGACGGTGGATTGGAATCTAAAATCATTTAATACCTTATAAAAGGTTCTGATTTTTAAGTGAGAATTTAAATTTATATAAAGAATTTTAGGAGGAATACTTAAGGTAAAAGTATCATGAAAATAAGTAAGGTTATTATTAAAAAAGTAATAAAAACATATTTTTAATTGAATTAATGTGTAATAATTAAATTCTTTAGCTTTTTTTAAATAAGGATGATAAAAAGCTTTATAGTTTTTATGAGTTCATAATTTAATTTTTCAGAAGGATAATTCGAATCATCATGCACAAAGTATCATTATAACTTTTTTTTGCTTCTGGATGTAATTATTCATTAATAGTCTTGGAGTATAATATTAAAAAAAGAGATCTATATTTATTTACTCATGTTCTAATGTGCATAAAGACAATACTCAACAAAGGTATTATTTATATATTATTTTCATTAACTTCCTCAATAGTTGGGTTAGGAATGCTTGTTTATGGACTTGAATACTTGTTATAAAAGAATTTCATTTCCTAAAAAGATGATTCTATTAATGTAATTGAAATTGACTTAATATTAATTGATAATGATGCCAACATAATTGAATATGGCCGTCTGGCTCAATTGGTAGAGCACCAGATTTCGGGTCTGGGGGTTTAGGGTTCAAGTCCCTAGATGGTCGAACTTATTTTTGTTTTTTTAATTTATTTAAAATTATGATGTTAATTTGTGTAATTTTAAATTCATATTTTTAATTTTAATTAATAGTTATTGCTCATGAGTACTTACAATTAGTAAGTAACATATTTTGATATATATATACTTTCATTTTTAATATGCGATTGACAAATCTAAATCCCTTTAAAATTCTTTTTAGATATTGAACTCATAAAAAAAAATATTTAAATTTAAGCTATAATCTACTTAAGAGTTAAAATATTAGTAAAAAGAAAATATGATTTCTTGCACTTATTTTTTGAGTGAATAAAAAAAAAAGAGCCATGATTTTAAAAAAAAAATAGAAGTGGAAATAATCATCAAAAATTTAGATTCAAAATAAAATTTTGTTATTTAAAAATTGCCTAAGAGTACTTTCAATGAACAAACTTTTAGAACTGTTTCTAAATATGCTTATTCAAATTATTTTTTTCTTTGAATATAATTTTTCTATATTTGAAAAACTTTTTATTAAAAAAACTAATCTTCAAGAGTAGTAAATGATATTAAAAATCAATTAGAAATAGATTTATAAGTAGACAAGGTTTAAGGTAATTTTTAAATGTAAAATTATACATTAATTTAAGAAATAATATTTTTATGAATAAAACAAATAATAGTATTAAAGACCTACAACTTAGACTTCTTATTTCTGAATCTGAAAAATAAGTTGCCCAATAAAAATTAAATGACATCAAGCTTAGTGAAAGAAGTAAAATAGGATAACCCTTTTTTTCAATTTCTTAAGATGAAGTTAAAAGAAAGGACAAAGTTGTTAAATTATTAACAGAGTTAATGAATTTGATTGCAAATAATAATTCTTTGTAGTGTATGCTAGAAATAAATTCTTTAGAGAATATGATGAAAATTTTAGATTAAGGGAAATTTTACAAACTTTTGAAAAAGATTATAAAGCCATTTACTTTGCTTATTACATATTTATTAAATACAAATATAACAGAATCTTTAAGTATGAGAAGTGAAAATTAAATTCTTCAAAATCTTGCTAATTATAATTCAGTTCAAACTGGTATTCAAACACCTATTTCTTAAGTGATAACAATCAATTCTAATCATATGCATAATCATAAAACTTCATTTCCAAGTTCTATAGCTTTCAAACCCTTAAGTGAAGTTACTACACCTGAAAAAAGTGTTAAGTAAGCTCCTATCATATAACCATAATAAAAACAAACAACATTTTTACCTAAAGGGATAGGAAAAACTTAGAAGCCAAGTTAAAAAAGGACAGCAATCGGTAATTTAAATACCTGGGGAGATTGAAACAAAAACAAAACAAATAAAATGATTTCAATATAACAATATAATTTATTTTGATTATCAAGAATCCATAATTTTAACTGTCTATATATTTAGAAACAATCTTATAGGAAGGGTATACATTTTTATGAAACTCACTTATAATAGACTTTTGATAATCAGAAATCAATTGGTCTAAAAAAAATAAGAGTAATTTTTCAAAAGATTGAGAATGTTAAAAATATCAAATTTCAACAAATAATAAATTCAAAAAGATAAATGAATTATTAAATTTAAAAGACATATATAAATAAAAAAATAATTATAAAGCTGATAAAGAAAATAAAGAATTAACTTAGAATTAATTTTCCTTTCATAAAAGCCAATAATAAAAAATTATTCAATCTTTACTAATTGCAACTGTAGAATGAAATAGCTGAAAATAATTTTATGTAAAAAAGATTCAAACATAAAGATTATCATAGCAGATTTAATGTCATTTGAATTAAATTCATATGATAGTTGAAAATAATGAAAGATTTCTAATTCATCTTTCATGATTAGAAATAAAAAATGAGAGCTTTTAATAGTTAGAAAGAAAATATTTGAAGGTTAAAATTAATTTAAAGATGAACAAAAGCCAAAAGTTTTTCTTAATAATAGCAAATATAAAAATTAAATTATATTATTTAGTAATAGTAGCTTTAAATTATCCATCATCAAATCTAAGTTGATGAGTCAAGAATAAAATATATCAGAAAATAGTTAATTTATGAATAAGACCTATTATAAATGAAAAAATTACATTATTTTAATGGCTAATGCTTTGGAATAAATGAAGAAACAAGTTCATAATTAACAGCTTAAGAAATAGCTCAATAATGATAGCAATCTACTTAAAAAAGGATTATTTATTTACTTATTACTTATAATATACATATCTATTTTAACTCAAGTTTATAATTAATATAAATTAATTTCTAATGATTAACCAAATTTTATAAATAAAGTTAAATTTATAAAAAAAAATCAACGTTTTTTTATAAAAATTAAAAAAAATTAATTTTGAAGAAGCTTATGAAAATCAATTAGAAATTAGTGGCATAGATATAAATTGTAAGGCTTGTCTTATAAAGTATTACATAATTATATTAAACTTATTCCTGATTATGTTATAAAAAAGGAAATTATAAGAAGAAGAGTAGAATGTTCATAAATCAGATTTATAAAATTCTTTTTGTAATATCTATATAAAGGGTGTTTGTTGGTTTATTTATTTTATACAATAGATCAATATTTGTAATCGTCATGTTTGAATGGACCATTTTAGCTAACACCAATATATGTGGCTTGATCATTAGTCAAGATGGTTAGTTCTGCACCCAATTTTTTAAGATGAAGGACAGCAACTTTCTCATCTAATTCTCTTGGTAATTTGTAAACTAAAATATATTTATAATAAATTTACCTTAATTTCCATATTTTCCATTGTCTCTGTTAATCCATAATTCAATTTGAGCTAAAGTTTAGTTTGTGAAAGAGTTAGACATAACAAATGATGGATGTCCTGTGGCACAACCTAAATTGAGTAATCTACCTTCGGCCAACATAATAATTCCATGTCCATCTGGGAAAATCCATTAATCACATTATGGTTTTATTTAAATTCTCTTAATTCCTTCCCATTGTTTTAATCCCTTGATGTCAATTTCATTATCGAAATGTCCAATATTACCAACAATAGCATTATGTTTCATTTAAGACATGTGTTAAGCTGTAATAATATCCTTATTTCCAGTAGCAGTGATGAAAATATCAATATCTTTTACAACTTTCTCAAGTCTTACAACTTCATATCCTTCCATACATGCTTAAAGAGCACAGATTGGATCAACTTCAGTGATATAAACTCTGCAACCTTATCCCTTCAAAGCTTAAGCACATCCTTTTCCAACATCTCCATATCCACAAACGATAGCTTTTTTTCCTGATAACATGACATCAGTGGCTCTGAATATACCATCAATAACTGAATGTCTGCATCCATAGATATTATCAAATTTAGATTTAGTAACAGAATCATTAACATTAATAGCTGGGAACAATAATTCTCCTTTAGCAGCAATTTATTTTAATCTATGAACTCCAGTAGTTGTTTCTTCTGAGACTCCTTTAACTTAAGCAACATAGTTTCTAAATTTGTTTGGTGTTTATTAGATTTCTCTTTTGAGAATAGTTAAGAATGCTTATTCATCTTCAGATTCAGCTCTTTCTGGTTCTGGTAATTCTCCATTAGCTTCATATTTCTTTTCCCATTTAACTCCTTCTAATAACATCATTGTCATATCACCACCATCATCAACAATCAAAGTTGGTCCTTAACCATTTCCCCAATCTAAAGCTCTTACTGTACATTCCCAATATTCTAATAAGGTTTCACCTTTCCATGCAAATACAGCAGCAGACTTTGCTTAAGCAATAGCAGCAGCAGCATGATCTTATGTTGAGAAAATATTGCATGAACACCATCTTACTTATGCACCTAATGCTTAAAGGGTTTCAATTAAAACAGCTGTTTATATTGTCATATGTAATGATCCAGAAATACGAGCACCTTTCAAAATTTATTAGGGTCCATATTCTTCTCTTGCTGACATCAAACCTGGCATCTCTACTTCAGCTAAATTTATTTCTTTTCTTCCAAATTCTGCTTATGTAATGTCTTTTACCTTATAATCCTCTGCGTCCATAAAAACTTTTGATTTAAATAAAAAGATTTGAATTCACCTCACTTAAATTACATTAAATAATCCATAACATAATCATACGTATCATTTATTTATGATGTCATTTCTAAATCATTGTAAGAGCGTACTGTCCCCCATTAATTAACATATTCTCAATTCTTATTTCTTATATTTATGTATTTTTCTATAATACACCACTTATACTCTAAATATTGTATTTTTACAACATTTTCTTCTATAAAAAAAGAAAGCCTTAAAACAATCACAAAATAATTTTTTATCATAAAATCACATCCAATCTCCACCAACATTTCTATTTATTTTCCATCTACAAAATCACTCAACTCACTAATTTAATTATCCAACCGCCTCTCTAAATTAGATTCTGTAACTTCTTTATCTAATTATCTCCTCTATTCTCATTTACATACTTATTTCATCTTATCCTTTATTCACTATGCTCTACTATTTATAATTAATACTTTTATAATGATTCCATCATTCTTATGCTTTCTTGCTCTCTTTAATTTCTCTATTATATACTTTCTCAATTAAGTTGTTAGATTATTATTATTATATATTATATATTATTATTATTATATATTTTCTATTATTATATATTTTCTATTAATATTAAATATACTTCATTACCTTTAAATATGAAAATTTTAATTCTCTGAAATAATACACATTTATCTAATTCTATTATAATTCATTTTTATTTCATATTCTAATTTCATATTTAAATACTTTCCTCCCATTTCCTCTATGAGACTATTCTCTTCGCTATATATAATTGAACTCCAGACCATTTACAAACAGATAAACACCTTTAAATTTCTCAAAAAAAAATACTAAAGTATAATAAACATTTAAAATGATATTCATATATATATATATATCAAGTACTCTTCAAATTTTTTTGAAGTAATAATCTAATTTACCTTTCTTCTTATTCTATTACACTTTCTTCATTTTTTCAAACATAGACTCATTAACAATAAATTAACAATCTTCATTCCCTACATATTCCTAACTTAAGATCCTATTCTTCTCCAATCTTGGATATTTATAATCCTTCTTGCTTATAAACATTCTAAAATTATAACAAATAATCATGTCATATATGTTTGCATCTAAACAATCAAACAATCTGACACTTAATATTCTGCCATCAGTAGATTCATTCTAATGTACCTCTCGGAATTATATCTCTTGATATAAATTTCCTGAATTATCTTTGCAAATATCACCTTTTTTAGTGATTATGCCACAAAACATTTAATTAAACATTTAAAATTAATTAATAATAGTTATTTATAAATAAACAAATAATTTATTTTAAAAATTTTACATTTTTCGTTTAGGGTAATATTATTCTATTATTTTTAAATATTTTATATTTTATTAGAAATTATATAAAAATATTTAATATTTTATTAGAAATTATATTAAAATATATTTATATAGAAATTAATACTTTTTTCATTCCCTTCGGCAATTGAATTAGATTATTCAGTTTTTCATTTCTAAATTTCAATATAAATCATCTTATTCTAAAAATTCATCTATAATAAAAGTTGAATATTGTTATTAATGAAATCTTAATAATATAGAGGTATGTTAGCAATTTTAAAATAAATAAACTTAGAATAATTAATGAAATATTAAATTTAATATTGATTAAATGTAAATAAGGATCATTAGTTTATAATAATAAAATATAGTTAGATTATAAAAAAATTTTACACAATTACATTTAGTTTTTTTTTATTAAATCACAAGCTATAAACGATTTAATATTCTATTTATGAAAAAAATATAAAATAATATTGATAGATGGAGTTGTTATAATGAGGTAATTAAAAATATAAAATTAATTATTATTATGTAACCGGATTAGATTGAAGAGTAGAAGAAGAAAATACAAGAAAGTGAACATAATGCTAGGAAAAAGGAAATAGAATTGCAATTTAAAAATGTTTTTGATGAAGCAAAAAAAATATTGAAGAGAGAATATTATGAGAATGAAATGAGTGAGAAATTACAAAATTTGTTAGATTGGATAGAAGTAAAGAAATGAATAATTAAATTTAGAGTGACATAAACAAATTATCAGAGAAGAACGATAGAGACTTTGTTAAAAAATATAAATCATTTGTAGAAACTTATAGAAGTGGACTTGTAGAATTTAAAGAAATCCTGTTGAATTTAAAAAAGGTTTTCAAATAAATTTATAAATTAGATTGAGGAGAACCGATAAGAAATAAAAAAAGTGAAAATTAATAGTTTCAAGTAAAATCCTTAATCTTTAAATACAGAAATTAAATTTTCAGAGAAAAGATTATAAAGAATGAGAGCAGGAGTTAATTTGATTTAAGTTTTGGAAGAATCTTAAGCTAGAAAATATGAGGAAAAAATGAAGAAGTCTTTATAAGTATAGCCAATTTAAGAGGAAGTGTAGTAACATTTGGATTAAAGTGAAACTGAAATATAAATATTTTAAGAATTAGAAAATGGATTCAAAAAAGAAAGAATATCTTAAAGTAATGAAGATTAAGAGAAAGCTATTTAAAAATAAAAAGATATTTAAATTTTTGATTAAGTTGAAAGAGCATTAGAAGATTAAAAAGAAAAGTATTAAGTAATATTTAAGGAGTTTGATAAAGGATTCTAAAAATAGAAAGTTAAATGTGAATCAATTGTAAAATCATCTTATAAACCTGTAAAAGGTGATTTGGATTTTACACATAAATATTAAGATTCATATTTTAAGAATTATTTTAGAGAGAGGTTTAAATTAGCAAACTATTTTCTTGGTGATTAATTAATTAAATTATTTTTACATGAAAATTAGAAATATGTGAATAAAATATTGAATAAGAATTCTAATTCTTCATAATAAAACTCTTTTAATGAGAAGAAAATTTATAATAAAGAATTGGATCCAAAAAATTTTATTTAATAAGAAGATTTAGAAAGTAATGGTAAAGCATTATAAAAAATACTTAAAATAAATGAAGAAATATAAAAAGAGCTTTTATAAGATGAACATTAAAGAAATATTGAAGAAATGAATAAAATTGAAATATAAAAAAAGTAAGAACATTGGGAAAAGGTATTACAGTAAGATGATCATCGTAAATCAACACCAAATTTAATAAAAAAAGCATCATAAGTTTAATTAAAGAAATCATAGACAGTAGAAAAAAAAACAATCAATATAAAACCTGTTATTTCATCATTAAAAAAAAGAACTATTTATTACTAAGCTCATCCTAATTTTCCATTAATAAGTGAAGTTTATAAATCTCATTAAAATGTTCCTGAAGAAAGATTAAAGAAAGCAGCTATAGGATATGATATTATTTAATAACCTTCAAGAAGTTTATTTACTCCTCCTACTAATGTTAATTCATAATAAGATAATAAAACTAAAGTTTTAAAATTAGAAGATGATATTTATCCATAATAGCCAAATTTAAGAGTTCCTCGAACAGCAATGTAAAATTTTAGAGGAACATTTTTTCCTAATTCTCATAACGGTTTATCTCGTTAAAATAATTAAGATTATAAATCACTTACAACATTATGGGGAGAATAATGGAACAATTATTGAATATTTCATTACATATATGTTATCATTAATTTTCATATTTTTACTAAATATACTCAAATAATGAATTTAAAAATATTTAAAAATAAATAATATTTCTATAAGACATTGAATTTATCATTATTATTTCTATACATAATTTTTCAACTTAATAATTTCTCTCTATAATTCTAATCGTTTCCAACTGATATTTCTTCCTTATTCTTCTATTTAAGTAAAGACTTCCAATACTTTTTCATTTTTCAATCTTTTAACAAGTTCCCATTGTAATGTTTTTCTATTTTCATATATCATTTATGCTTATTTTATAAGGATATCTCCCCAACATTCTTTAAATTTATGATTCTTTATTAAAACATCATAAGGTACATTTCCCAATTTATTAGCTCTTTCTCTTATTGATAAACCACTAATATCAATTTAATATTCTTCAAACATAAAATTTATAAAATGAGGATCTTAAACAAATTATTCTATTGTTGTAATTCTTACATCTACTCTAACGCAACTTTAACCACATTTAAGAATTTCAAAAAAATATGGATAAGGGAGATTTTTATTAATCAAATATTCTCCAAAAAATCTGATGAAATGTGAAAATTTTAATCTTTAATATTTCAAAAGATCAGATAAACAATTATAACTTTCTGCAGGTTCAGCAACTTTATTAGGAGCTTCTAAGATTTTTCTAGCATATTTAGGCACTTTTGGTCTTTAAAGTCCTTCTTAATTACATATTTCTCTAAATTATATAAGTTTTTAACCAATCTTTTATAATTTTTCAAATTATTAATTAGGAATTTAAGAAATATTAATATCTTCTTTTAAAATATTTTCAATTTATATTATTTGTGATTTAGCAGATGGTTTTTTAATGTTTTTTCTAATTTACTTTTCATATTTACTGAAATTCTAATCCAATATTTCTAACTAAGCAATAATAACATCTTCTTCACTCAATTATTCATAATTCTAAAAACTTGATAATATATTGTTATAATAAAGAGATTTTAATTCTAACCAATTCAAATTTTCATCCATTTACCTTATACAATATTAAAGTTTTTAATCTTTAATTTCATCTTATTTAGATAATTATTTAATAAAAAAGAGAGGATATCTTAATTCCACACCTCCCTTTTAACCATAAAAGTTAATTGAATCTTAATTTGACAATATAATTTTTCTTACAATTTCAGGTAATCCAACTTTTTATTCATTTATTTATGCTATTGAAATTATTACTAATTTCTTAATTATAAAAGCTCTTAACAATTCGATATTATTTGATTTATTCAAAATCTCATTTGATATTGGATAACAACCTAAAGAATTAATTTTTTCTGCTATATTAGTATAAATCTATTTAATTTATTTATTTATTTAATTACTATCTGAAGCAGTTGAAATAATTTTGTATGTTTAATAAATTTAATTAAAATCCTGATAATTTAAATGTTTAGGATTCAAAAATTAATCTATATTTGGTAAAAGTAATTACAAAGATAACAATAATAAATATTGATCATTCATAGGTTATGATTCATCAATTTATATTTTTTCTTAGTTTTTTAATTTGTAATCATCATTTAAAGAGGCTGCAGTAATTAATTCCGATAAATATTTTATATTATTAATCCATCTAAATTTTCCATTTTCTAATTGAATACAACCCAATATTTTTGGTATTACTCTCTTTTCTTCTAATAATTGTAAAAGACCATATATAACCTTTTTTTATAATTATTCTTAATTTTATTTGTATTAATGTTAGTTAATTTATATATTAGACAAAAGGTAAAGCATATTATTTAAAGGATTTATTTTAAAATATGATAGAGTACCTTTGTATAATTTCAATGTCTTATTTTATTTAAAGAAATTGATCAAATCATCCATATCTCCAATTAAATTTTCATTTATATCTTAGAGTCTATTCTTAGCTATTTATTTTTGTAATAGCTTTATTTTTTTTAAGGATTCTTTTGATGGTTTTTTTTTAGCAATACTAGGCATTTTTCTGTTTACAAAAATAATCTTATATCATTAATAATTATTAAGAATCATTTTAATTTAAATCATGGAAAAAAATATAATTAAATTGAAGGATATAAAAGCATTGAATTATTTTACCTTATAAATATAAATTCATTGAAAATCCTTATTTCAAAAAATTCTATTATCAATATTTCAAAATTTTTTATGCTTTATTAATTTTTAGTATTTTTAAGAACTAAATTTTGAAAAATAAGCTTAATTAAAAGAGATTACTAATATAAGATATATTAATTAGATTATTTTTTATAAATGGAAGTTGAAAAAAGAAAATTCAAATAATAAAATAAAATTGATATATATTTAAAAAAGTGATTATATTAAATTATTTATTTAACAGCAATTGATAAATCAAAAATTATGAGCTATTCTGAAAAACACAAAAGAAATACATCTCCAATTTTACGTACAACAAGTGAAGATAGATCGAAATTAGGTTAAAATAAGGAAAATTATATTCAATATTTAGAATAATAATTAGAAAAAGTAATTGAATATTTAATTTAGACATCGAAAATCATTTATTAAAAGTATGAAGAAAGAATGAGATTAGTTGAAGAAACTTAATAAGAACATGATAGAATTTTATAAAACTTATAAAATTATTGTAACATTTTGCAACAACACAAGAATAAGAGAATATAAACATAAGAAATCATATTAATATATCAATGGATGAAATTTATAGTAATGAATTAACAAAATAAAAAATGTATAATGAAAAGATAGAATATGAATTAAATGAGATTCGATAAACATATTAGAAAGAATCACCAATGATTTAAGAATTTGAATTAATCCTAAATAAAAAGACTGATGTAATTATGAATGAATTAAAATAAAGTGCACTTAAGAGTGATTATTAAAAATTAGAATAAAGATTATGTAGATTAGAATTAAATTTGAAATAGGATCAATAATAAAAAGCAAATGAATCTGAAAGAGTTTTAAATAGTAGTCTTACTAATTAATAATAATTAAATGATCTAAAAATAGTATTAGATAGTATAATTTAAGATTAAGAACAAAAAAAACAACAGTTTAATAATTATAAAGTGAGATAAAGTTAAATAGACGTAAAAGTTAACTTTAATAAACAAGAGATTCAATTACTAAAGAGTCAATATATACAGAAAGTGAGAATTAAGTGAAAAAGCCAGGAAGAGAAATGAAAGAGAATATAAAAAAGTTAGAAAATAAAAGAAATAAGAGTAAATCTAGTATGAGTAGAAGTGGATCTAGGAATGCAAGATTGGAAACTATAAAAAAACAAAAATAAGAGAATGTTAAAGAGTTAATAAAAAAACATAAATAATTATCTTAGAAGTAGATTTGAGTTTTAATGTAATTTAATTAAAATTATATAAATATAATATAGAATGTTTAATGATTTAAGATAAAATAATAGAAATTATGAAAATCAGAGTATAAATAAGAGTAGATCAGAAGAATAATAGAAATAGAAAATAAAGATTGGGTCAATTTTAAAAAGTTATGAGTCTTTAAAAGAATGGTCTGATTTAGGATAAGTAAATTATCATCATAATATATTAGTGGTTATTGAAATTATAAGGTGTGTTTTAGACATACTAAGGATCGTATATTCCGAAGAAAAAATTATTATGTAAAAGATTAGCATAATGTCTAAGTCCTATTTGGAATAAAGCAATTCATGAAAATGCTTTAGTGATTTACGATTTAATTTTAAAAATACTAACCTCAAATAGTGAGTATGACTTAGTTTAAGATTTACCTTTATTTTCTCTTGGTTTATTTCCTTTTTTTGGATTTGCATCAATTTAATGTAAACCAATGTTTTTGAATATTCTTGAGAAATATTATTATCCCTTATAAAAAGATCTTTTGCCTTGTATGGGTGGATTAATAAGTTCAATAATAG
This sequence comes from Paramecium sonneborni, assembly GCA_905182985.1. NCBI lineage: Eukaryota > Ciliophora > Oligohymenophorea > Peniculida > Parameciidae > Paramecium > Paramecium sonneborni. The sequence goes on from CAJJDN010000009.1 coordinate 331,970, forward strand.
TTGGAATGGAAGATACAAATGAAGAAATGATGAAAAAAGTAATTTATAATAAATTAATTTAGGTTATGAATTCATTGGATTAAGCTGCTGATAGTATAGGACTAAAGTAGTTTTTTGGTTTATTATGGGTATCTATAATTAGATCAGGAAGATGTAGATTAGGTGCTTATAAATATTTAATGAAAAGATGGACTAAATAATAATAAATAGATAATGAAAATTGTAATCTATTAGAAGATGATAAAATGCCTAATAAAAAAGCTTTAGTTATTAATGCATTATTAGCTTCTTTAGAAGATGAATCAACTCTTGTTAAAAGAGCTGCTCTTGATTTTATGTGTTTATATTGTAAAATCTCAGAAAATGTCTTTTAAGAATAAGAAAATTTAATTTTAATAGAATAATGTTTATTGCTGTTTATTAAATTAGATCATGCTGTTGTAAGAAGAATCAATAATTGGTTCTTTGGAGAAGATGAATTAAATGAAAATATGTAAATTGTATTATTTATTTAAACTGCATTATAAAGGATTTTGATTGCTGAATAAAGTGATCCTTTAAAAATTTTATAAAATTGGTATATGTAACATCCAGAAACTGTCTCTATGACATTATTTTAAATTGGATTCGATTTAGCTAAATTTATATATAAAAAAACCATACTCTATTAAGAAACTTAAAATGATAAACTTTTAGAATTGTAAAAAGCAAGTGAAAGATTAATTGAAAGTATTTCTAGTTAAAGTGAATTAATTTTAAAATCTATATATGAACATTTAAAAAAATTTATGATTGCTGAAAAATAAGATTAAACTAAAGAATGTATTTCAATTATTGATTTTTGTTTAAATAATATGATGAGATCATAATTTTCTGATTTAAGTAAAATTGATGATATTATTCTTTTTCAATAAAGAACTACTTGTTTATATGAATTCTTTGTTTTATCACTTAAAGAAATTATGAATATATAAATTGAATATTTGTTTTAAATTCTAATTCCTCAACAATTGTTAACATAAACTTTAGATTGCATTAATAAAATTAGATAAAGATTAGAATTATTGGAAAATGAAAGAGATTTAACAATAGCTTTAGGTAGTAATTATGATAGAACTTCCAATTTACCTAAAAATTCCACTAATCTTATTGATTAAATGGATGTTGGTATTATTTCACAATTTTGTAATTATTATGTTCAAATTAATAAATATTCTATTGAAAATGAATAAGAAGCTCTATTTCCTCTTACTTCTTAAATTCTACTCAGATCTTAATTATTTTTAATGAAACATGCAGATATATAACATTCAGAAATACCAAATTGGTTATCTTAATTATTTAATTCTTTAGAAAAAGGAACAAATAAAATTAGTTTATGTTCAATAGAAACAGTTATTGAATTACTTAAACAAGCTTAAATTCATTAAAATGTTTTTCTCTTAACTGAAATGATTACTAGAAGTAGTTATAATGATATTTAACCATTTGAAAAAATGGAATCTTTATCTATGGATAATACTTAATATGATTATAAAAGTAATTAAGATGAAAAAAACTATATAAAATAAATGTTTCAAAAGTTATGGCTTCTTTTAGATCATAATTATCATGATTAATTAGCTGTTGAATTCATTTTATATATAGCAGAAAGATTTTAACACATTTTTGTTTATGTTATAGAAAACGCATTAAAATAAGGAGATTAAAGGAGATATTAAATATTTTGTAGAATTACTAATGTGTTCTATAAAAAACATCCTAAATTAAATACAGGTGTAGGAATTTTACAAATGTTGAATTATTTAGATCATGAAAATCCTTTAATTCGATATAATACAAAAACATGGCTGAGTGAATCTGCCCCTTTTTTTTTTAGAATAATTGATCCAATCATTCTAAGATTAGAATTTATTTTAAAAGATATATAAAAAAACAAGGAATATTCTTTAGAATTGGCTGTTGATACGATTAAAAAATTACAAAGAATCTATGTATCTAAAGAATGGTTTTAACCTTATATAGAAAAAACAAAGCCAACATTTTGTTAGGATGAACACTTAAATACATATTATAAATTAATTTGCCATATTCTAATCTAATTTGTTTTAGCTGATTTTAATAACAACGAATTTTCAAAAATTAATGCAACAAGTGCAGAATTACTCGAAAATGTTATTAATTTTACAATTGATAATAAAAATAAAATTTAAGTATTACTTCTTTATTTTAATTCTGTTTTGTAGAAATTTGAGTAAGTAATTTAAAAAAATGATTAATTGCTATAATTATAGTTACTCAATTTGATAAAAGTATTTTTGTTAAATACTTATGAATTAGAAAAATATTTATCATAGTAACATAGAAATGAATTGATTGTACTTTATGAATAACCATAATTTTTTTAAAATCTTATGGTTGGTTTATAATCATCATAAGTTTATTTTTTAAAATAAAGATACTTAAATACAATAGTTGTAGGGGTTTATTCAATAAGTTAACTTCTACCTCCTAGAATAATTACAGAAAAAATTTAAATAATAGTTATAACAATGTTGAAATTATTAGAAGAATGTGAATATAACTAAAATAATTTTGAAGGAATTTCTTAGAGAAAATCAACAAATTTATAGATCCTAAAAGTATTTAAATAATAAATAAATAATAATTTTTAATAGTTTAATATTTAATAACTTAACTTTGATTAACTTCATATTAAATCAGGTTTATCAGGAGATGATTTTGAAGAAGTTATGTCTTTATCTAATTCTATAAGAGCTATAATTAGTTTTTTTTTTTAATTCAAATATGATACAAAAGATCTCGATTAAAGACCTAATGCTGCTGGTGTATTAGTTGATTTATTTACATTAAATTTATTTTTCAAAAAGACAGATAAAAGCTAAATGTTAACATAACCATAATTTTAAAATTATTCAGATACTTGTTAAATGTTACTTAAATTATTTCCTTAAATATTGTAATCTTATTTGGAATGTTGGAGATGTACATTAAATTGGGATCATTTATCTAATATGGGCTGTATTGTTTATGAATATGAAAAATTCGATTAATTTAATAAGTTATTGAAAGATCAATTATAAAAATCAGAATAAGAGTATACAGATGAAGATTAAATAAAACATTCAATTTTACAGTTACTAAGACCTTGTTCAGTTCATTTTTAATCAAATTTAATTTCATCTATTTTAGAGTTATGGTAAAGTTAAATTAATATGAATAAAAATGGATTAAAGATAAGTTAGAATATGTGCAAATTGATTGAGTTATCAATAACTTTATAAATAGTTCCAGATGAATTTATGGTTGCATTTGTTCGTACTAGATAAGTTCAAATAATTATTTAATATTATCAAAAACATAAATATAAAAAAGGTTCCTATTATTATAATTATGAATAAGCCAAATTTGAGAATGAAGTTTTATTCTTTCTATATACTTACATGTCTTCAGTTTAATATTAAAATCTAAAGAATAAAGAATTAATTAAATTATGGAATGTATTTCTAAGTTTTTCAAAATGTCTTCTGTAATCTAGACATATAAATACAGTTTGTTATGTATTGGAAATTATATATATGTTGTCTTGGAAGTTTTCTCCAAAAGATGTTCTTGAAGAATTTAGAAAAGAGTTACATACTTAAATAAGATAAAATTTGGTGATTTTAGCTGAAATTGCTTCATTCCAATATAAATATTTAACTCAACCCTATCACTAAGATACTATTGTAGATTTATAAATAGATAAAAAGTTCTAAATGATTATTCCATTTACTCCAACTATTTTTGAATTATACGAAGATTATAAGATTTCATCGAATTGTGAAAAATCATACGAATTATAAAAAAATTATCAAATTTAATAATTTTTATTTGACTCTTTTATAAAAAAGGTTTTAAATTTAACAGAATCTGAATTTTCAAATAAATGTTCAATCATTGCTATAAAAACTTTAAAAAGACTATCATAAGTTACTTTAATAAACACCTATGAAGTTTCTAGAAGTGAAAGAATAATTGAAAATACAAGAGAATTTATGGTATTTATTTTCCCTTTAATTGAAAATAAAGAAAATTAAATCATTGTTGAAACTGCATCAGAACTTTTATGTACTATCTTAAAACACAATAAAGATATATTACCTTAAATATATTTAAATGATATATTAGATATCTTTAATAAATAAGATTTTTTTAAATGTACTGGTAGATGTCTTAAATTTTGGACAGAAATCATTGACATTATTTCAGATAAAAATGATATTCTTTCTGACCAATTAGGAAATAATTCTAAATTTTTTTAAGGATTTGCAGGTTTATTTAAAAGTAAATCTGCAGAAATGATGAAAAAGACTAAAGGATTTGAAAGAGTTTGTTTTATTATATACTCTGGAGGAATCGATAAATATTAATCCAAATTAACTACATTATTAGATGCAATATTATCTGTTATAAAAGATATTAATTCTTAAGATGCAGCAATATCAATTTTAATTATATTTTGTATAAGAATTCTTGTCTTAAGATTAAGTCAAAATTCTTTAACTTAAGTTTTTAGATAAATCTGGCCATATTTGGTAAGTATGTTAATGTAAATATTTGATAGAAAAGGAAAATAAGCTAATCCCTTTTTATTAATATCTGGTTTAAAATTAATTGAACTTTTCTCATTATTTTAATTAGAAGAATTTTATTTTTATGAATGGATATTTGTTTTTGATTGTATTAATCACATTTTATTATTATATAGATTTTGGAATCACAATTAATCATAATCCTGTTTAGGAACAACAATAGCAAAAAGTAAAAATTGAGTCACCTTACAAATTTATTCCTTATATGGCTTATCAATTTCCAAAATTATCTGAGTATTCTGTTGATTATGAATGTAAATTATATTCTGAGTAATTTCAATCAAATTTAAATAAAAAAAAAAGATTAATTAAAATTAAGGATATTTAAGAAGCTGATGTATAATTTTAAATAATTGCATATAGGAATTTGAACCAAAATTAAGACAGTAAGCTTTAAATCTATGCTAACATTTAATAGATATTAATCAATAGCGAATGATAATATCACCATAATCTTTAGAGCAAATAATAGAAGAGGAGTTTATTAGTTTAGATGATTATATAAGTAGAATATAATGACTTTTTGATATTGTAATAATGTGTTAAAATATTATAAAAATTTTAAATATTTATATAAATATAAAGCTAGGCATCAATTTGCTTATGTTGAAACATGAATAAAAGAAATAAAATATTTAAGAACTTCTGATGTTCCAATAATTTATTATAAAAATTAATTGTATAAAAGCTAAATAAGTATCAACACTTTTTTCAATTATTTAAATTGATTACCATAATTAATGGATTTAATATTAGACTAATAGATTGCTTAAGTAGAAAAGGAAGAAGAATAAATATCTAGCTCTTCTGTTTGTTCTCATGACTCTGATTCTTCATTTGATTTAGAAAATAAAGTACATAATAAATCACTCCTCAAAAAACCTACAAATGAGTAAAACGGAGACGAATAAAAAAGAAATGGTAGGTTATTTTAGTTATACTTTAGGAAAGTTTGGCTTAAAATATGCAAAAATTTCAAATAGGTAGAGACAAGCTTTGATTGAAAGAGTGACCTCTACTGGTTGTACAATTAAAAGTGCTGCCAAAGACTTAAGTATCAACTTTTCAACAGCAAAGGCAATTATGCAAATTTTTAGAAGAGAAGGAAGAATAACGAAAAAAATAGTCAGAGAAATAAAATAAAAAACAAATAAGAATTTAGGATAAAATAGTGAAGGTATTAATGTTCATAGTAATTTTAGATATTGTATAGAAAAAATCTTAATTTAATGAAAAAAACGAAGGGTATGTAAAAGTTGAGGCAATTTAGGACAATAACGAGACAAATTTATATTAATAAGCCGAAGAGGCTAATAGACATTAAGCATTAATCATCTAATAATTGAATGCTTAAGTATTATATTGTTTTAAATAATTAGAATATATATCTGTAAAGTAGAGTAAATCAATTATAATAAGATAAATTACAAATAAATTAAAAATATGAATTATTGATAATGTAATATCATTAATTATAATAAATGGTAAATTTATTGAATAACAATAGGCTCATCAATTCCTTTAGCCCTGTATGTATTAATGTTCTACATTTTCCCAATGAATCTTAAAACTTATTCATATCTATTATTAAAATTAAATTTAAATATTTTCTAAAAGTAAATCAATTTTTTTTCAAATATAAGAATATAGGATTTATATATTTGGTTGAAAGATTATACTTTTTTAGTATTTATTTAAGTAAACTATAGCTAATTTTAATTCAAGCTAATCGTTATATATCTAAAAATTAATTAGTAGAGAAAATTTGATCATTATAAAACAAATTTTTCTTGTCTATCAATTAAGTAATTAAAATTATTTAAATGGGTAATTGCAATATCTAAAATAATGAAGTTGAAGATGATTCAAGTATATCATTTTAGTAGATTTAGATCTATCAGCTAAAAATTTTTAGTTTATAGAACTTTTAGGGCAGGGAAGTTTTGGAAAAGTCTGGAAAGTCTAGAGAAGAAAAAATAATGAATATTTTGCAATGAAAGTGATGGCGAAAGCAGAGTATTAATTATTAATAAGCTAAGAGTAATAAAGAAATAGTAGATTTCTGTTGTGATGAATGAGAAAAACTTATTAACTTCTATTAGACACCCCTTTTTAGTTAATTTGATAGCAGCCTTTTAAGATAAGAAAAATTTATATCTAACACTTGATTTATTGACTGGAGGAGATTTAAGATAACATATGAATTATTCTAAAGTATTTTCTGAAGAATAAACAAGTAATTATCTTACCAAATATAGAATTTTTTGTTGCTTGTATGATAATAGCCTTAGACTATCTTCATTAATAAGGGATTATTCATAGGGATCTTAAACCAGAGAATTTGATAATGGATCATAAAGGATATTTAAGATTAACAGACTTTGGTTTGGCTTCTTATTGGAAACCCAATAATTCAGAAGATTTAAGTGGAACTTTAGGTTATGTAGCACCTGAAATTATGTGTAAACAAAACTATGGAATAGCTGTTGATTACTTTGCTTTGGGAGTTATAACATATGAATGTATGTTCGGTAAGAGACCATATTCAGGCTCAGATGCTAATCAAATTAGAGATCAAATGCTATCTAAATAAATTTAAATTAAAAGATCTTAACTTCCTATTGGTTGGACTTTAGAGGCTGGTGATTTTATAAATTAAGTATCCTAAATCTATTAAATTTAGTTAATATAAAGAAAACCAGAAAATAGATTAGGTACCTAATCACCTGAAGATGTAAAAAATCATAAATGGTTTCAATAGTTTGATTGGAAGAAACTATAATCAAAAAGTATGCTTTCACCTTATCAACCAAAAAGAAAATTTAAATTTTCTGAGAGAAATTTTTGCTATTAATAGAGTTCAAAAAAATTCTTTAAAAAAATTTAAAACGATTTGTTATAAAGTAATAAAACTATTTAAGTCTTTAGCTGACTTTCAAGGGTATTTTTATGAGGTAGAAAATGTGAAAAATAAATGTTGAAAAAATCCAACATTTTTTACCCAATAAAATTGATATTATTAATTATACTATTATTTGAATTTTTATCAATATAATAAATTATTTTGAGGTTCAAAAGTTCAATTCTAATATACCAAATTAATTTACATACAAGGAAACCTTTTATAAATATTATCTAATAAAACACACTTAATCTAAAATAGAAGGCTGTTAAAATAATATATTAATAATCTTTAAATTTATTGATTTAATTTTAAAATAAATTCATTAAATGATAACAATAATATCAAAAGACAATGTAAAAATTTCTATTTCTAACTAAATTATTGAGTTATCAAAAGGTTTAGAGCCTTATTCATAAGATAAAAATATCATTTTTGAAGATATAGTGACTGGAGATTTTTTACAAACATTTAAATTGTTTTATGAAGAATTCTAATTTGATGTTGAAAAAATGAAATTCCCAAAACCTATTCAAATAAAAGAAAATGAAAAAGTATTTGGAAAAATCTTATCTGAACATATTAAACCATTTATGGATATTGCAATCAGAGAAAAAAATATTGATATATTTATTTAATTTATTTAAGGAGCTCATTTATTTTAAGCAAAACATTTCATAGAATTTATTAACTGTTGTTTAGCAATGATTATATAATTTAAGGGGCAATCAGAATATGATATAAAATAATTTTAAAAAGATTGGAATCTTTCTGATTAATAATAAGACTCATAATTTAACTAGTAAAAATTTTATATTATTTAGAATATTTTTTTAGAAATTATAAAATAAATATATTTAAGTATTATCTACAAAAGAAGGGGAACAATAGGTTCAATAAATACCTATGGAAGAAGATTTATTTGGCGATGAATGGTGATTTCTATTTGACAATCCAATAATAAGTAAATTATTATATAAATTATATTATTTCCTTTTTTTCATATGTTTTATGGTCAAATTCTTCATATATTATTATTTTAATGAATTTTTCAATAAAATAAATATTGAAAATAAATGAATAATATTGATCTATATTATTATATAATTTATTTAATATATTAATATATTAAAATGGCAATAAGTAATGGTTCGTCAATATTGGTTGGATCTATAATCTACATAGTTTTAGGAATAGCAGCCTGTTTTGGATGCAATTTTTATGTTACTAAAAAAACCAAGAGTCCTCATGAAATTTCTGAAAATAGAACGTAATAATCAATCTCAATATAGAATAACCCTTGTAAGTGTGACAATTGCTACATTTTGTGCCTGGTTAATGTGGGTTATTGCATATATGGCATAAATGAACCCATTAATTGTTCCAGAATGGGAAAGTCATTAACCAAAAGAAGAAAGCTGAGTATTGTATTCATATTTCATTTAAAAAATAAATTAGATTGAAATATTTTATTTTATTAGCTTCGTTAAATCTCTATACGATACAATAATAGATGAACTTTCTAAATAATTAAATCCTGAATGCTTAGATTGATTAATAATATGTCTCTTTAAGATTGAAGCCATAAATTAAGGTGCAAGAATTATTACAATATTTGAAAACAGTTTCTATTAATATTAAAGTAGTTTCTTTTAATTTTGGATTAGTTTCAAAAATACATATTTGAATCAAAAACTAAAAGTTGGCTTTTCCTTATTTGTTCATTTCTTTAATTTCAATCAATAAAAATAAATCGATTAATCTTATCAAAATGATCACTTTTGTAAATTTACTAATAATTGTTGATATTAGTGTATTTTCTTAGCTTTCTTTGATATTTAAGTAACTTTCATTAAAATATTATAAAATAATACATCATTTGATATTTCTAGTTAATTCTTATCGGAATACCTTTATTTTTATTTAAAAATGCTATGGTATTTAATAATTATTAATGAATTATCCTTTAATTTATTGTCCTTTATAGAGTTCTCAAAATCTTAAATCTTATTTAGCTTAAATTAAATGAATAATTTAATTCAATATTGATTAAAAAACTTTTTTTAGAATTATCCACTTCTTCTATAGATCGAATCATCTTTAATAAATTTATTTATCTATTAATTCTGTTATTTGTAAATATCTGCTTTTTTTTATTTAAAATATAATTACAAATAAATTTCAGTAATAAATAATGTAAAAATTTAATGTTCTTTTAATACTTTAACAATTTAATAAGTCCTTTTGTATTTCAAATTTATATTTAATTTAATACAATATTTAATCAAGATGACGATAATTTTATTGTTTTTTTCTAGATTAATTTCTATAAAATTAAATTATTACCTATTTATTTTATGTATGCCTTAAAGTAAGTTTAATAAATGTTATTCAATATTCTCTGTTTAATTTTTTAAAAATTTGCATTTATATAAGTTTTTATCGTAAAAATAATCAAATCCACTTTTTCCTTAAATAATATGTATTATATTAGTAAATTAATAAAGAATTTCTAATTTTATACTCCAAAGTCATGTTTTTTCAAATTTTGATGATCGAACTCTAAAATTAGAAATTTTTTAAAAATTATACAATCAATATAAATGACTTTTTAGAAGAATTCTTTAATGCCGAAAATGCTTAAATAAAATTTAAATGTAATAAAAATAGTTGGAATTAGATCTTGCAACGGATTGTTTAGAAATTTTATAATTGGAGTATAAATTTTATTAAAAATAGCAAATAAAGAGTCAGTGACTAAAGAGTAAATGTGTATACTAAATACATAATTAAAATGTTCTCATTAACTCTGAAATTCATCTTCAGAATGGATTTTATTTTAGAAAAAATATTATCTCATAATTTATTTACTTCTCATAATTGGTTTTTCTATATTAGGCATTTTGTTTTTTTTATGATTTCTTCTAAGACGTGGATTAAAAGGGTTAAATTTCTAATGGTGAGATCTTCATAAATTAAACTAATACCTACATTAACTTGGAGTTCTTGTACCAATAATCTAACTCATTCTTTTGAATAGTGGTTATCCTTTTCTTTAAGAATTTCCTGAGCCTTTTACACTAAGTAAAAATTAAACATATTATAAATGTTCTTCTTCACTCCAGTGTCCTGATTTTATATGTGTACTATTGCTTAAATCTTATTATTTCGAATGATTTAAATTTAAATCAAGATAATCTGGGTTTTATGATCCTGAAATTTCAGATTTCATGAATTTTTGTGATTTTGAATCTTAAAATAAATAATACTCAGAACCTATTTATAAATAATGATTTTAAATATCATTCTTAATACTTTTGTTCATACAGCATAAATTCCCTTATTTACTGAACCTTATAAACCTTATATAGAAATAATATATCTAAAAATTTAGAAGAGAGAATATCTATTTTAAAAAAGTCAAATTTGCTTTTTAAAGGAAAATAACATCATATGTATCATTTCAAATAAAATTTCTATAAATAAATCTTTATTTTTTTGTGAATGAATACATATCTTTATCTTTAAAATAACTAATTGGGATTTAATTTTTTTTGGATTATTCTATATTTATTGATTTAAAATATGTATATTTAACTATAAATTATTTATGTAAAAATACTATTGTAAATAATCTAAAAGTCCATTATAGAATGATAAAATCATAAAAAATAAAACATAAAATTCAAGCAAAGACTAATCAATTATTATAGATAATTAGATAAGAGATTAAACATTGGAAAAGTTATTTTTATAATTGGATTAAATGAGAAAAAGACATGAAAAAGAAAAAAAAGAAATGAGTGATTCTTTTAATTAGCAAATTTTAATGAAGAGTAATTAGCTATAAAAATCTGTTTAGGAATTCTAATAAAAAAATTAACTTTTAGAATAATTACTATTTTAAGAATAATCAAAGACTATTCATTTAACTAAAATTATATAGGAAAAGTAAAAATCTATACCCTAAGATTAAGGGAAAGAGAAATATAAAAATGAAATTCCACAAATAGATTCTACACAATAGGATGCTTAACGAAAAAATTAAATATTTCCAAATAAATTTATATAAAAAGATAATTCATTTAAAATATTTATGGAAATTATAAATAAGGTAGTTTCTTATATCATTCGTTTCAATAAAGAAAAAAAAAATTAATTAAGTTGGATTGATTAAGAAATTTTAGAAATGGATATATTGAAATCAAAGGATTTAATCAAATCTTTACAAAAACTAAATTAAATTTTTGATAAATTTTTTCTTTCATTATTAGAAGGAGAAACATTATCCTTATCTCCTAATAAATGTTGTAATATTAAGAATAATTAAACAGTAACTGATGAAAAATAAAACCATTCAATATAAAAGAACAAGGTTAAAATGATTAACACAGAAACATAAACAAAATAAATATAGAATAAAATTAGTAAATTTTAACAAACAGAAAATATTGAATTAAAATACAAAACAACTTAAACAGACTTTTCAAAATTTGTAAGTGAAGATTAAACTCAGTAAAGTAATGAAATTTAAAAATTACCAAAAGTAAACGAAAAATTTTTAAATAATGAAAAAAAAACCTAAAGAGATTATAAGGTTTAAAAATAGATTTCTATTTCAATGTAAATATAAAGTTCTAACAGATCATTTTAAAAAGCAAAACTTAAGTTTATATCTACTGAAGTATAAACTGAACAAATTCGAATTGAATAAATAAAGGTTACCTCTGATCCTATAAAACATCACTCAAAAATTACAGAATATGATGAGGAAGAAAATGAATTGAGTCAAGATGAGATAAAAAAAAATAAAACACATTTAATAGAAAATGATGACAAAAATGAAGCTGAATCTAGTTTTGATTGTAATAAACCTGATTATGATTCAGACTAAGAAAATGATAAATAAAAATTAGAAAAGTTAAAAGTAGAATGTTAATAATAAAAAATTAAAATTATTAATTTATAATTAACTTTGGAGCATTTACTCTAATTATAAAATTAGTTTTAGTTTGATAATGTAATAACAAGTGAACATCTCTCTCTATAAGATTTAATTTATAATAAATGGAGTATAAAATTAAAAGATCATAACGCTAATTTAAAATATTCAATAGGAATATTAAGTCAAAGTTAGAATTTTTTGAAAAACATGATCAAATCAATTTATGGTGTTGATAAATAAATATAGGTTGATTTAAATTAAATGATTATTCAATATTATGATGATGGATTTTAAGAAAATTATAGATTAGAACTTATGATAAAGCAACTAGAATTTCCATCTTTATTTTTAATTAATTCTACCAATATATAGGAAAGGTAAGAATTCTAGCATTTTTGGATAGATTTCATGATCTAATAATGTGGTTTATTTATCTATTTGGTAAATGAGTTTAATGAGAATGATTAGAGAATAATTAATTATATTAAGGATAAGAATAAAAAAATAGTAATTATTTCTTATGATTAAAATGATTACTTAATTGATAATTTTGGAGTATACAACAATTATAAAAATAAAATTGAATATTAGATTATTAAAATATAAAACAATCAAAATATCCTATCTTCTTTGTGGAGAGATATTTTATAAATTGAATGGGAATGGAAAGAAAACGAAGAATCAATTTTATATTAATTACAGTAATTTATTTGTAAAATAGTAGAGAATGAAGATTGTATTCATTTATAAATAAAAGAAGATGGGATTTTTGAAATATCAGTGATAAATGAATAAATTAGTTATGATATTTTAAATAGAATTCCTTATGTAAAAAGCAAAGAAAATTTAAATAATGAAGTTCATTTGTTTCTTGAATTAATAGAAAATAAAAAGATTTCAGAGGTGAAATGTATTGGAAATTAAATTTTAATTTTAATAGATAGATTCATTTTATTAGAGCATTGTGAATAACAATTATAACTAAAATAAATCAATAATAATTAAATTTAATTAAAAGTAGTTGAATGATTTATATTTATATATCCTAAAAGATACTAAATAATATTATAAATAAGAATTAAATTTGAAATCGATTTAATTCAAGTAACAATTTCGAAGATTTTGCCAAAATTTTTTCTAGAAATTAAAAACCACTTTAATTTATATGAACAATTTTTGCTAATTTTATATGAAAAATGAGTGGTGTAATAAATTAAATAAGATTTTGGAATAATTTCAGAATAAAATTAATTATATCTTCATGTGAATTAAAACTCTCTTATTTGGAATTCTTTTGATTTACGATCCCAAGTTATTATATATTGACCATTATCACTTAGAGTGCCATACAACTGGCCATAAGGGACCTCACCAAAATTTATTGATTACACAATAATGAATTCTCCACTAAATTAAATTTAATGAGTACCTATTATCATAACAAATTAAATTAATATGATAACCATTCTTGTTAATTAAAAGTTTTTTTTAAGAAATATACTGTTATGGAAAGAATGCTCTGCATACTTCATTATCACCTTTTACAGCTAGATCTCTAGTTTTAATATACTAATCTTATTCATTGAGTTCATAAATCTACATATATTTTCCCTCATAAGGTTAAACAGTGAAAATAGTATCATTTATAAAACATAATCTTACTCCTTCAATTTCAACTTATATAACTTATATCACACACCATTCTAAAGATAGTTATTATTGAATTATCAAAATTTAACAATCTTCTGAACAAGAAATCAATTTTTTTTATGAAGAACTTAAACTAAGTGAGTAAACCCAATTAGTATGATGAGAAATTGTTTAAGAACACTCCCATAATTATTAATTTTAAGATTTTTTTTTATCCCAAAATTTTATTGTTTTATCTCTACTTCCTGATATTATTAGATCTTCGATATTATTCACAATTAAACACCATATATAAGATGTATGTCCTATTAATTTTTAATGACATGACCATTTTAATATGTTAGTGTACCAAGGGATAGTTGATGACCAAATAATAATAATATCATCATCTCCCCCAGAAATTAATTATTAAGGTTAAGTCTTTTTTAAAAAAAAAAGAGTATTCACATCATTTTTATGTTCTTTTAGAAGCTAAACACATTTCATTATTCCTTATTTGAACTCAAATATTTTTATATCCTTTTTACATCCTGCTGCTACAATTGAATTATCATTATTGATTGCTACTGCTCCACACCATTCTTCTTAAAAAATTTAAGTATTATTTTGAATCTATACAAATTTAAAATTGGCCCCTTTTGTTGGTGCTTGTTGTTTCTAGTGTAATTCTAAATAATAATCTAAAATCTCTTAGCATTTAGTATATCCTTCAAAACTTTTAAATTATTATAGTTTTGGATTCGCTTTTTGATACCAAATATTAAATATTTTATTGATATCTTTCATCAATTATCCATAATCTAAGGCAGATTTTTCTTTATTTATTAAAAAATTTAATCCTGAGCTAAAACTGTAATTTGAATATTCAATTCCTATTTGTTTTAAGCTTAGAATATACTGCATTGACATTGAATTAAGATATTCCAATGACTAAACAACTTATGATTTAAATTCTGAGACTTAATTTAAAAAGCGATCAACTTCCTGAATATTTGTTTCTAGAAAATTTTCAATAAATTTCATCTTCTATGATTATTAATCATCTATCAATTAAATAGCTTTTTTAAATCCAATAAGTTCTAGTGAGCTCTAATCAATATTCTCTATACATTCAGAGCATAATAACCTATTTGTTAAATTTAACTCTTATTAATTTAGAATTACTGACATAATAGGTAGGTTATGATTATGAGCACAGAAGAAATCTGTTTATTGCTCAATCATTTTTGACTTAAACATTTTAACTTTTATGCTATAATAAAATAATATGAAAATTGAAATTAAAAAGGTAATTTTATTCTAAATATGAATAAATCAGATTAAAATATTCAAGTTAATCTAAAAATAACAATTACACAGAAGCTTATTATTTTAATTTTTGTTATAATTATTTTGAGTTATATTAATAGAATTATTTTTCTTCTTAATAATTTCTTGATCATTCCCAATATATATTATGTGCATTTTATCTTTTTAGTTTTTTACTTTAATAAATTGAGAATATTTTCAGGAATTAAAAAGGAGAGATAGCTTACATATTAACTTTTTATAAAACTATAATATCAATAATTTAAAATATTCCTTTAAAAAATAAGAATTGGTTATTATTAAAAAAATATAGGATTACTTAAATTTTATAGAATTTTTAAATGGTTCACTATTATAGAATATTTAGTATTAGAAAATAAATTATAGTAATTTCAATACAATATAATACTATAAGAAGGGAGAAGATAATTAGAAGGATGTATAATTTTATATTTGAGGAAAAGTAGAACAAAAGAAAAATTAAGAAATAGGAGAGAGTTGATAAAAGAATGAAAAGAGAATTAATAAATAAAATTTTAATGTATGTTGAAAAATGTGAAATATAAAAAATGGGTATTAAATTTGAAAAGGATTTAAAAAATTTCAAAGATTTTTTTAATATTTAAAATGTCTCACAGAAAGTTTGAAGCACCAAGACATGGAAATCTTGGATTTACACCAAGAAAGAGAACAAAGCATCACAGAGGAAGAATCCGAGCTTTTCCAAAAGATAATGTAAAGGCACCAGTTCATTTAACAGCATTTGCAGGATTCAAAGCTGGTATGACCCACATTTTAAGAACTGTTGAAAGACCAGGATCAAAATTAAATGGAAAAGAAGTTGTAGAAGCTGTAACAATAGTTGAAACTCCACCTTTGGCTGTTGTTGGTATAGTAGGATATATTGAAACACCAAGAGGATTAAGAGCTTTAACAACAGTTTGGAGTACAAAGATTGCAAAAGACACTTTAAGAAGATTCTATAAAAATTGGATGAATTCAAAGAAGAAAGCTTTTACAAATTATAATAAAGCTAATGCAGAACCAAAGAATTTGGAAACTCAATTAAAAAGAATTGTAAAGTATTGCTAAGTCGTAAGAGTGATTGTTCATACTTAAATGAGCAAATTAAACTTAAGATAAAAGAAGAATCATGTATTTGAAGTTCAAGTAAATGGAGGTACAACAGAATAAAAAGTTAATTATGCAAAGGGATTATTAGAGAAAGAAGTAAAAGTAGATTAAGTATTTAAATAAAACGAATAAATTGATGTTATTGGTGTAACTAAAGGTAAGGGAGTTGCAGGTGTGATTAAAAGATTCGGTGTTAAACATTTATAAAAGAAAACCCATAGAGGTTGGAGAAGAGTAGGATGTATTGGAGGATGGCATCCAGCTAATGTTAGATATAGTGTTGCTAGAACTGGTTAATTAGGTTATCATCATAGAACTGAAATGAATAAGAAAATTTATAGAATTGGTGCTGCTGGTGACAAGAATACTGCATCCACAGAAGCAGATTTGACATCTAAGGCTATTACTCCATTGGGAGGATTCCCTCATTATGGTGAAATCAGAAACGATTTCCTTATGCTTAAGGGAGGTATTGTTGGACCCAAAAAGAGAATTGTCTTATTGAGAAAGTCTCTTGTTCCATAAACCAGCAGAAAATCTTTGGAAGAAATCACTCTCAAATTCGTTGATACTTCCTCTAAAATTGGACATGGTATTTATTTATTTTCATTTTTTAGGACGTTTCCAAACTCAAGAAGAAAAGGCCAAGTTTTATTACACTAGAACCTAGAGAAAATTAAAGTAACAATAGTAACAATAATGATCTAAAATTATATAAACAAATATATTTCATTATTATTTATATCTAATTCTTTACTATACTTTTAATATATCAAAATCTCAACTTAGAAAACAGGAACCTTGATTAAGCTTTTTTGTCTGCTAAACTTCCAGCTGGTAAAGTTCTGTACTTCTCTGCTAAATACTTTCTTAAATTCTTTCTCAATTCTTTTCTTTTTTCAACATTCTTTAATTCAGATTCTTTTACTCTCTCTATTCTATCTCTCACTTCCTTTAGTGTTGATTCCTCTAATCTATATCTATTATTTAGTTATTATATTAATATTAACCTTGTTGGCATTATATGATTTAAATTTAATTATTTTATGAATACTTTTAATGTAGTTCGCTTTCTTATTTATTTCTATCCCATTCTCTTTGTTACTTTTCTAGGATATCTTTAAATTCCAACAACTAAACCATTTGGGAATTTGCAATCCTAATTATTTGTTTTTATATTTACTTTTGTAGTTTCTTCATTAGCTTTTATTAAAATTGCCTTTTTTCCAGCATATCTTCCTGCGAGCATAACAATCAAACGTCCTGGTTTTAAACTTTATTTAGACTAATTCTTACAATTTTCCCATTTCAAAACTCTAAATAAATCTTTTTTTTAATTATTTTATGCAATTATTTAATAACACAAACATTTATTCACTCAGATCAAAAACATAAACAAGCACACCGTAAAAAATGTCACTGCATCAAATATGTACTTAAATTAAATATCGATCAATCCTCCTGCATTTTTATAGCTGTGAATCTAAGTAAATTATATCTGAATATAAAAATTAAATAAGAACATTAATTTAAACAAATTTTTTGAATTTCTAACTATATCCCTATCAAATTTATATTATTACCTTATGTATCAATTAATTCTCCCTATTTGCACAATTATGGACCTATATATCGAATGAAGATTAAACCAGCCAAATAAGGTCCCAATAAAAAAAATGCTAATATAAAAGGATTTAACCATAAATGAAAATCCTATACACCAACAAATGCTCTCTCTAATTTTATTGATGATATTGTACATAGATTACCAAAAATAAACCATGTAATTTAACAAATTAATGATAACATTGCAAAAAATGAAATCATTTAAAATTTGAGTAAACTTTTCCAATGAAAGTATAAAAGGATAAAAATCAATATTTCACATGAATATATCATTAATCCATTAGTATCTGATACTACTACGCAAGATAAAAACAAAAATATTGGATCTTTTGAAAAAAAATAGTAAAATGAAATCAAATAAATAATTTTAGGAATATGTAAGATAACTAATTCCCTGTATGGCTATCCTTAACATAAAACATTTAGATAAGTGTAAAATATGTCAATTAAGACTAAACCAAATTATGCTAATATTTTATCCAATATTGGGCTCTCTTTCTGATACATAAATAGACAAACATGCAAAAATATAACAGATAAATACATCAAATATCTAAATTAAAGTAAAAATTCATATCCTTCGTTTTTTAAATAATATAATTATTCAAAATTTAAAGCATAATAAATTATCATAGCAGTTGCACATGAAATAATTGTATCTTTTATTTTACTAAATATCGATTCATTTTCTAATTAATTAATTAATCTAAATATTAAATTCAATATGCAAATAATGGAACTTATCATTAAAAGTTTGTTAATTTCTTTATATAAGTAATTTTCTTCAAACTGTAGTTCTTAAATTGACAATAATAATTAACCTTGGAGAATAATTTTATAGATAAAAAATAAATAGAGAGATATTTTAATCAACTTATCGAAATCAGTAGGATTTTAAATTGGTTATTGAATTAAACTCCATTATTATTAATTTTATCTTAGAATACGATTCTTTTTTATTTTAATAAATAAGATAAAATCAAAATAAAAAAGGATTAATGTGAGGACTATCGTTATTAGTATTTCTATCTCATACATAAAAAATAAAATAGCTGCCAATATTACTAAAAATAAAGTTAATTTTTGATTATCTTATAGAGCATGTTTAAAAGCTGAAATAATTTCTTGAGTTTTAATATGATCATCGTTTTCAGAAGATTACTTAAGAACAATCATAGTAAAAATGAAAAAGATGAATATTAAGAATTATAAAAGAAAACTTAAATGAAGTAATGGAAAGTTATATTCATTCCATATTTTTCTAGCAACAACTTAAATATCATTCATAAGAATTAAAGCATCTTTACAATTCTTAACATTTTGATATTAATTTTACCATTGACTTTTTTAAGAATAAGTAAATTTTCCTTATCGATTATGAATAGTTTCAACAAAGTTCATTACTTATTTGAGATTATCGAGGCAATGTTTCTCACTATTAAAGAATTCATTTATAAGATATCCTAGATTACTATAAGGTATGGGGATGCCTAATAGAATGGCAAGAGTAGGGACTAAATCAATTTAACTGATTTTTCTAATATATTGAGACTAATTGACTAAAGTTGATTGGTAATTATCTTTCAATTAAGGAATGCTTTCCATATATTTTGGATAAAACTTCCCTTATTTTTTTATTGCAAACAATAAAGTGTTAGTTTCTTCTGTACTATTTCCACCATGATTACCATCATTTGCCATTCCATGATCACCTGTAATTAATAAAATAGTATCATTTGACATTTTTTCATATATTTATGCTATGATTCCATCGGTGTGACCTAATTGATCTTCTAAATCTTGATTATTCAAAACTTTATTATTTTTATGTCCAGCATGATCTAATCCTTGAAAATGTGCAACAATCAAATCATATCCTTAATTTATATTCTTATTTAATTTTAAAGAAATGAATTCATCAATTGAACTTAAATCATTAATATTAGATGATTTTTTAGGAAATTAGACTGTAAATTAATCAGGATAGAGTCCCATCCATATATCATCTCCAACAAAAAATGTTTTCTTATTAAATCTGTTCATTTAAAAAAGTAAATTGTCTTCTTTAATCTATGATAAAAATAATTACTAATAAATACTATTGAAGCATGAAAATTGTCTAATAATTTAGATAAAGGTGGAAAATTTCCGCTTGTCATTGCTTACAATCTTGGCCCTGTAACAGTTGGGACTTCAGCTAAAGATAAAAAAAACAAGGTTTAATCAGGTTTTTCTTTGCTCATTTTTTTTATGAAAGTGAAATTTTGACTGAAAGCCAAATCAATACGCAGTGAATCAATTACTAATAATATTACAGGTTATGTTGGTTTCATCGTTCCTTTACTTCTATCCAATAAGTATCTACGATCTATGAAATATCCTTTAAAAAATAAAAGTAAGCCCATTGTACAGAATAAAACAAGAGTTTTTATCAAGCATTTTTCATAGATCATTTCAAATAAAATAAAAAAATTAATTAATTAAAAAGAATAATCTGGTCTTCAATCAACATTCATTATATATATTACATTTATAATATTGAATATTGTACTTAAATCTCAAAAGACTAAATCATGAGCTCTTGTTGTTTTTCCAATACTGAAACGAGCTCCCAAATACTATTTCAAGAATGATGTCTTTTTAACTGCAGCAACTAATACGTCATCAATTGATTTTTGAGTCTTTCTTTTCTCTTCCAATCTCTTTTTCTCAGCTGTTTATTATTCTTCACTTAACTAAATAATCAATTTATTTATTTACTTCTCCTCTTTTAGCCCAAAATCCTTTTTCATTCTTTCTTCTTTATGCTTCAGTTCTCTTGAAATATTCATCTTCAATTTTGCTTGCATCAACTCCTTTTATATCAACTTTTGTAGATGTTGGGATAACATATGCTTAATTTACTCTTTTAAGAGGTACACCGTTAATTTTGAATGGTCCTGTTACAAGTAAGAGTCCTGATTTAAGTTGTTTCAAAAAAACAACTCTCTTGCCTTAGAATCTACCAGCCAATAAGATTAAGACCTATCCTGGACTAATTCTTCGTAATGAAGATGGTCTTAGAGCCTTTATTCATTTATAATCTTTATTACTTTTCTCTTTCTAACGAAATGTACTTTCTCATCATCAGCTTTGTACCAATTTCCAATTCTAGTGGTTCTCTTTTTTGCTGGCATCGAATAATATATATATTTTAATTTATTTTAAATCTAATTTCAAATTTAATTATCCTTAATCACTTCCAATCATTTAGCCATTATTAAGACATATTAGTCTTTATCTACTTACTCGATTTATATGCCATCTCTTCGTCAAATAATTCTCTAAAAAAATATGAACTAAATTTCAAAGATTAATATCAAATTATAAATACGTATATTTGAATACTTATTTAATTATTAGATGTTTCAAATAATTTCTAAATTATATTCATTATATTATATTTTATATATTCGATAAACTTTAAACTTGTCTTTTACATTAATTCCTATTTCTTTTCTGAAGAAATACTCGAATTTCTAAATCATGTAATATAATATACAGTTTAGTTCTACTGTTCACCTAATTTATAGTATTCACCCCAGTAGTTATATGATCATCAAGTGAACACTCTTGACTTTAATTCTGTAGAAAATATAAAAAAGAATTCTTTATATTTATTATATCACTCACGATATTCTAAGTAAATTTTAATCTTTTAAATTTGTTTAAGTTAAAAATATCAACAAATTTTAACATTATTGAATACCTTTTTAACAATTAACAGTGTATTTATTATGAATTTTTATAAATATATATAAGCATACAAATTACAAAAGCTAAAAATTCTATTCTATTTTAAAAGTTGTGGTTTACTTAATATATCAATTCTAATTATAAGACTCCAATTATAATATTAACTTTATTTATTTGTATAACACTTTTATAAATAAATAGTTAAAGCTTTATTATTTTGCATAATAATGGAAAATTCCCTAAAAAAATTGGTATCTTAAATTTAACATGCTTAAATTCCAAAAATCTTGGGGAATTCATCTAAATTTTAAACTTTGAACATAATTATTATTATTTATCTTTAGAACTCATTTATTACTTAAGATTCATGCTGAATCATTTATTTTTCTATTAAAAAGAACCAAATTAATCATCATAAGAAATTTACTTTGATGAAGATGATAAGAAAATTAAGCTTTTAATATTTGAAAAATGAGAAAGACCCTTTATCAACTCTAATTATAAACATTCAATAATTAATTATTCAGTGATTCTGAAAAATTAACAAAGAAAAATTCTTTCAAAACCTATTTCTAACATTGTAATATTTAGATTCATAAGTGAATTCATTTAATTGTGAATAAAATAACATAATTATATTCATTACTAGGATCTAGAACCTCTTTAACTATTGAAAATATTTTGTTGAGTAGTACTTCTTCTTCTCATAATAGTACTATTAACTAATTTAGATTTCATGAATATACCTATTGACTATAAGTTAATTTCTCCCCATTAGTAGATTTACATTTTTACGGGCACATGAGTTTTAATTTGGTATATATATTCTTTGTCTTTTAGATCTGGTTATACAATAATTGGCTTTTGCTATTTTCTAATATGACAACCCATAAGAGTAAAGTTTTCTAATGATTATAATAATTAAGATTTAATGATTAACAATATAAATTTCCATTATGTATTGTAAATTATGTTGAATTTAAGTTTAATTACTTCTCAATCTCAAAATAAACAAATTATAACTTGTAAAGTAAGCCTAAAGCAACCCTTTGATTCAAAAACAATAATTAGTCATAAAAAGTTGGATAAAATTTAAATTGAAGAATTGACAAAATTTTTCAATTCTTCTTATAATCTTTAGAATAATTATTCTTAATTAATATTTTCAGTCAAATCAAGAAGATTTAAAGCGAGAATCCGAAAATCGATAGATATAACTGTTAAAAAAGCTTTAAAAAGAAACAGGAAATTTAATTAAAATTATAATTATTGAGATAATATAAAAATAAAATCAGTTATTTGCCTTATAGATCTTTAAAATCTAAAAGTATTTTGATTAATTCTCAGTTATATTTTATTACAAAAAACTTTAATTCTATTGAATAAAAGATCTAAACAAGAATTTTTATTAACCTATAAATTGAGTAACAATAAATAAATAAAATAATAAAAAATTATCAATGTTTTCAAAAGTTTTATAATTTCAATCAATAAATAATTGTAATTAATATAAATAAGCTTGAAAGATAAGCAAAAATAGATCACTTTTAAGGTATAATTTAATATTTATAAAAATGGCTAATCAAATAGAACTTTCCTTTTTAAAAATTAGGAATTGATAATTAAAAACTAATCAATAAAATGATTGCTAATTTAAATTTAAACATTTTTAAGATTATAGAGTTAAAAAAATCTAAAATTTTATTCCAATTAAGTAATTAAATTTTCTAGAAGCTAATACTTAAATTTTAAAGTCTAGGAGAGTTAACAATAAAAGCTTTTTTAATTGAATATTAATAATTTTGAATTTTTATTCTAGTTTTCTTATTTTAAAGATCATATATAGGATGATGATTAAATTTAAGTTTTTTAATTTTATAGTAATTTTTTAAAGGATATTAAGACTTGAGTCATAATGAACTAGAATATAATGCTTAGAAGAATAGAACATTTGATAACAATACTTCAAAGGATTAGAATTATAAAATATATAATTATATATTTTCATTAATTTAATATTCCTAATCCAGCACACATCCCAAAGCATCCTAAACAGTAGAATATTAAAGCTAATATAAAATATATCAAAGTGAATTTTCTTAAGTTTCCGCATGGCTCATTTATATAAAGAGCGTACTAATGAAATAAGAATAAGTACAGCAAGTAATAAGGCGAAAATAATTCCAATAATTCCAGAAATGAGTTAAATTTGATCAACTCCAGTCATACAACTTTCATCTTTGAGTGCGAATGACGCTAATAGAAACAATCTATAATGATATATATGATTTAACATTAAAAAAGCTGTTATTGTTAAACAAAATATTCCATAGTAATGTGAATATGATCTCAATAAAACGCAATCACTACTTTCTTTATTAGATAATTTAATTGTTATTACCGTAATGTTTTTCTGTCGAACTCAAATATAAAAAGGATCCACCGATGATAGCAGTAATGATTATTGTTAACACTGTGATATTTTGCCTAGTTTTAGAATTCATTAAATAAATTTTTAATATTAGTATATTAGAAATTTTAATCATCTCTTCATTCTAAGAACAAAAATAAAAAGTGAAGCCTTTGAAGATTTCTAAGTTAAAACTACATATTCAATTTAAAATTTATGTTTTTCTTTTAATCACAATTGATAGGTTCATGATAACACTTTGTAATTTGATAATATTACTTAAACTTGAATTTCAATTTAAACTTATTCGTTTTTAAGATTAAATGCCTAAATAACTAAAAAAATTACTCAAAAAATATAAATTAAAATAATAGACTTATATAGAATTGAGGATTTATAGAAGTATTCTAATGTAATTCTAAGATCTGTTTTAAAAAGAGGATATTCTAAATTAGTTATTGATTTATAAAATAAATAGTTTATTTGTCAATTCAATTTTAATTAATTAATATTTCTTCAAATTTTAATAGGAATAAGACTCAATATATTAAATTTAATTAGGCCTGTACAAAATTTGTTAAAATATGTGACTAGAATAATTACAATAAATGATAATGGAATTGATTTTTTAATTTATATTAGAGTTAGATAAAAATTATTAAATTAAGTTAAATAGTTTATATAAAACAGTTAAAAATCATGGGTATGAATAGTTTTTGTTCGAGAATGCATAGATTCAGATTAAATAATTTACTTGGAATAAAAAATATATGATAATAATATAAAAATATTTTAAGAATAGAAAGTAGATATATGTTCAAATTTGGTAGTAATTATGTTGGTGTTATGACAGTTCTGATGTTTCTATGGGAAGTTTAAAATTATTAGGATTAGTTAATTAATGATCATTCTTGTCTTCATTTAATAGAAATGATAACATGCTCCCTGGAGGTTAAACTTCTTTTTCTATGTTAATTTCTAATGATTAATGCTTTTGAAGCAAAAATTAATTTGTATTTTTTGGAGAACCGAGGTACTCTTCATTAATAAAAATGATGCAAATTTTTTTTTTGATTTTTTTCTTGATTCTTAAGACTTTCTTTGACTTCATTTGAGCTTTGCAGCGTTTATAAATATCGAAATACGTTGGTATTTTGGTTGATTTATCTCTATTTAATTTCTTATTCCAAAAATGAATCATCGATGTTTTAAATTCGAGAAATAAAGGGGGTAGGTATTATAAATGATTGAAGAAATTTTGAGATATAATAATAGGTAAAAAAGAAAAATTAATATTCTGATAATGAATTTAAAAAGGGTAGAAGAAATATTAAAAGGATAATAGAATAATGGAATTAACAATAATTTAAATTGTAATGCAAGTGTATATTTATTGTATATATAGTTTATTTTTGTTTATGAATATTTAATAATACTTTAAGATGATTTTGATAATTTTTCAAGTTTATGATGGTTTGTTTGAAAGTGAAAATGGAAATTAGTATTAAAATAAAAATTTAGATCCTATATTATATCATAAAGAAATAATTAAAGTTACTAAAATTGTGATTAAAAAAAATATGTAAAATAATAAAAGAAACTAAACTGGACTTAAAAATTTTTTGGTGGGTGTGTTCAAGAAGAACCTGTTTAATAAAATTAGAGAATACTAAGTAGGATGAAAATATAAAAGCAGAATCCTTTATATTTGATATCAATGTAACAATAATCTGAAAGATAGTTGAATAAGACTAAATCATAGGAACTAGATTACCCATCAGATATGGAGAAGGACAGAGATTCAGATAATGATAACTAAATAATCTATAAAAGATAACTTTCATATTTAGAATAGAATTCTCAACTATAGAAGACAAATTTTTCTGATATAAATATAATCGAATAAAATATGAATACAATTCAAAAAATATTGAAATGAAATTATTATATCAGAAAAGTGGTTTGCTATCAAGATAAATCAATTTTTGAATTGAGAGATTTAGCCACATCTTATATATTATGAAAATCTTAAAAGATGTATAATTGATTGTACAAGATAAGGAATTCAAATACAAATTTAAATCCTAATTAATTCATTCTGCTATAATTGATGTAATAAACTAAAAGATTAAATCAATTTCTATATCATTAGTTCATGATTCAACAGAATCTATCTGACTTAAATTAGCAAGTTCCATAAGGAAGATTTATATAGAAGAATTTATAAATTAAAAGTGAAAGAGGATAAGGTTTCTAAAATGGATTTAGATTAGAAGTTAGATATTGTTATAGTAAATTTATATTATATTGACTGCAAAGAATATTCTGTATGAATATTTGTAGTATGTTCTTGATATTATTGTTCTTTTGTTAAAAAAACATAGAAAATTTCATAATATATGAGCAATCTCATTATCTGTATAATTTAATTAAAATTGTAGTGTCGATCTTTAATGTTTAACTGATAATAATAAAATTACAGAAGTATTTAAACTATTAATTATTTTAAATAATTTTAAATGATGAATTGAAATTTGTTTATTCTTGATTGACTCTTAGATCAAAAAACAATACAATTATAAATTGATGTTTTGAGATTTAAGTAATCTATTAGATATGACTAAGCTCAATAAAATACTAAATTAATTTTAAATTATCTCAGGAATTGGATCTTTTAATGAGTTTGCTATTAATTTCAATGGAATTAAGGATAAATATTAATTTATTAACTTTAATACTAAAGAATTCGATAATCAATATCCAGATACAAAACATAACTTAAGTTAATTGCATCATTCTCATCATTTGAATCTAATCTGAAGATAACTTCAATAAATTTACTACTAAAAGTGAATCATTTAAACAATCATAGATGCTTCAATCAATTTTACACAAAGAGACCAACTCATAACTTTTAATAATTGATTTATTATATTGTTTATAATTTTCTATAATCAAATGTCTTATTACTCTGGATTCCAAAATAGATAATAACTTTAGCAATACGAACAGCTATTATAATTACTTCTAGTTACCTTAACTAAGAGATTAACCAAATTTTATTAAAATGAAGAATGTGATGAATTAGCATTTCGCAATATTTTTCACAGAATCTTATCTGGGATGAAATCTTCAGAATAATAGTAAATTTTATTGACTAAATAAATTAGAAAGTTTATGCCACCACGGTTTAGTGAAACTGTTAAAATTTTATTTGACATTTTGAAATTAGAAGAATAGCAAGAAGTATCAAAATATCTATATAGAGTGAAAGATTATACATGAATCAGTAATTTGATTAAATCTCTCGATAAGCCAATATTATAATGAACTAAGAGAAAAAGCCAATATAACATTTATAATACAAGATTCAAGAAGATTATCAAGAGATTCCACCTCATCCATTAATGCAAGCTGAACAAAGATAAGATTCGACTAAATTAGATATGACTTTTGAGAAAGTAGATAAATAGGAAAAATTCGTTAAACTAGAATAAATAGATAAAAATAAGAAATTTGATTGTGGAATAACTGAAACAACTACTCCTCGCAAATTTAGAGAATCATTACAGCAATAATAATAATTTCATTAATAATAATAATTTAATTTGATACCAAAAGAATTCATGAATCAAATTGAAGAATGTGTAACTAGAAATGTGCTTGATAAATTGAATGTTCCAAAAAAATCAAAGAAAAAAAAATAAAGATCTTCATCAAATTCCTTTTAGTTTAGATAAATTCTTTTAACTACCAATGATAAATAAAATTAATCATTTTAATCAACTAAAAGAAAATTTAACAACTTGATATGAATCCAATAATTTATATTTTTGTTTTCAATTATAAAGAATAATATAAACTCAATTTCATATAGGCAAAAACCAATAATACCATTCAAATCCGAAGATTCTCTTTGCATTTTCTCAAAAACTAATGTAAAAAGGATTGATTATCTGTTATTTTACATACATTGTACTCAATAGTTGTTTGATTTAAAATAACCAATTTTGAATTATAATAATTATCAATTTACTTTAACTGATGTAAATATAAAATTAATAGAAGAATACAGTGATAATAAGTAAATTTAACAAAAAATTGAGTAATAATTCATTAATAGCATATATAGTTTTAGAAAAATGTAATTAAAACTATTATTAAACATAGATCTAAAAGAATGATATTATCATTACTTATCTAAAGTATTAACATCAAAAAGTATTTGTAATTCTTTAAAACTATAAAAATGTTAAGCTATGATGTATTCTAAACACATATTATTTGCATTAACTACAGTAATGTGCATTGATAGTTTATATGATTAGCAACTTTTTGCATATTTTAATCCAGTTACTCTTTTGTGTATCAATTATTTCATTGTTATTTATTATGTATTGCTGGATATATATGATTTCTAAATTAATTATTTATTTGAATTTATAAATATTCCATTTTTTATAAAAATTTTAATAAATTTAGAATCAATTGATTTTTAACTCTTAAATTAAAATTTTATTATTTTTTAGATAAAATATAAAATAATATCAATTTATAAACTATCAATATAATTATTTTAATTTCAAATAATTAATCTTCATTCATTATTAATAATTTGAGCTCTTCTTAAAGTTCATTAAATAATTTTGTATCTAATTTTTCTTGTTACCTTTCGATTTTATTCAGTAATTATTTACTTTATTAATATATTGAGAACCAAAACGAAAAGCTGAGATTGCACTCAATATAATAACAATATAATAGAATGAGCACATCCGATTGTATTAATTGTACTAATAACTAGATAATAAAAATTCTTTGACGAACATATTTATGCCAAAGTTATAATAAATTATGAAAAAAAATTTTAAATGTAACAATCACACTAAAAGGCCATTAGTGGCAAATAAATTTTGTTTGTGTACTCCTACATGAAATTCGAATTACCAAAACTTAAACAATAATATTTTATTTTCTTGAGATTCCTTGTAATAATGGAATAAAATATAGCACAAAGCAGTCTTATTATATTATGTAATTCAACCTTTAAAATTATGTTAAAAACACAAAAAACTAGTGTCATTCTAACAATAGGATCACCTGCCTCTCCCCAAGTTGGTAGAGTTTTATCAGTTCCACTCCACCAATTCTAATATTTAATTTTTCAATACTTTATATATACTTATCCATACTATATCATAAACAACACTTAAAACAGTTAAAGCGCTGATAATTTTGATATAAGTAGGTTCAAAACAATCTCTACATATTATTATCAAATATAACATTGCTAAGATTAACTTATCATAATGATATATTTTACATCCAAAAAATCAGGACGAGCAAAACATTAAAATAAAGTTAAGAGCAACATCATCATATATAAAATAAACCCATAATATAATTCATCTGATATTTGATCTTCAATTTTAGTAGTATCAGGTAAATGAATTTAAATATTTTATTATTGTTATTAACTTTAAAAGGGTTTCTATTATTACACATAATTTTATTATTATTAATACATAAATGCTTGGTTTTATTAAGGGAATGATGAAATTTAAGGTTACTTTAAAGATTATTATAAATTATTTCTTAAGTTGTTTTCTAAAAATGGTTATTAAATTGTTAATAAATCTCTATGATAATCATCTATATCAATTAAACTTTATTAAATTGTTTATTCATATTTAAGAATCATTTCTTAATGATATTTCAACTAATTATAAACCAATTGTTTATACTTTGTTATGAATCCATTAACATTCTATTTATAAATACGTTTGTAATTATTAAAATCTTTCGTTAATTAATTACAATTATTATGAATGTACTTATTGATCATGCATTTCACCTAAATCTAAATGACTTTAGCCTATTTATATTCTTCTTTGATTTCTATCTTGAACAAATAGCTTTATTAAAATCTCTTCAGAACCAGTTTAAATTTAACTTATTATTAAATTAAAATGTACAAATTTAGTTATTAGTTAAACATCGGATTATATTTGTCTCCAGAAGACATTTAACTTTAGATTTCATTACCATCCAAAGATATTATGACAAAACTATTTTGAAAATCAGAAAATTGAATATTGTGAGCTTATTTTATTACAATTATTAATTGTGAGTCTCTATCTACTCCTTATGGATTTAATTTTTAATTATCTTTATTTATTTATATCAATATTACATTATTATTCTTATGCTTATTGTTAACATTCTTTTAATTCATCTCTATATTATTAGATTTGTTATTCTGTTTGATTTATTTTTTTCTTCAACACTTTGTCTGCTTCCATAATAACTTATGCAAAATCCTCTAACTAAACTTGACCTCTTTGATTAGGTTAACATTATTCAAACAATTGTTAAGCAACATCACGATCATATAATTAACCACTCTACATTATAAATTATGAACTTTACAAGTTTGTCAAGTGCTGAAAATAATTATTCTCTTTGATAAGCTTATCCTTAAGATAACCCTGTTCTTTAGAAGCCACTCAATATCGCATTTATTGTTGGGCTATATTGCAACGACATATTATATTTAAATTTTTATTAATATATATATATTATTTTATATAAATTCTTTATCTTACTAATTATTTTTAATCTTCTAAAATTGGTGAAATTCTCAATCAATTTTTTTATTTAATCTAATTTAATTATATGAATTAATTAAAGAATTAAATTTAAGAATTAACAATAGATATAAGTCAAAGAATTAGTAATAGAATTAGATTTTAGAACTCTTTATCTTAAATACTTAATTTCTTACTTTAAATTATCTTATAAATCATAAATATTTACATAAAAATTAGAATAATAAAATACTTTTATGGAAAAAGAGCAAATAATTAATTTATAGGATTAAACTTAAATGATTTTTGGATCTTAACTTTTTGATCTTTAATGTCAAAAAAAGTGAAATTTAAGTTAATTTAATAAATCATCAAAAAGAAATAAGCTAATTCTCTTTATTTTTTTGAGTGAATTTTAGCCATAAACAAGCAAAATAACTTTTCCCCATAAAAATTAAGTAAGATGTATTTTGAAATAAATAATATAAATTCAAAATAAACTTAAGAATTAATAATATTTAAATCAATAAAGATATAGAAACAAAAAAATGTAACGAAATATTTAATAAATAAATAAAATGAATATTTGAAAAGTTTTAATTAAAAGAAAAAGTTAGTTAAATAAAAATGTTGATAATAGACAATTAATTTAGAATAGATTTAGAATTAATGAGTAAGACATGAATATATAAATATAAACAATAGAAATTGGAGCATAAGTATAAGAAAAATCTTTTATATGAAAGAACTTAATCGAATAGATAGTTTAAATCTTTTAAGTATAACTTAAAGGTAATCGAGAGTTCATAAGATTTTAAAAGAATTATTATAATCATTTGCTATAAAAAATAATGATCAATGAATTATGATTATTAAATGTTATGTATTATCATTTATATTTTAATATATATATATCAGATTAATGCAACAGCTCTGTTTAATAATTGATCATTAACATCGTGAACTACTTCATTGATTCTTAATATGGTAATTTTTTATCTGTGTCCCTAAGATTTTTAATATCTCTTTCTTCTTTTTTTTTTATAAACAAGTTCTTTATCGCTTAATGTTTATTATTCTACTGTTGCTAAAACTTTTGCATTTTCTACAAATGGCCTACCTAAAACAGTATAATCTTTAGCTCCAACCATTAAAATTTGATCTAATTCAATTGTTGTATTAATATCTAATCCTTCCATAAATTCTGTAATAATCTAATCATCCTTAACAACCTTATATTAGCTACTACCAATTTTGCATACAGCAAATTTAAGGATTGAAGGCAATTCGATTCCTTTCATTTAATCATGCACAATAAATTTGCATTCCTATGCCACAGGAGGAGTCTATGAATCAAGATTAAAATTAGAGTAATACCCTTTGTCTTTCTAATTCTTAATGTCTAGCTCGACGTTTTGCTTTCTTTTCTAAATCATTTTTCCATTTTTGTGTATACATAATGTATCTCTTATCTGTGAATTTATTATTGTAATATTCAAATATTTCAGCTTTATCTCTCTCTTTAAAATACT
This sequence comes from Paramecium sonneborni, assembly GCA_905182985.1. Classification (NCBI taxonomy): domain Eukaryota; phylum Ciliophora; class Oligohymenophorea; order Peniculida; family Parameciidae; genus Paramecium; species Paramecium sonneborni. The sequence goes on from CAJJDN010000009.1 coordinate 364,454, forward strand.
CACTAAAAGTAAAGAGTTGAGGTTGATTAATTAAGGATCTTCTAAATAATTATTTTATCATTAATTAAAATATTTATTTATTCTTTCAAATTACTAAATTAGGAGAGAAGCTAAAAATTGTTAAAACTAAGTATGTATATTTGAAATTGATTTAGACTAGATTAGATAAATATGCAAATTAAAAAAATATTGAAGAAATATTAATTAAAATCTTTTTTTTATTTAATTAATAATTTGAGAAAGAATGTCTGGTATATGATCAAAATTTATAGGAAGAGGAATCTCAATATTCTGAACATCCAGGAGGTTGGATAGAATGGTTTTGTGCTCATGAAGATCATTAATTTTTATGTGAAGTAGATGATGATTATATTCGCGATCCATTTAATCAACTTGGAATTAAGGGAAGATTTACTTTTTATAAGTAACTATCAAACAAATATCATAGTGAAGCCGTAAATATGATTTTGCATCCTACTTCTCCTGAAGATTAAGATTTAGAAGATGAAAGGTTTTCTTATATTACATCACACAAGATTTTTAGAGGTTTATTAGGAAGCGTCTGACATTTATGGTTTACTCCATGCTAGATTCATATTTACATCCAAAGGTTCTGCTATAATGAGAGAAAGATATTTACAAGGAAAATTTGGTCATTGTCCAAGGATTTATTGTGAGAAATAGAATGTTATTCCTATAGGATTATGTGAAGATTTGAAGACAGCAAGAGTTAAGGTTTAAATTAAATTTAAATATAGGTTTTCTGTCCTCGTTGTGAAGAAGTTTACATGCCTAAAAAAAAATGTGCTGATATTGATGGTGCATATTTTGGAAAGTCATTCCCATAATTTTTGTTGATGGTGATATATTTAATAAATATTTATAGACATATCCTGATTTACATCCAAAATATTAATTATTACCAGATACTTAAATAAAGTCTAATTTTGAACCAACATTATTTGGATTTAAAATTGCTGGAAAATAAGGTAGTAAAATTAAAAGGTTTGAATAATAAATTCAAATTAACTAAATTGTTACACAACCTATCATATAATCAACTGAATAAAATGTTCTTTTACAAGAATAAAAATAAATAAGCATTTAAAAATCAGCATAATAATAATAACCATAATTATAGTAACAACAATCTACATAAGAATAAATTACAGAACCTAATCATAAAAAGAAAAATAAGAAAAAGCATAAAAATTGATAGTAAATATATTTGGTATTATATTTAAATGTTATTTAATAAATGTTGAATAAAAATTATAAAAAATGTTAATCAAACAAATTTACGTTAAACTCCAATGATTCTTTTAATATAAAATACTTACCAAATACTTACAATAACAATAATTAATGTTTCAATAATAGTATAAATGAAATACATTTTATTATTGTCTCTTAAAAATTAATAACCTCCTTCTCTTTTTTATTATGAAAATTTAGTGTCAAACATTAGATCATTCAATCCAGTATATAAATTAGATAATTTTTTCTAAATTGGATCTAAGTCTGCTTCCTTTATATGCTCATATGTTGCATTTCGAACATCAAGAGCAAATGTCACAATATGATTATGTTTGCCCTCTAAATTATATGAATGTTTACATTTATATTGCTGAACACAAATTTATAGTTTCCTGGATTAGTGATGTTAACAGAAAAAACGGCTTCTTTCTTTTAATTTTTGTTATCAATTACCTTTCCTCTTGGATCTTTGATCTAAAATAAATTGATAATTAGAATACACTAAAATCAATTTTATCTTTATTCATAAATGATAAAAAGAATGCTCCTCTAATATTTGTTGGATGTTTTATATATTGCTCTAAGATCTCGACTTCTCCTTTTTATAATTCAAATGATAACATATCATCAGGAATAAAATCTGCCATTTATCCTTCCCAATCATCCATTAATTATTTCCTTTCTTCATGATCTATAGTATTATTATTGGTCTCATTCTAAAGTAGTTTACTATATACAGAAATTATGAATATTAAGAATAATTTCATTTATTATAATAATTTATTATTTTTAGTATTATTTATAAATTATTATGCAGATTAAAAGGAATAGACCAAAATTGGGTGTTCCTAAGTCAACCATTCTAAATACTTAATTATCTACAAATTAATCTTTAAGTAATTGATTTATTAAATTATATCTTTCTAGCTAGTAATAAATTGATTGGTTAAAAAACAATTCATGAACCATTCCTAGATTAGAGTCAGAGTATAAGTTTACATTAATAACAAAAAGAATTGAGACCAACATTTAAATTATCTCCAGTTTAATAATTGTTACATTATTTATTTTACATTATTTAGATAGCCTTTCAATTTAGATTCCACTTATAGATAAAAAAGAAATATTTAAAAGACTGAAGGTAGTTCATCTGAACCTCTTCTTAAAATCAATATGAAAAACCTTGAAATTCCTAAGGATAGACTTTTATTTGCCACTGAAACAAAACAAACTTCAAAATCATTAGTTGACTTAGATGATGTAAAATATTCTTTTTAATATTTTCAGCAATATGATTATATCAAAACTTTTAGAGCAATACCTATGTAAACTATAAAAGAAATCTATGACAATGATCGTAAAGAGATTGAAAGATTATGTTCAGCAGACAAACATAATCCTATTGATTCTAGATTAGGTCCTATTAGACCATAGTTATAGCATCCAAATATACCAGAATTTCGTAAATATTTTAAAGAAAATGAAAGATATTAAGAAATGCAGCAATTTTATTAAATTGATCCTAACATTTATTAAAAAATGACTGAAAAAGTAATAGAGATTTTTTTATAATATTTAGATTAAATAAGAGAAACTGATGCCTAGAGAAATGAAATTATTTACTAATAATAATAATGATAAACTAATTGCTAATAATTTATTAGGATCTGATATGTATGTAGATTTGTTTTCTGAAGGATTATCATCATCTCATTTTAGTAATTTAAAATCACTCCAAATGAAAAACAATAAATTAAATAACAATAGAATAACTATGATTGCCAAAAATCTACCTAGTAGTATTATTGATTTAGATTTCAGTAACAATTCTATTGGAAATAGTGGAATTGCCAGTATTTGTGATTTCTTAAATTCTAAAAATTGTTATCTTTAAATACTGAACTTAGAAGATAATAAATTAAGAGATGGACCTATAATGACTATTCTTAAAACTCTTTAATAGAGTAAAACAATTAAAGTCATTAAATTCTCAAAAAATTAAATTACAGATATAAGTATGGATTAATTTGGAAATTTATTGAAAACAGTAACTAAATTTATATAAATAGAGTAATTCACTTTAAGAAGTATATTTACATTATAATTAAATACGAAATCAAGGGGGAACCGTATTTTTTAGAGCTCTTCTAAAAAATTAATATATGAAAGTCTTAGATTTTTCTTTTAATAAGTTAGGATAGCATAAAGAATGTATTTAGATGATCTCTGAGTAAATATTTTTATCCATAAAGGGTTTTAGGTAAACCACATTCAGAATTATCTCATCTTGACTTATCATATAATAATTTCAATAATGAAGATTCCAAAATATTCCATTAGGCTATAATGTTTAATTAAATTATATATGGATTTCATTTTGAAGGTAACAGTGATTATTGTATTAATGCAAGAGGCTTTCTTGTAAATTAGAAAGAATTAGATTAAGAATATAGTGTTTTAGTTTAAAAATAATAAACAAGATTATCTACATAATAATTTGTTGATTAAAGTATAAGTAGAATAGATTTAAAAAATAAAATGAATAAATTAGATCAAAATTTTCAATTAGCTGATCCATCATTATTTAAAAGAATTTAAAGTACAGATTGGACTAACAATAAATCTAAAGATAATTGTTGGTTATGTGAAGGTTGGACTGAAATCAGATTTCAATATGTAGTTGGTAAATCTGGAAATATTAGTGATTATCCAATTTATTTACATTTAGACTTTGAAAATTATAGACCTATGGTTATGGAATAGGATTAATAAATCTTTTTTTTATTAAGAATGTGTCCACCTAATAGAAAAATTAAATACTTTTTTAGTAATCCATTTTTGGATATACAATTTACAGCTAAAGATTAACGTATAACTGCATTAGAAGATTTTGAACCTATTAAAGTTTAAGGTATTCCTATGATATATGCTGATACTTCTGTAGTTTATAGTTAGAAAATCTCAATTGTAAATTATTTATCAGCTACAATCAATAAAAAAGTACTTGACTCTTAAAAACATTATATTCCAACAGTAATAACTAGACCTAGAGAATAAGAAAAAATAATTTATATTGATCCTAATAAAGCAAAAGAGAAATCGTGGTCAATAGAAAATTCAATTTTTAGAGATTTCTAGGCAGATACAGAAGGACATCTTCTAGATTGTTTTGATTTTGATTTTGAATGTGGAAGACTTTAAAAACATATACCTGAGCCAGAAGATTTGGAAGTATTAAAAACAAAGGTGAAAATATTCTACAAGAATATTTTGGCTTGTTATAAATATTATTGTGCTGAAACTCTAAATTATGAAACACCTTGTTTAAATCAATAAAGTTTTATTGATTTTATATCTTAAACAAATATACTTTCAAAATCAATTTTAAATAATATTGACTTATAATTAACATATTTATCAAGTTATGTAGTTCAAAAATCAGCTGAATTTATTCATGTGCTTGATAAATGTTTAGTTAGATATTAATTTCTTGAAATAATAATTCGTTTAGCTAAAGAATAATACTTAAGAACAAATTAATGTAACAATATAACTGATGCTTTGGATATGTTATTTTAATAAGATAAAGTACTAGATTTAATTCAAGAATTTGGAGTACCTTAAGATTGGAGAGAAACTAGATATTGGACTTAACTGATGGATTCAACAATAAAAATGAAGATACAGTTTTTATAATTAATGTATGATTATGTGTCAAAGATTACATTTAAACATAATAAATATATTACATTAATGGATTTTAAACTTTTTAATGAATAATTGGATTTTGTAAAATATGTTACTGAAAAAGAGCTTTATTTAATTTATTTATAAAGCATGTAAACATAAAGAGATGAATTAAGAGAATCTAAACATATTTAAATGTAATTTTTAGAATTTGTTGAGGCTATAGCTAGATTAGCAGAGAAAATATCACCAATTTCTCCAATGTATGCAGTACGTAATCCAACAGTAAATAAAATAACTAGGAAATCATTACCTTTATTTGTTAAATTTGAGGGACTTCTTTATATAATATTTTAAAAAATAAAATAAGCAATAACTACAAAAACAAACGAATAATAAATTTAAGATTTAGAGAGAAATATTATATCAAAAACAATATTAAAAACTGTCTAAGCTAAAAAATTAGGAGTATTTGGTATTATTATATAAATTAATATATTTAGAGGAGGATAGAAGTTCAGATGAAGAGAGAGAAAAAGAATCAAAAAATATACCATTATTACCTGATGATCAAGATTATTAAGAAGTAAAAGAAAAAAAAGTTGCTGGAAGTGGATGGAGTAAATTAAGAAATTGGGCAAATAAAAAGAAATTGTAAAAATAAGGCAATCTTGAATAAATTAATATGCTTAAACAATTATAAACATATTAAGATGAAGAAGAAAGATATGTGTAAGTAGAATATGAATAAGCATCTATATATGAAAAAATGGAAATAAAATAAAGATAAAGAATGAAGTAAGAATTTCAAAGAACTAAATTAAATTAAGATCCAACATTCAAATTTGAAGAAGAAGATGAAATTAAACGATTCTGATTTACAGAAAAACAAAAACTTATATTAAATTATTATCAAATCATTCCCATCCATTTATAAATGATAAATCAGATGATTAATGCTCATCTAAAATTATACGCAATTATTCATTAACATTTTAATTTATTTTTTTTATTATGTTAGACTTGGGTTTAATATGAAATGAAACCTTGCTTGCAATTCTAATATCATCTTATTGATCTTATTAATGATGTTATAATTATTTTAATTAATTCTTTATTAATCCATTTTTTTTGTATAAGTATGGTATTTTCATTGTATCTGGAATTTAAACATGATATTACAATCTTGGTTCTATTTTATTTTCTTTTTATTTTTAACCTGAAAAATTCCTATAATTTTCTATTGGATACACTATATATGAAGTGTTAACTCTCCTTCTAACATATTTTTATTTCCCTCTTTGATTTCTTTGTTCCTAGGAATTCTCCTTTTTTAATAATCCTTTTCTTATTATTTACTCAGTTTGATTTCCAAAAACTTAGTTAGAATTTTTAAATAAAAGATTTTCATTTATTTCTTTTATTTGAGGATACTAGAATTAAAATTAATTCAAAGTTTAATTGAGCTCTTGCATATTATAAAATGTTTTGCAATTATTAGAATTATCAGTTTTATTATGTTGTGATTTCTTTGGAGTATTTATTTTCATTTTAAAGAAATATTAATTATAAAATGTTTAACAATAATCCAAGAAATTCATCTCATAAATAATTGAAGACTTTGTAAAGTTAATCTTAATCAACACCAGCCTTAAAATCTATAGAATAATTGAAAACAGAAGGAATTCAATATTATTATCATTAAGGATATGAAAGGAAAGCATTACATAAAATTTTTTCGCTTAATACAAAAAAAAGACATATCTAAAGATATATAAATTAGTAGGTTTATAATGCAGATTTAAATGGAGTATCTCTTAAAGCAAGTTAATTGGATAGATTTAATTTATACTAAAAAGGTTTAACCAAGTAATTTATAATTTATGATTATTTAGTGAATTACAAGCAAATTCCAAAAGTTATACTAATTTATCTCGTCTGAAAAAAGGAGACTTTTAAACTAATTCAACAGAATAACTATATGGATTTAAACATTCATAACACAGAGACATACGTATAACATCAGGTTAAAGAATTTCATCTCTCTAATAAGATAATAATCAAACTAATCAAAATAAATTTTCAATATCAAAACATTTGGTTAGGCCAAAAAGAGAGGAATAATTAGTACAAGCTATTAGGAAAGACAACATTTTTACTATTGTTTACAAATCCAATATTTTTTCCAATTGAATTATTTACTAATTAATTATTTATTAATTTTAAATTTCAAACCCTTAGGAGAACTAGAAATACATTCAATACCTAAGTATTGCGGAATTATCAAATGAAAAGAAATATTTCAGAGTACAGTTATTTAAGAATAAGTCAATGCTGAAATTATTTTCCATCTAGGCAATTACCAAATAAATATAGATGAGCTTATTTATTGAACAGCATTAGGAAACTTAGAATATTTTGTGTTAGTATTCTTTTCCCAATTCATTAAATTTGATATTTTTAATACACTAATATAAAATTAATATGATTAAATTATAATAAAAAAATAATGATATGATGAGAAAAAATGGATATCATAATTTCAAATAAGGTATAAAATACCTATTCTAAAGAGATTTATATAATGTTGATTTTAAAACTACTGAAAAAATTCATAAACATAAAAAAAATTGAATTAATTTTATAATTTATCTACTAAATTATTAAATAGATAATAATATTAATATAATCTTTCAAGAAAAGTAGTTTTTATAAATTATTTTTGTCAAAGGATTATGAATAAAAATTTGAACATTTCTATAAAGAGTCTAGTTAAAAGAATAGGTCGTCTAAAGGTAATATAGGGTAAATTATGAGAATCCTGCATAGATAATAAGAAAGTTATTTTATGTAGAAAGAAAACCTTCTGAATTTTGGAAATTTGTTTAAGATAGTTATGGAAATCCTTTTTTGTCTTAGATTATTTTAAATTATAAAAGTGGTATGAAATGTACTATTTAGAGGTTGATTAATTAATAAAGGCTTAAATTTAAGATAAATATTTAAAAGATAAAAATAATCCTTAGAGTAAGAGCTTCCTAATTTTATGAAAAGTATTTTAGAAGATGCTTATCTTTCAAGATAGTAAATCTAAAAATTCAATTAATATTACTAAAATGCTATTCCAAAACAGTAAAATTACATTTGCATTAAATATTTTAACAATTTTAGCAAAAATTAAACCAAATATAACTATAAATTTTAAAACTACCTTTTACACCAATATTACAAATTTTAATTTAGATATGAAAAAAATATACTAAATAAAGTTAGATAATTTGAAGATTAAATTTTGTAAATAATTATTAGATTAATTAAAGGTGAGATCAATGCAAATTCAAAAAGAAATTACATAGAATATAATAAATAAATTAAATATATTTAAAATAACACGAAGATTTAATATATTATTTTATTATTTAATAGGAAGAATTACTCAAATAATATAAAAGGTATAGATATACTTATTTTTTAATTAATAAAGTTGTTGATTATATAAATTGACATAATCTAAGTATTATCTATTAATATTTTATATATTAAAGTTAAAAATTTATCTTATAAGCATATTCTAATTCTTAAGCATCTTTAGATAACAATAATAAAACTATCATATTCCTTACTTGCTATAATTTGATTTGCTTAATTTTATTATTTTTCGGTTTTATCCTAGTAAAGAAAACATATAAAAAATAATATTGAAAAATTTTTTAAATCTATAAAAATGAAAAAAAATACAAAATATCATAGTAAAAGTGAGAAACTAAAAGTTATAAAAAGCCTATTATAAAAATAATTAAAGTCAGTTCTAAATTTGAAGTTAAAATTTTTTACTAGATATAATATAGTATGTAGTTTAAACAAAAAAATTGTAGATATTGATATATATTAATATATGATCTAATAATTATCAATAAATGTTAAATAAATAATTCATTAAAAGGAAGATTTATCAAAAATAAATAAATATATCAAGAATTTGTTTTCTCAAGAATAAATGACTATTATCAAAAGATATAACAAGGACAGCATTCATCATGATCTTGTGGAGGTTCCTTAATATAGTACTTAATTTATTTTAGAGATTATCCAGAGATTTAATCTCGAAATGTTACTTTATGCTATTTATTCCCTTTTTAAATTTCATTTTAGAACATGTCTCTCCTTAGAGTTGTTTTCTTTATATTCCTTTCAGTTTCTGGGTTGATTTCAATACAATCACCGTCAGCTTTAATTAAGTTTTCTAACTTTGGTTCAACCTATGACACTAAAATATTAATTTTAGGCAGAGACAATTCTTGTAATGCTGATTTTTATGTTGAAGAATGATTAGCACTAAGGTCAGTTAATTCTGAGTTCCTATTCCTAGCACTGAATATATCAATCATTATTGTTATTTTAATTTTTTCATATGAAATAATTGCTATTTTTTCATCAACTAAATACTCGTAATTAATACTATAAATTATGGAGAATTTTAGAATAATAATCATATTAATAGAAAGAAGATAAAAAGTAAACATACTTTTCAATTCCAATAAATATGTAGAAATAACACTTTATAATCATTTTGTAACAATAGTCTCTAAAATCAAAATTGGAAACTAACCATGATTTATAATAATTTCAACTTTTTGATCAATCTGTTTGTAGTCAGTCTCAAGTACCTAAAAAATAAAAATAGTTTACTTTAATAAATTTTAGATATGGATTTTCAATAGCTGATTTATAAAATTAATTTAAATGTACTTTTGTTTTTGATTGTAATGCTATTGTATATTCTTTATTTGATTCAAGTAAAATAGGTGTTATTTTAATAAAATATTGATTATTAATGAGATTTAATTAATTGTGATTCAATTACAATTGCTATTGATAGATGAATTCAAGAAGATTATATCCTTAATGTATGGTAAAGAGTAATGTTTATTCTTACATTTAATCGATCCCATTAATACATGGTTACATAAATCCAATTAATTTGCAATTCCGAAGAACTTAAATAGTTGTTACAATAATTTCATTAGGTTTAACAGTTAATATCTCATTTTTGAGTAATTGCATAAATTAATTAATTTGAATCTTGGAGTCAATTTTTTAGATATTTCTATAAGGATTTAAGACCTACATTTTAGATTGAACATTTTAGAGAAGACTTTCAACATATTGAGCAGCTTCATATTAAATTTTAAAATCGAAATCTAATTTAACGTCTTTGTGATCTTTTTTAGAAACCTAACCTAAATATTAAGCAATGAATTAATATTCTAATTCGGTTAATGTGTTTTCATTTTTCACTTATAGATATTTTTCTATCGTAGATTCAATTTATTGTTTCATCTTTAATTGTTGAATAACTTCCTTAATTTTTAGTTCCATAAATTCTAATTCCTTCATTAAATTGACTCTTAGATTGGCAATATTATTAGATATTAAAAGAAGGTCATCATGTACTTATTTCTTTAATTGAATATATTCTGAACACATTTTAATACTCTATTAGTTATTAACAATAAGATGATGCTAGTGATCATGAATGCACTTCTTACAAATCAATTTATCTTCAATGCTACAATATTATTCGATGCATAGATATTATTTTTACAATCCATGATTATTACATTTGAATGAATTTAACATTTTATTTATATTTAATAATATATCAAAAATCTGATTCAGAGACATTTAACTTTGGTAAATTTGTGATAGATAAATCAGATTCACTTTAATTAATGACATCTCTAATAAATTCATTCGGATTATCAACTGTTAATCATTTTCTGAATTTTAAGTGTTTTTTAACATTAAAATCCATAACCAAAATTTAAGCCTATATATAGATAAATTAAATAATTATATCCATCTCCAATGAAATTTAATTCAGCATTAAAATCATCAAATTATTTAGTAACAAACTGATCTAAATTAGTTCTGCTTATCACAGATTTAAGCAGTCTACAAATATCAAAAAAACTAAATCTTTCTTTAATATCTAAATTAAATCTTATGTATCATCATTTGTTAGTTATAGTTTTATTTAAACCATTAATCTATTTAGAGAAATTTCTATAGCTATAACAAAAAGATAATCTACTGTTGCAATTTTTTTTCTTTTTCCTTCTTATGATTATCCATCTTTAGTATTTCTAATGTATCAATTTTAATGATTTCATTCAAAGCTTTAATAGCCTTATTATATTCAGATGGTAAAGCCTTACAGTTTCTATATTCAAATTCATAGAATTCTAACAAACAAGGTTATAAAGAAACAAAAACCAAATATTTGAATCAGAATCACATATAGCTAAAGATTATGCTATAATTAAAGATAGCATAATCAGATAATAACAGGGTTTTCATTTGGATTTAATTTTTAAGTTAGAATGATTCTATAATTTATAAATATATTTATTACAAATGTATACTATTTAATTAATAGATTAATTAGAATCTTTGTTTTAATTAATCATAAAAATAAGATAAATAAATTAAATAGTTTTTACATCTATTTATTTATTTTATTTTTTAATATACTAATATATCTCATGCACCAATTGCTAATTTAGATCTTGCTGCTTGTTTTCTTGATTAACGAGCTACAACCTTATTGTTAACTTCCTTTTTAACATTCTCATCTCTTTCAGCTGCCCAAATTTCAATATGTGCATTTGATGAAAGGAATGCTAATTTATTATTACTATTATAATTTACGGTTGATTCTTCCATGAGCTCTGTATGTTCTACGTCTTCCCTTTTATGCTCTGTTAACTTGAACATGATTGATTATTAATTTTTCATTGCTCAAATTTTTAACCTAAGCATTAGCTGCTAAATTTTATAAGAGAGACAATACTATTCTAACACTTTTCTCTGGCCATCTACCTAAACAATTATATATATAACTAATATACCTTAGGATCTGCCAAATTCTTTAGCTTATCCTGTTCTACCAACACCACCATTAAATCTTGTGAAAGGTACACATCTCTTATGTTAAAGGACATCTTGCATATATTTAAGAGCTTAAGCAAGTGTTTATCCCTTTATTGCTCTTGCTACTTCATAAGTATTCTTAAAATGAGTTCTTAAATCACTAGCTTTAGCTTTGGCTGATTTCTTTGCAACTGCAGGTTCTCTAGCGTATTATTTTCCCATTAAATTATATCCTTTTTAATTTATTTAATTTTTTTTCAAATTTTATTAAGAATTCAATAATAATAATGTTTTATATATTGATATTTAGATAAAGCCATTTTCAATTATTTACTATAGCATATCTGACTCTATATCCACCTCCAAATGATTCAATATTTGTGCTATTAAATAACTCTTATGGTTGGCTTTTGAATAAGAATCCTAAGTTTCTTTTCTATTATGGTATCACATACTCATTTGATGTGTAAAAGTTCTTATCTTAAATTTAAGATCTAATATACTACCTGTTAAAATTGCATAACTGTTATTTGAAGCAGAGAACTTGAGTATCTTTTCATCCTTTGGTAAATCAATCGGTCTTGGAACGTAAGTCTCATCATAACCAGACAAGTAGATTCTATTTTAATCTGTTTAAAATAGGGATAGATTATATCCTAGATCAAAATCAACAACTTTTTCATTGGGTTAGAAGTATTTTAAATTAACTGGAGTAGGTGTATAATTTTCCTTTAGAATATTTATAAAATCTTACTAAATCTGTCACAACATATTCTTATTATCTAACTCCCAATGAACCATAATAACTTCTGCCCCATCCAACTACTATTCCATCATCTTAATAAAATAATATCATAGATTATACTTAATAAAGCTAATGTACCAGCAAAGCAAGATTTAATTTTTTAGATTGTATAACCAGATTTGCTCAATTATTCAAATATAGGATTAAGTTCTGGATATTTGAAATTGAGAGAGCATCCATTACCTAATTCTCCTCTTTTCCCTGCACCCCATACATATACTTAGTTGTTTTCATTAACAACAATTGAGTAATTTATACCAGCACTAACAAATTTTCCTTTAGGAGTGCCAACTAATTTTTAAACTGCTGCAGGTGCTAAAACATTATTCTAATAGTTATCTCCCAATCCACTAGCTTTACCTTAAAGTTAGGCTAAAAATGAATTATTTGCATTTCCCCAAGTATAAACATTTCCATCAGCTTAACTATTAAAAATTATTTATATTACAAGCTAAAGCAATAGCATGATTCGATCCCAAAGCTACGTCAGTAACTCTTAAACCTTTATCTCTAAAGAATTTAACCAATTGAGGAGTTTAATGTTCTTCTGTATTACCTAAACCTAATTGTCCAAGATTATTGTGTCCAAATGTGTACAAATCTCCATTATCTAATAATTTTATATTTAATTAATACCTGTAATAACTGCGGTGAAGTATTCACTTGGATATACCTTAGCCACATTACCATTAAAAGTATCTATTCTTCTTGGTCTCAATTAATCTCTTTATGAATCTTAATTGATTCCACATCCTAAACTGTGAACTCCCCAAGTATACAAATTGCCTGCTCTATAAATTGGACGAGTCCATAATGACTTAAAAAGACCACTATGTGTTAAGCAATTCATAAAATATTTATTTTAAGATCTAATTAATTATTTGTATACAAAGATTCAATACTCTTTCATATATATATATTTGTATCAAATCACTTGTTTTTTCTATCTATTCATCTATTTATATTTAAAGTTTACTAGAGTATAATTTGATCTCTTTTTTAGTTTTATTTGTTTCTCTTTTTCTTACTAGATGTAACAAATCAAATCATATACTTATTATTAATCATTAAATTAAAGATTCCTTTAATTAATGTTTCAATAATTTAATTTACATGAGTGATTTAATCTCTAAAGCTGTATCAAATTTCTAAGAGAAAATAACTGAATATTACCTTCCCATAATAAATCCTAGTTCTCATGAATTTCGATAACATAATAACAAAGTTTTATTGAATAAAACAATTAAATCTAAATCATAACATGCCATATAAAAAATTATTGCAACATCATCCAATCAATCCCCTCCAAATACAGGCACTACTTATTAATATTCTTTTGGATAGAGTAATCCTCCTAAAGATAATGAATCTATATAGTTTTCTATTTAAATGAATAAAACTATTAATTAGAAAGAAATTTCTAATGATATGATTAGCATTAATTAGTTAATTCAAGAAAAGAAAAAAGAACTTATAGCAGATAATAAATACTTTCTCAAAGAAATTAGTAGAATCAGATGTAAATTTACTCATATTTTTAGAGGATTTCTAATTGAAAGCAAAAATTAGGAATAAACTTCAAAAAGACAGAAAATCTACGACTTCATCTCAAGATAAATATGAAATATGTTGGGATGAGACTTTAAAAGAAATGAATAAAGATTCCTAAGAATAAGATTAATTAGTTGATTCTATAAGCAAAATTAATTAAGAACAAATTAAAAAAACTTAAAGACCAAAACCTCTTAGAAGTCAAGTAATCTTATCTTTTGTTATTTTTAGATATTTTCTAAAATTAGAGAATAAGAAAATTAATATTTTAAATAGTATTCAGAATCATTAATCAAATAAATGAAATAAAGATCAATTTAAGTCGTAGATGAAGTTTCTGCTCAAATTGAATAAATTTAATTATTAAAAAAAGAATAATAAAATTAAAGATCTAAAGAAAGAGAAGATGCAAAAAAAGAAATAATTAAATCTTTAAGATGTTAAGAATAAAAAAAAATCCTTAGTCTACTCAAAAATAAGTCATCAAACTATTATCTTTAGCCATAAAGAAAAAATATTGAATAATCTGATGATGCAACAACCAATTCATTTTCTAAAAGCAATAAAAGAAGATCTACTAGTTTTAATAAAGCTCTACCTTTTATTGATTTTAAACAAGATAAAGGAATAATTTAAAATATTGTTGAGTAGTAAAATTAAACTAAACTTTAATTTCTTGAAAAAACCTAATTTAAAAGAAAAAATATCATCACAAAATCAATTAATAGTTAACCTTTTTTGGATTTATCTAAGGTAATTAAATGTTCATGATTGCTTATTGTTCTCTTAATTTAATTTTTTATTTCAATTAAACAAATTAATGAATTATTCATAAAAATTATCTATTTCTCCTCTCAAGAGTGATCAATCCTTTTTTCCTGCAATTTAATCAAAAACTTCTGAATCTCCCTAAAAAAATTTAATTCCCCTTGCTAGTTCTATGCTATTTGAATAAAAAAAAGATAAAATAAATGATGAACAGATAGAAAATGATAAGTAATTGAAATATGATAGAACCTAAGCTATTTATAAATATCTACATTAATATATAAATAAAAAGAAGGACCTTCCTCAACAAAAATCTAAACTTTAAATTAAGACTTCCATAACTGATTTCAAAGATATTATTACAAATTCTCAAAAATCCTCCTCCTCCTTTCAATAAATAAAGAAAATTATGGAAAAATCAAACAAAACAAGTATTTAAAGTCTTCATTTATAATATTAGAAATTTTATAGACCAATTAATCATATTAGAATTTTAATATCAAAACAAATCCCCATAATCAAATGTAAAACTAATGTATAGTTGAATTAGAGTAAGAATAAGAAGATTGCGAATAATAATTTTCTCATTAAGTTAACAATAAATTAAATATCTCACTTAATGAATAAAATAATTTTAAGGGTAATAATAGTTAGAAATAATAAAAAGTATCTTATTAATATAAAATAGGTGATCTAAGACTATAACTAATAAAAAAAAGAATATAAAGAAATGAGCATTTAAATTATTTAAATGATTAGAAATACATAAAAAAATATTCTTTAATAAAGAGATGAAGATAGAAAAGAATTGGAAAAAGAATATAAATTTAAGAAGAATTTAAGATAAAAAGAAAGAACGGAAGGATTGTATATTGCATAATTAGGATTAAAAAATCGACAAATAAAGTCATTTTTAAATGGTTTAAAAGGATCATAAGTAAAAAAAAGTTATGATCGATAAGTTTCAAATACTGAAATAAAACATTATATATAAAGGAGCAATTCTACAATTATAAGTAGAAAAAGTTCATTTTAATAATCTAACTAAGATTACCTAACTGATAAATAATTTGATGAAAAATTGATTAGAAAAAATTCATTGGCATCAGATTATTATTGTAATTCTGAAACTTCAAAAGACTCATTTAATTAGAAATGTAATACAATTTAAATTTATTATAGAATTTCCTAAGAAATTATAAAAAGCTACTTGATTATGTAATATAAAATTTTAAAGAAGATTATTATATTTCTATATTAAATAAATTTATTGGAATAAAAAGTAAAAAAATTATATAAAATGTCTGGAGAATTACCTAAAATCACTTCTAAGAGTTTATTTTCTACTTATGTTGAAAAAAAGAATGCAGAAGAGGAAGCAATTAAAATAAGGAATAGAATTGATTAAATAAGATAAGAACGTGAAAAAATATTAAAGAAAATTTAAGCTGAAGACTTAAAAGCAGAATAAATTTATAAACATAGATTAGAATTGTAATTAAAAGTAACATATATATATTAAAATTATAGAAAGAAGAAAAAATAAGATAGAAGGTAGAAGCACCGCTTCCATTTTCTTTAAATGTTTCAAGAGCATAGAAAGAAACTTTAAAAAAAATAAAAGAAGAAATGCTCAATAAAAAGAAAACTGAAGTAAAGGAATTTAGAAGTTGGCATCGATAAGANTAATTTTAAGGGTAATAATAGTTAGAAATAATAAAAAGTATCTTATTAATATAAAATAGGTGATCTAAGACTATAACTAATAAAAAAAAGAATATAAAGAAATGAGCATTTAAATTATTTAAATGATTAGAAATACATAAAAAAATATTCTTTAATAAAGAGATGAAGATAGAAAAGAATTGGAAAAAGAATATAAATTTAAGAAGAATTTAAGATAAAAAGAAAGAACGGAAGGATTGTATATTGCATAATTAGGATTAAAAAATCGACAAATAAAGTCATTTTTAAATGGTTTAAAAGGATCATAAGTAAAAAAAAGTTATGATCGATAAGTTTCAAATACTGAAATAAAACATTATATATAAAGGAGCAATTCTACAATTATAAGTAGAAAAAGTTCATTTTAATAATCTAACTAAGATTACCTAACTGATAAATAATTTGATGAAAAATTGATTAGAAAAAATTCATTGGCATCAGATTATTATTGTAATTCTGAAACTTCAAAAGACTCATTTAATTAGAAATGTAATACAATTTAAATTTATTATAGAATTTCCTAAGAAATTATAAAAAGCTACTTGATTATGTAATATA
Organism: Paramecium sonneborni; assembly: GCA_905182985.1. NCBI lineage: Eukaryota > Ciliophora > Oligohymenophorea > Peniculida > Parameciidae > Paramecium > Paramecium sonneborni. Next base: position 381,738 of record CAJJDN010000009.1, read on the forward strand.
AAATTTTAAAGAAGATTATTATATTTCTATATTAAATAAATTTATTGGAATAAAAAGTAAAAAAATTATATAAAATGTCTGGAGAATTACCTAAAATCACTTCTAAGAGTTTATTTTCTACTTATGTTGAAAAAAAGAATGCAGAAGAGGAAGCAATTAAAATAAGGAATAGAATTGATTAAATAAGATAAGAACGTGAAAAAATATTAAAGAAAATTTAAGCTGAAGACTTAAAAGCAGAATAAATTTATAAACATAGATTAGAATTGTAATTAAAAGTAACATATATATATTAAAATTATAGAAAGAAGAAAAAATAAGATAGAAGGTAGAAGCACCGCTTCCATTTTCTTTAAATGTTTCAAGAGCATAGAAAGAAACTTTAAAAAAAATAAAAGAAGAAATGCTCAATAAAAAGAAAACTGAAGTAAAGGAATTTAGAAGTTGGCATCGATAAGATTTGGAAGAAACTAAAATGCAGAGAAGTTTAGATCATGAAACTTATCGTTCTAAAGTTCTCTAAGGTAAGTAAGAGGAAAGATAAGCTAATTTAAATACTTTAGCTAAGTTGAAAGAAAGAAGAGATAGAATTAGATTTGAAGTTGAAATTGAAAAAGATAGAGTTTTAAGAGAGAAAAATGAATATGATTAAAAAATTTAAGAATTAGAATAATTAGAATAATTAGAATTATCTTATTTATAGAATACCTTACAAAGATAAAATTAAGCTAAAGAAAAAGTAAATTTAGCATAAAGCCTCTCACCTAAAGAATTTGAAGTTAAGTTTGGCTATAATTCTACAAAAACCAATTATTATCCATCAAGTTCATGATAATATTTATAAAATTTAAAATAAAACATTTTTGAAATTTAGAAATCTTTCATTTAGGTAAAATTTCCATTCATAGAATCTGAAATTAAAAAATAATGTTTATTAATATATTCTCTATATATGGGATTTGAATTCTTTAAGAAATTTTAATTATTACATCTATCGATAATTTTTTGATTCTTAAGGCTAAAATATTACAATAATAAATAGATATTAACCGATTATAATTATGATATAAATTAATTAATTCTTATATAATTACCTTATTATTGATTTTGTTATTAAACTTCTAAAATTAGAAGATAAAGGTTTTTCAGATCATCTGTAATATATTCTGTCTTTATTATATGATTCATCTTTTCTACCTACAATTTCAATTAATGTTATTGGTTTATTCAAGGTAAAAGTTATCATGTTTTGCATTTATTCTAAGCTATTTCATCACTTTGATAATTATATTAATTATATTTAATCTCGATTGATTTTTTTTAAAAACTCAATATAATTAAAAGTACTATTTTTTAAATTAAAAGATTTTTATAAAATATGATTTAAGCTAAAATGCAATTTAAAAAATTATTCAATAATAATAATATAAATTTATTGATCCTCACCCCTTTTTATCTTTTGAAACAATTTTTATTTCATTAAATTATTTATCAATTTAATCATTTTATTTATTTTTTGCAGTAAAAATCTCCTTCTAAACATCTTTTAATCTATTATATTCAATATGTTATGATTTTGATAGTCCATAAAGTTTTAAGTCTTTTTTTTCTTCCCTTTATGAAGAATCATGAGATAATTAATTTATTTACTCACCATTACTTTCTGATTCCACTTTTAAAAATCTAAAATCAAATTCTTACTAATGTAAAGGAATCTCATTTTATCTTTAACTTAACTTTTCTCTATTTTATTTACCACTACATAATTCGCTTTAATATGTTTTTGTCTTTTCTTCTAATTAAATTTTGTCAATTGTATCATTAAACATATACTACATCTTTTATTAAATTCTTATTTATTCAACATAAGAAGGTGCTTCATAATGAACCTATAATTTTTATAGAATTATACTTTTTCGCTGAATGATATAAATTAAGACCTAATAGGTTTTAATAATTTTGACCAAATACTTTAATACAATCTATTTAATCTTCTTTGAAATAAAATGCCTTATCCTTAATAAAATAATAATTTATAATAGTTTATAACAAATCGATTTATTGTTAAATATTCGTAAGTAGTTTTATTAGTAAAAATAAAATAAGTATGTAAAACTAATAAATAACTGGAGAAAATTAGAAATCCTAATGTTTACAAAGCATAAATTATAAATTCTAAAATTATGAGATTATCCAAATTAATCATATGTAAGATTTGTACAACAAAAAATAAAGTAAGCATTATGGTTAAAATTAAGATAAAAATGTAAAAATAACGATAATTTCTTTATCCTATACATTAACCTAACCATACACAATGATGATCAAAACCTTAAACACAATTATCACATTTTCTACAATGAACTGTTGTTTAGGTTTTATAGATTTTACATGAGTCACAAAACTTTAATTCACTTACTTTTTATTAAATCACCAATAACAATTCAGTTGTGAATTTTTATTTTTATGGTATTAGATAACATTCACTATACCTTATTCATATAATAATTTACTTTTTAAAATTGAGAATTGAGTCTAGGTATTAAACCTGGGTCGCTAAAAACAGTAATCATCATGAAAATATCAGCAAAAATTATTAATAATATTTCTGTGTAAATTAATTCCTGTTTTGGATAGATTCTAAATAATTGTATTAAAGAAATAGCATTCAAATAGATAAAAGATATTACAAACCTAATCCTTGAATACCCCATTACTAACTTACCTTTTAAACAATATTAAGACTTTCCATGATAAACTTGATAATAAGGTACTGTATAATCTGTACTTTATATTCTCATGTTTTAATTATATTTTAAGAAAAATATAATTTAATATTTAAATCATCTCAGATCAAAATAAAAACATTCTATTTTTAATGAAAATTTGATTATCAACTTTTAGAAACTTATTATATTTCGTATTTAATAAAATCTTTTTTATATATTACAATGAAAATTTTGTTTATATTAAATAATATATGTTGATTAAGTTTCGAAAGCAAATATAATATTATAAAATTTGTTAAATTCATTATATTATTCTGAATCGATGAACATCAAATTTTATCAAATTTTTGTTAAGTAAACAAATATTAATTGATGAAATAAAGAAGATAAAAGTTCTGATAATAAATTAGAAAATAGGAAAATAAATTGATTTCAAAAGTAAGAGGTGTGATTAATAAATTTAATTAAGAGTGAAATGTTACAACTGAGAACCAATTATTCAGAAAATTTATGAAAAAATTGTTAAGAAAAAATTTAATAAAAATTTAATAAAAATTTTGAAAAAATAGGAAGAGAGATTATTTTGATTAACAATAATAGCAATTTTCTATTTTTTAATAGTTTCCTTTTTAAATTTTCTAATTGTAAACTTTAAGATGATAAAAAAGTAAAAATTTTATTTTCAATAAAGGATAATGTCTAAAGATCATAAAACTTAATATTACAGTTGGACATATCATATTATGATGGTAATCCAATACTTAAGATAATCTAATAAATTTTTATTTATATAAAAAATAATTATTAAGAATTTTTGATTTAGATAAATTCTCTTATTAGTTGTTTAATCAATTACATATAAATTGATAAAATAGTAAAAAACCATATTTTTTGTTAGAGGCTCATAGAAGATCAGAATATTAATAAATTGAGGTTATGTACAACATAAAAATTGAAAAAGAATTCTTGAAATGATATAAATTTTAAACAAAATTTTAAATTTGATTCTCTTTACCCGAAAATTTTAGAAGTAATTAATCATTTATTTTTTTCGTTAATTAAGACTTATTCAATATGTATTTGATTTTACTAAAATAAGATTAATGACGATTAGAGGAAGTAAATAAAAATGATTAAAGGATGTAATAAAATAATAAATATTTATTAGTCTATTTTGGGTGAGTGCTTTTATATTTAATGTAGAATTTTTAAAATGAAGAGATGCTGACCTAAATTACAATTTTAGAACAATAATATTTTTTTTTAATTAAATACAGAATCTAATGATTTTGAATATGATAAATAGATGTTTCGTATTATAATGATGAAATAATTAAATTGTAATAAATTAAAACAATTGGATTTGTTAATTTAAATAGTTTTAAAATAATTGTAAAGACTATAAATAAAATATGGTTAAAGAATAAATAGTAAAATATGAAAGAAAGGTTAGTTAATAAATGATAATTTGATTGATATAAGAATGGTTAATGTATTATATTTGATAAATTGTATAATATTGTTGTTCAGACTAATTCTTAGACGCATTCACATTCTGGATGTCTTTCAAAGAAGCCAAAAGCACATTAGAAGCTGGATAATGAATTTGAATCAAGACATTCTTCTTTTAAGACAGCAGCACAAGTAGCAACATCACATTCATTAGAGAATTAGAATGATGGATAACAATTAGCTTAACCACATTTACTCCTAAAATTAATAGTTATGAATTAATACAAAGCAATAAGTAATTTATTTCCTGATTTATTAGCACATTCAACTAAACAATCATAATCAGCTGAGCATTTATTTGAGCAATTTGTAGCAGCAATAGCACAAAAGGCATTCTTTTCACAGGCAGCTACTTCATCTGGACATTTTTCTCTGACACATAATTCTACTGGATCATCTTAAGCAACAGCAAAAGCCAAAAGAACAACGAACAAAAGTGCTTTCATTTTAATTTTAATAATACATCATATATATAAGATTTTTTTATAATATCCTGATGACGTTATGAAGAAAATCTAAAGAAAAAATATTGTTTTGTAATTACAAATTATTAGATAAAGGCATATATATCATATTCTATGCTTATATCTTAAAATTTCTAAGTTTTTTCAGAACTCAGTTACACATTAACATTCTGGATGTCTTTCAAGAAAAGTTGAAGCACATTAAAATGATTTTAATCCTAAATTTTATGTGCATTCATTCTTAAAAGAACTAACACAACTTTCAACATCACAGAATGAAACAGCAACATCTTAACAATATTCATGTCCACATTAAGCTCTTAAATAAATAAAGAAATTTACAATGCAATCAATTTGGCATTCTTTGAAGCTAAAGCACAATTTAACATGCATTCTGCATCATCTCCACCGCATTGATTTTTACATTTCATTGCCGCTGATGCACATCCAAAAACTTCCTTTTAACAAGCTGCATATTCATTTGGACATCTCTCTTTCAAACATTATTCTGGATCAGCACTGTATGTAAGAACTAAGAGTACAAAAATTAAGATAGTTTTCATTTCCTTATTTTATTATTAATGATATTAAAAAATTATTATTTACATCCTTATATAATCATTTTTATGACGTAGATAATACAAATTGCTAATTAATTTATATACTTTATTTTAATTATTTATTTTATAAACTTAAAATACCAACATCTTATTTTTCTTATTCTAAATCAATAATACTCTTAATTTCGTTTAGATATATTTCCATTAATTTTTTCATCAAATAAAAAAATGATTCCAAACAAAATTATATGTTTGAAAAATTTTATTTTAAATTATTCCATACTATTTCAAATATTACTAAACTAAATTAATCTACTCTTGAATTTTATACAATGACTTAAAACTAAAATCTATTTCTCTTACACTTTGTTAAAAATAATCCAAAATTAATCCTTATCAAATAATTTATTATATTAATAATATAGTCATTTTTTATAGAAAATGAAGTTAAAATTTCATGAAAAAAGTAAAATTTAAATATTTAACCCTAAAATCTTTTTGCTTCTATTAACAATTATTGGATCTAGTATGAAGGTTATTTATTCTTAAAATCATTTTCCCTATAAAATTAATCGAAATTAACACGAAAAACTAAAAAATAAGATTTATGAATATAGATTTTGAAACAAAAAATCTAGAAGGTTTTAGATAATTTACCCTAATTTAAAAGTTGAAATGACTCCTCATTTTTGAATGATTTTAATTCATATAAAACTTATATACACTTACCTAAAAAATATGAATAAATAAATGAATATAATGTATTTAAATAAAAAAGAAAAAAATCTTAATAAAAAGAACTTATATACTAAATGATTATAATTAGAATAAAGTATTATCTTTTTATTAGAAATTATTATAATTAAAAATTATTTTTAATAACATTATAATATTTTAATATCAGTAGGCTAGTTAGGATGTGGACTAACCTGATAGATTTTTTTATTAAAGTTATTATATTCTAGCACTGAGTTTTTAAGGAGTTGATTATTTTTGTGATAATCTAAATAAATAGTATAATATAATACTTTCTATTATTATTAATTAATGATAAGGATATAGATGATCTACTTTCATTTAAAATAGATTATCTGATACTTTATTAAGATTCAAGATTTAATTTTTGTAATTCAACTTCCTGAGTTTTCAATTTCTTTTCTTTTATAATCTAGTTATTAGGAAGTGTTTTCATTAAACATTTCCAAGAATCAAGAGGCTGTAAAGAACTTAAAATTACATTCAATTCTCTTTTATTTAAATTACTATGTATAATCCTTATTAACTTTGTAATATAATAAAATAAGCTTTCATTATAACTGTGGCTTTTGAAACCATTAGCGTAAAAAGTTGTATATGCATTATAAAGGGAGCTAATTAATCCAACATTAAATAATATATTTTATAATAAGTATGTCGGCGCCTTTTCAAAGATTAAATTCATGAATTCAATAAATTAAAATTAGTATAAACTATTTTATTTGCTCTTAAAGAATTATATAATATATAAATGGATGATTGTTTCATTTAAGAATTTATAAATATTCTTACTTAATTTTGTTGCATCATAAGGTTCAAATATTGCAAAACCATTACAAATAGTTTGAAACATAATAAATTGACTCGTAAAATTAATATCAGAATTTTATCTATTAATGTTGATAATAACTTTATTAAGATATTCTATTATTTTTAAAAATATATCCCTAAAAATTTCTTATTATTCATAATTTCCAAATCTTTTTATAAGAGAATAAATAGAATTTATAATTCTACCACATTGAAAACATGTATCCTTTTTTAAATTAATCTCATATAAATAAAATTTAAATAAGTTTAATACTAATTCTTAATTAAAAATTAAATTATAAAAGGCTGAATGATTGTTAGGGTTTCTAATTTAATGATTTGAAATCATATTTACAATTTTTTCTAACAAGTTTATTAGATGTTCATAAGTATTTGGATTATAATAAAAATCTGTTTATTCTATTTCAAATTGACTTGGATTTGTTTTTTGATTTCCTGATGGATAAAGCATTATTAATTTACTAGTTGAAAATCCTGTCTCTGATGACAAAGAAGACCTAGAAGTTTATGCCCATTAAGATGTTTTAGAAATAGTACTTTTTTCTTATTTTTCAACACTACCTCTTTTTGATTTTGAATCATTAACAGCATTTTATAATTCAGATAATTTATTAGAAACTGATTTTGGAGTATTTATTGATGGTAATGATGGCACATTCTAACTCATATTACGATTATGTGAAATAGTTGTAGAACGATAACTCACCATCTATGATTCAACTTTTCTACTTTATTTTCTACTGTAATTAATAGATTTTTATATTCTTCTCTCATCTAAATATGCTCTAATAGCATCAATATCTTATTCTAATAATTAAGCATAAGTTATATTTTCAGGTAGTAATAATTAATCTTCAGTATTTTATTAATCAGATTATCCTCCTAAAGGTCCAATAAATTCATCTAATGCACTTATCTTCACAATTTCAATAGATTTTTACTGATCTTTAAATTTTGATAAAATATTAAGAATTTATGATTTTTGTTCATTATCTTCTATGATAGGAAATTTCTTGTTACCAAATTTATAATTCTTTTCAAATATAGAATTAATTAAATTATCTATCCATTTTGTTTCCATAATATATTTCCAAATTTAATCTTAAATATAGTAGCCCAGTTAATATTTATCTACTGTTATGTCTAAAATATCAAATAACAAAGATTCTATGTATGTATTACTTGAATAAAGTAACAATAAAAATAGAATATCCATTTCAATTATTCTTAATATACTTGTTTTCGGACAAATCAATAATAATTAGTCTATTAGCATGGCTAAGTGATTTAAATTCAATTAAATTGATTCTATATTAAAACTTTCTAGAATTTATTCAACTAATTTATGAAATAAATGAAATACATATTTTAGGAGTCATTTCTTAAATTGTTAGATAAAATCTAGAATGATTAATTTTTTAGGTCAAAAATTAAAGGCTTTTGAAAGATCTAATTGTATAAAGATAATCTAGAGGTATAATATTAGATTTAAAAATGGTTTTGTAATCTTATTTTTCTATTTCTTTCCTTTAAAATATTAGTCCCTTAAATAGTGTTATAATAAATACCCAATCATCTATGAGCTCCATTTCAAGAGGATTAATGATGAATTTGATAAGGATCTCAATATTATCATTATTATGTAGATGAAGTAGTTCATGTTGAGAAACCATTTCTAATGGTTTACAGATTATTTTCTACATAATCTCGACATAATCAGCAACAGACTCTACTTTACTGGCTGGTGTTATATATTCATCTTCTAATTCAAGTTTTATTTATTTTTCTGTTTAGATATAATTAAAAGATGACATAGATTATTTTCTTTCTAAAACCCATTTAGGGGTAACCTCAATCGTCCATCTTTTACAAACTTAAAAATTATAAAATTATTTACAATCATCTAATTCTAAATCATATTTATTCTTCCATGGAAAGTCATAAAATATACTCTATTTGCAATCAAAGAATTAATCAATTAATTATTATTAAAATTTATGGCATCTAGTATGTATGATAAACTATTTAAAAATCTTTGACATCTCTTCCAAATCTGCATTTAGTTCAATCGCCAATTAAAAGAATCTCTTCAAGTAAGAACAAGCGAATCTTTTAGCTATTAACAATTTCTCTATAACTTATTTTGAGAACGGTATGGAACCTTATTTTTATTATTCTTCAATAATCTTATTAACATTTCCACTATTATTTATTATATATTGATTACTTAATTGTCATCTTGAAATTTCTGGTACTTCTATTCCCTAAAAATTCTCTGTATTCTTATAATTCACTTACTTCTTAAAGTGCCCTATAAAAAGCCAAAAGGAATAACCTATGTTTAAAATAATCAAAGAAAGCTGAAATCAACAACTCAATGCTTGCCTATTAGAAAGGATAAGAGCAAATCACTTATTATAAGTTATAAATAGAAACTTGATTTTAAGATGTTATGATCTGTTATAATTTACATGTTTCTTAAGTTCATGGAAACTTCTTTAATTCCTAAACTTATTTTTTGAAGTCGAACATATTCATCGTCTTCTCCAAGCTAAAAAGTAATGTAAAAGTTTTTACAGCTTCTGAAAAAATCATAAGAGTGTGTTATTTTTTAATAAATGATTGTAAAATTAAAAAAAGCTTCGTTATAAATCTAATAATAATTCACAGATATGTCATACCATAGTATTTTGATCATTTTTAGACATTAAAATTACTTAAAACATACAAAGGAATTTATTTAAATTTAAATATTTAGGGACTGTTTCTTATTTTGATTATTAATCATTTAGTAGTTTATTTATATCTTAAAAGATGAATTTAACACTTAAGAGATAACAAACTAGAAGCAAATTTTAAAAAGTACAGAGAGTAAAAATAATAATTAAAACGTGATAATAAATACTAATACTTTTTAGTTTTTATATTATAAAAATTAAATAAAGATTTAATAATAGAAGATATTAATGAATATTATTTTAGTTCATATTTGTTATTTATCATATATTATTATTAATCATACATAATATCCTTAAAATAAATTCATATGACATCAAATATTAATTATAAATCAAACGATTTTTTAAATAATAGTTTTAAGTTCATTGAAATCATGATATTATTATTAATTTATTAAAAGGGATAGAGCTGATTGCATTAAATTTTTGAAGAGATAAAATGAAAAATCGCGATTTCTATTTTTTACTTTTTAAGCCCATGAATCAAAAAGTGATATCGAATCTTATAAGCTCATATTTTAGAATTTATTAATATAATTATTTCTTAGTGTGCCATCTCCTGGAAAAGTTAAAATTAAATGCATAATTAATGCTCCAAAAGCTGGTGATATATTTTCTCTATTAGTTATAGTTTATTTTTTATTTTAATTGGGATTGAAATCAGTAATCAAGACCTATTAAAATCTATAAAATAGTTACTTATAAATCTCCAGTGACAGTAATTGTAACCATAATATTTTCTGGTTTTAAATCGATGACATGAATATTTCTTTATTTTAAAAATTCTAATCCTTGCATTATTTATAACATAATATCTTAAATTAATTTGTGTTTTTATTTGCATGACATAGGGTTCATATAAAAATAAGCATAGCTAAGTAAATTTTTGGCTTAAGATATATAACGTGGATATGTGCAATATTCAATTTACATAAATAAATATGTTTAATAGTTGAGAATCTCAAGCCACCAATCATATAATCTAATTATATTAGGATGTGAAAGGGAAGCAAGTATTTTAGCTCTACTTATATATACATCTTTAGCATGAAAAACATTCATAAATGATGAGGTTAAAGTAGCAGGTAAATGAATCTATTATATTATTAATTTCAAATATTACTCTCTTTATAAAGTAAATCTAATCATCCATAGGTTTATAGACATGAAATAAAGTTTGATGATTTTCAGACTCTTCATTTAATATGAGGAATTCATTTTTGAATTTATTAGTTTTAATAAATTAATGTTTGTAATCTAATTGTACATATGGTATCTTGATGATGTTTTCAATTCTAAAAAAATGCATTAAAAATCTAACTCTCTCTTATTTTTAATCAATCACAATCTTTTTAATAATTAAATCTCTTATGTTCTTGTGGATATAGATAAAAGCAGTGGATTTAATTTAACCAGTGGAAGTAATGAACCCAATATTGATATCTTAATAGAAACAACGAAAAAGTTGATTTTCTTTGATCTCTATATTAGATTAACAATACAATGAATTCCTATTTAGTTTTAATACTATTAGGGACTAACATTCTTTTAAGTGCCTTACGAATGACTTTAGTTATCATAAGAATGTAATGAAAGAATGGATCGTCATAATCACAATTTTGACTTATACTAGAAATGATAAGAACTTGGGTGAATTATAAGAAGTTGTCTGCAAGTAAGAATTCTTATTTAAGTTTTTAGTTGTCTACCTAGTTTTTTATTTTTGCTATACATTACAAGTGCCACCTTGATTTTATTTTCATCAGCAATTTGGACAACTTCTTTATAATTTTCTATTTCCACTGCGATTTCTTCAATCACAAGATTACTATTCATAAATTCATAATGCTATTATGATTATGTATGATTTACCTCAGAATTATTCTAATACATAAATATATAAATATATATTTTATTGAAATCTTATTTTTATTTCAAAACTAATTCTGTGTTTTCTATTTACTTTTTATTATTGTTTATCTATTAAAGAAACTTAAGGATTAATATGTTTTTGTAAAACTATATTAATAAATCAGATTGATTAAATTAAATTTCAATTTAGATGTCCTTTTAATTGGATAATAGAGCTCTAAACATCAAATTTACTATTTTTGAACACTTTATATTTCCATTCAAATTGAATCCCTAGATTTTAAGTCAAATAAATACTTAATATATCTCTTTAGAATAATTTAAAGACCTAGCTCAAAATTATTCAGTTTCTAATATAGATGCTGATATTATTTTTACTTTTTTTTAGTTGGCTTTAGAAAATTAGCCAATAATAGAACGTAAATTAGTTGATGTCAAATAATTAACTTTATTCTTGTCTTTACAAAATTTTAATCATGCGGGAAGACATTCAATATTCGAAAACATCAATATAAACGATGTAAAATATTAAGAAAGATAAAGACAACCAATTAATTCATATTCTCCATTGAATTCTCCAAGAGCAAAAACTATGAGAGTTCAATCTTAATAAAATGAATTACAGTAAGTAATATAATTTGTTAAATCAAATATTAAAGATTGGATATCTTTTTTAACAAATAATTAAGATACTATAACTAGTCAAGAATTTAACATATTATCAATGATTTTGTATAACGAATAGAAATCTATAAGTTAAATGATTTTTGATCGAACTAATAAATTAGGAAGAGAGATTGTATCAGAATGGACAATTAAAAATATTTAATGTTAAGAATTTGGTAATAATGTATTATATTTATATAGCATCATCAATCTGTGGTTTTACAAAGTCTGTTACAATCAAAAATAACATTGAAGGAGATTTAAAAATATCTTAATGTGATGACTCTATGATTTATATTGATTGTTGTGTAAACACATTATCAATATCTCAATGCACAAATTGTTAAATATTTGTTGGCTCAGTTAAAATGATCACTAGTATCACTTCATGTGAGAAGATAACGGTTTGTGTAGCATCTAATTATATTAAAATTAGCAATACAATAGATTCAACAATCCATTATTATGGTTCATATTAACCAATCCTTTATGGTGATTGTAGATCTATTATCCTTGCTCCTAATAATTCAAATACAGAAAAAACACTTTAAAGATTAAGAGAAGCATAAATACCTATAAATAAATAATGTAGAGATAAATACTAGAAACCCTTAATCATTGGATAAAGTAAGATTGATTGGTCCATTTTACCTATTGATGAATTTAGTAAATTTATTTTACCAGAATCACATTTTGGATGCATAGATTTTCCTTTAATTTTAGAATGTAATTTTGATATAGATAGAATGAATAAAGAAATTACAGAAAAGAAAATCTTAACTTAATAGATGAATTTTGAAAAGTAACTAATTTTATTTTAAATAAGAGAATCGTTCTTCCACTATTGGCTCCCCCTGAATACATTAAAGCTGTTTATGATAGATATTAACTATTTGCTACTTTTCAAGCCTAAATCAAGTAATCCAATCTGAGAGAAGAAAATCAGAAACTACTTTAGCATGCTATTTAAGGCAATTTTAGAGAATGGTTAGTATCTACAGGAACTATTAAAGGAATTGGTGATCTTGTCAAATTAATAGATTAAGAATAATGAAATATTTAAAATATTATTTATTAAATGGGTGGTATTTATAAAAGAAAAGGAAATTCTGCAAAAAATAAGTAACATCATCGTCTGTTGAAAACCAAATCCTATAAAAGAGCTAATGATTAAATTCATGATGATATTAAACCAGAAAATATATAAAAATGGTAAAATTAACCAATTGATGAAACTTTACCTGGATTAGGTTAATATTATTGTGTTTCTTGTGCAAGATACTTTGTAAATGAAGAATCAATTAAAAAACATTAAATTAGTAAATAAGTATTCATCTAAAAATATTAAAGCATAAAAAATAAGAAAAAAGAGTTAAAGAAAAACCATATACTCATATGGAAGCAGAATAAGCTGGAAAATGATTATAAATATTATTATCATTCATTTTTATTACTCTACTTTAAAATAGTATTTTTGTATTAGTTTTTCTGGGATTGAGAACTTAATTATTTAGACTTTAGCATAAATCCTACTAAATTTTAGAACCTAATAAATAAAATTTTCATTTCTCAGTTATTGATCTAGTTTAGCTTTAAACAAAAAGAAACCACTTTGAAATGATATTTTTATTCATTTAATAAACTAATTTAAGTATAGGATTGTTCATTATATTATACATTTTCTTAGTTTCATTGAATTTAACATTATAATAATTTATCATAGTTATTGCTAAACTTCATTTTATTCATTAGGTAATAGTGTAATAGTATTTTACTGATTAATTCATTCATTCATTTAGTGTGTAATTTAATTTAAAGATTCATAGTTTTTATTTTTTAACTCAAAAGATTTGATCATTTACTTATATAAAATATTAAATTATTTATATAGTCTACCAACAGCTCTCTATCTAATAAAAATTCACATTCTTTACTAATGATAATTTAATTCATTTTATTTATAAAATTCAATTTCATCTCTATTGATCTCTAAATCATTTCCATTTTTAGCTCCAACTCTTTCACTACTATCATCAGATTTAGGAGTTATATGAATATTCAGTTAATGAGAGGATAATAATTCCTAATTTTGAGTATAAACTTAATTATTACTAAGTTGCTTTTCTTTATAATTATAAAAGTTTATCTTAATAAGATTACAATATTTCCTTATTATTATTATAATTTTTAGTTGTTTTTAAATATTTTAAAACTTATTTACAATTCTAAAATTCACTATTTTATTTTTTTAATAATAAGTGTTCTTTCATCATTTTAAGAATATAGAGTTTGTTAATAATCTAATCTTTGTTGATTAAATTCTTAAAAATAAGTTTCAAATAATTCATGGACCAAAATTCTTATTTAATTATGTAATTCAAACTAATTTATTTTTTGAAGAATTTAATTATTTTTAACTAATGAGTACTACATAGATGATATTTATAATGTTGGCTAATCAATTGAGTTAAATAATTCTTAGACTTTTTCTTTTGATTATAACATAAATTAATAATATTAAAAATGTAAAAGTAGCAACCTTAATTAGAAAAATCAAATTAAAAGCCTCAAATAAAGAAAGCAAATAGTTTTGATGATGAAGATAAATTAGAAGTACATTTAACTATGAAATTAGATAATAAAATTGGGTTACGGAATAAATGAAGCCTTAAAATTAGACATTTTAGAATACTATAAAGCAAGCAGATAATAATAAGAATTCAAAAATCCCGCAGATTTTGTTAAACATAGATTAGATAATAAGTATGGACCGTATTGGTTTGTATTTATGTGGGATCGTAGAGAGGATTTGAATGCTTAATTCAGTTATTATAATACAGATGACAAAGTCTTTGAATTTGAAGTATAAGTTAATACTATTTTGTTAAGTAAAATGGATGGCATATGTTAATATATTCTTTCAATCAAGCACCATAACCTGTAAAATATTAACCTTAATCGAGTGGTTAAACATTGCCATAATTTAATATGTATTTAGTTATATAAATGATAGGCAATAAAATATGCAATCTTATGATCATAATTATTACTAATAAGAACAATAATTTAATGGACTATCAAAATGGTAATACTGATTTCTATAATATATAAAAAATAATATGTTTTAATAGCTAAAGTGACGTACATCTAGTGTATAAATGAAAAAAGTAAAATAAAAGGAGTGTTAAATAATAAAATGAGATAACCTCCTTTTGAACATTGTTTAGATTGTCCATTAATAATAAAATTGATGGATGCCTGTCCTCTTTCACCTTTCTGGCAAATAGTCTAAGAAGAAGGATTAAATGGTTTGACAGATGCATCATTACTTTATGAATTATTTATGGTCATTATTTCATTATTGCCTTGGATTTTTGGATTGATACTAGGAATATTATTATTGAAAAGAAGAGACATGAGATCACTGATTCGTGCAGGAACTCATTTATGTGCACATATGTATATTATATATATATGAATATATTATAGAACTTGTGATGTAGTCAAAGTAATTTATTTTAAGGAAGATAGACCAGATGGTTCATGCTCTTTAAAATATGGACTTCCATCTTGTCATTCAATATTTGCAGGATTATATACAAGTTGGGTTTTAATTGAAATCTTGGTTATTGGAATGAAATTAAAAACTAGACATTTAATTGCTGTCATTTCTATGCTTATTGTACCATATTCCAGAATTTATTTAATTTATCATACACTCAAATAATGTATTTATGGTTGGACTATTGGATTTATTTTTGCTGTTATGGGTTTAACTTTACATCATCAATGTAAGAAAAGAAGAAAGAATAAATAAGTCAAAGTCAAACAATGATTGTGTATTTGTCATCAATTCCATTTCTTCACCTTTTTTAATTATTGAAATCCTGCAGCTATAAGTGTTTATGCTAATTTATCATCTGCATATCTATTTTCCTCAAATTATGTTCTAACTTCCTATATCCATTCATCTCTAACATGATTTGGTGCTATCTTTATATATTCTCTATAAAGTTTTAAGGCTTATGATTTCTAAATAAATTATCTTAGATTCATTTATTTATTAATATATATATTTTACATAAAATAATAGATTAATAAGAATAATATAAAATGGAAACAACTTATAAATGTTCATTTTGTTAAGCAAATGTCTAAATGAGTCAATAATCATTCCATAAATATTTATGTTTAGATTTTTAAATAACTCATTTTGTTTCAAAGATAATTAGATTGGAGAAACACCATAAATTATCTGAAGACAAATGGATATTTATTAATAAATACATTGAATTACTTTATAATCATTATAGAGAAGAAGTGATTTAAAAAAGTGTATTTATTTCAGAGATATAAAAAGAAGAATGAAATATTATTAAATTATTTATGTTATCATTTTATAGTACAGGACAGTTTCCTAAATCTTTAGATCCACCTTCTCGTTTTAAGCAAAGATAAGCAAGCAAAGTATTTAATATATCATTTAATATAGGGAGATGGTGAATCATTGTATAAAAGAAACTTTGAAGATCCTTAAAAACATGATTTTAAATAAAGTGCTCATGCTTTGAATTAAGAATTCCATCACAAATAATACCACAAAATAAATGCTGATTATAAGTATATCTGTAAATCTAAAATAACAAAGAGAGCGTTTCTTTGATACTATGCACAATACTACAAAGCCATAATAATAAGAAGATAAGTTATTTTATTAAAGTGCAGCAAGATAACAGAATCTAGAGTAACCTAATCATCTTCACAATTGGAAAATTGTTAAAGAGAGATAGTATGCAGAGTATATAATTACAAATATATTATAGACGAGTGCAATAACAATCAAAATGTGAGTAAGGAAAACTTGTTAACAAAAATGAATATTAAGTTACTTCATCAGGAAATACTGAATCTAAATCAAATACTTTGGTTAGATCTAATATGTTTGAAATATCAAAACCTTTATTAAGAATTAACAATGACCTTAAAAGTCAATAATTAATTAAAAATGTACAAATTGTATCTGATGATATACCTGAATGGTGTTCTTCTACAAATAAATATTATACTCCTGAAAATATTGAATAAATTAAAAAGCAAAGGTAATAACAATTAGCTAAAGCTGATATTTTGGGTAATTTTATTAAAGAACCAAAAAAAGATCCTGAAAATAAAGTTTATTAAGATAATCCATTTGTAGGCTAAAGATATGTAAATAATCTGTTTTATTTAAGGAACCTAAAAGAATGTGTGTTTTTTATGAAAAACCAGATCATGTGAGAGGACAATAGTGTGCTACTTAAGATTTAAGTAAATCTAAAGTGAATTTAACATGGAAAGAAAATGTTTAATCATAAAGATTTGAACCTAAATTACCAGAAACTATCGGTAGATCAGATCAACCTGTTATTAAGACTCTTAATTAAAAAAGAGATCCTAATTTTCCTAAAGTTGAAAAAATTGGTCAATCAGATGTGTATTTATTTATTATTATATTTTAGTTATAAAAAAATAGAAAAGGATAAACCTATTTAATTAAAAATTGGCCATGGTACTCCTTCTACATTGAATCCAGTTAAATATTGACATATTTGTTACATAATTTAATTGTTTAAATCAAAATACTATTTTTTTTCATTATTATTATAAATTTATTATATATTTTAGGTTTTTAATCAACAAAATTGCAATAATACAATCAAATTAGTTGTTTCTTAAGCCACTCTTTCATTTTCATGCACACTAAGATTATTTAATTATTCATATAATTAATTTGGAATTAATTTCAGAATATCTGTTTAATAACGCATATCTTCTATTTATATAATATTTGATAAAGCTTCAATATAATATAAAATTTATTCCACCTTAAGATTTGCTTAATCTAAAGCTTGTTCAACTACTCCAAAAAATTTCTAATAATAAAAATATATATTATACTATATATGGTTCAGGATTGAATTATTATTGTTCTTAGAGTCTAAATTAGATGTGCTTTTAACAATTAATAAGTTTCTCTAAAACTTTTATTTTATAATAAGAGGCAAAGTTAGACTAAGCATAATAATCTACAAATTTTTCAAGAAATTCCAAAAGACATCTTTATACATACTTATTCAAAATTTGATCTTCAATAACACAACATAAATTAGTATAAGTTTTGTAAAAGCATGATATTAGTTTTAATAAGTCTTTTCCTGCTTATTTTTCTAATTTGCAAGATAAATTATACATTATTTCCATAATATTATTTTTTCCAATTAATGGAAATAACAATTCAGACATCTTTTTAATACAAATTTTAAGAGTCTATTAAATATATATAATTAATAATTTACTTTAAAAATGACAATATATTCAAATTAAGAGAGATCTTATTCAAGATACTCTACAATAATATCAGCAATTGAGTATATTTACTAAAAAAAAGTGAATTCTTATTCACTTAAACAATTAGCTAAAAGGACTGAACCATAAATAATTTATAAATCTTTAATTTAAATAGCTCTATTAAGGATTTCCATTGTAATATTATATTAATCATCAAATTTTAAATTTCTTTTTGCTTGTAAATACAAAGATAAAAATTCAGTAAGAGCCATTAAATAGTCATCAATAGCTAAATCAAATGCTTAATAAATTATTTATTATAATAATAACTTTTCTTATTGTAGTATATCTAAAAGTTAACTCTCTTGTTCTATTAATAAATTCAATATATTTAATGCATCAACATGTAATGATTTCCATTCTGTAGATTATAAAATTTTCATTAATTAGAAAAACAAGGCAAGATCAAGTTTTTCTTTTTCATCTGATAGTATTGTTTTAACAACTTTTGGATTAACAATAATACAATTTTTCAATAATTAGAGCATCTTATTGAAATGGGATTGATGATTTAATGGTTAAATGAGATAGTATTTAATATCAATAATGTATTAAGAGACTTCATAATATGATTCAAATAAATCTTTAGAATCGATCAGATTACAAAGTTCATTTAAGGTTTTATTGGAATCCGATTTAAGAAATTCTTATAAAGAATCAAGTAAGTTTTAAGTTGAAGGTAGGTTAGAGTCACCTAATCTTTGAATTCCTCTATTTTATCTGAAAAGACTTTCTAATTTATTTTTTCTAATATCCATTCTAAATTTTTCTCTTTTCATTTGATTTATACTGACACAGTCATTTGAAATAATATTAATCTGAGGAATGTCTGACATAAATAATTATTTAAAAAAAAATTGCGGCAAAAATATTAAAATTTCATAATAAAAATAATTTTTTTACTCTTTCAAATGTTTTTAAAACAATAGATTCTCCATAAACTAATGTCTTAATTTCTTCAAATAGATTTTCACAGACTAATGCATAAGTAATGTTTTCATTAAGAATATTATTTTATTTCAATAAATATAGTACATATCTTATTGCTCTATCAATCAATTTATTATTAGTTGGACGAACATAAATCATAATATTACTTTGATATCTTCCAATTCTACCCATTAATAAAGTAGAATGAATATTAATAAGACATTTAAGAACAATATTTTATCCTAAAACATCATTAATAGCTTTAATTTTAGAAAAATGTATTCTTTCTAAATTAGGTGATAAAAATTCCCATGACATTTCTAAATTATTTTAATCATAAATAATTTTAAATTAATAATGATTTCCTTCAGCATATTTAATTCTTCTTTCTATCTAGTCTTGACTTATATCATGAGATAATACTTTAAATATAATAATAAATATACATTTTTCTAATCCCACTTTATGTTAATACTTATGCCAATAATTTGATGATAAAGCCCTAGGTTATCTACCATAAAGTAATTATTCCCAAGCATCTAATGAATTTTTATAAACTTCTTGATCAACATCCATCACAAAATAAGACCAACTAGGATTTATAGGATTATCTAAGATACTTTCAAATGGATGTAAACTAAAAGTTGGACATCTAAATAATATTAAAAAGTTATACCTTTCAGTTGTGTCAGTTAAGATATTGATAGCAATATTAGGTTTTGATCTATAGAATACATATTCTTTCTTCAAATAACAATCAGCTTCTAATTCTATGAATTTGCTAATAAATTCAAAAGCATCAATAGATTCATAATATTGTCTAACATTTTTGATCGAATTAGTAGCATAATCAGTAAAGTTTTCTTGACATAAAATGGCTAATCCAATAGCATAAGTTAAGACAGTTGAACATTACATTCTAGTACTACCAGTAATAGCTTAATGTCCAACAGTAAGATTAATTTTATAAATATCAGGATTGTTGAATACATCTTGACTTCTCTAAACAGTTAATACTTCATCTGGATTACAATATAAAAAAAATGGTTTTCCAATTTTACTTGCTTCTTAAACAGCTCCAATAACCCAAGGTGTTTCTCCTCCTTCTGTAGATGATATTAATAAATCTCCTTCTTTAAATCCTAATTCATTTAATTATTATGCTCCAAATTCAGGATGATCTTCAAAATCTTCTACTGATGCTATTATAGCTACATCTCCACCTGCCATAAAAGATATTACATTAGTTTATTTTGTAATTTATCTATATAGAGTTTCTAATGTTAATGCTAATCTTCCTGTTGATCCACAACCACATATGAATACTCTATTACCATTAGACCATGTATCTAAAACCATCTTATTCATTTCTTCCAATTAATCCAATTTATTCATCAATACATCAAATACATGCATATCTAAATCTTTCATTCTTTAAATTCCACTTTTTAAATCACTTTTTGCTAATTCAGATAAGCCTACTGTATGTGGATGTGATTATTCTGTTATCAAGCCACCTAAACTAAATTATCCACTTATTTCTAAGAAATCTTTATAATTCATCAATATTATTTATATTTATATTCATTTTAATCATAATGAATATTTTTTAAAATTTTCATAACTAACTCCTTTTGGATCTCCTTATGACATTCTATTATATATCGCTAACATATCTGCTTCAGTTAAATGACTATCTTTATAATTCTTCATTAAAAATATAAATTCTAAATTTACATTATTATCTTACCTTATTAATTCAAATAACCATCTTTATCTGAATCATGTCTTTTAAATATCTTTTATAGAAATCTATCTGTTGTTTCTTCATTTATATATTTCTCAACTGAATTCATTGCATTACAAAATGATTCTTCATTTATTTCATCTTTATAACAATGACTTTTAAATGATTAAGTGATTAAATTTTTGAAATTCTGTTTAGCTTCTCCATTTTAATCATTTGGATAAAACAATGAACTTACCATCTCTGCAATTAAATCTATTTTAATCCCCAAAGAATCTTATTATTGGAACTCAAATGCTAAAATTCTATAAATCTCCTTATTTGACATAGTCTTTGTTTTATGAGGCTTCTATTTATTTAACTTAAGATCCATTATTATTTTCAATATATAATAAACAGTTAAAATTATATTAATATATTCTTTTTAACACTTCATTCAAATTAATTTCTTATAGAATCACAATATATACATCTTTTGGAGCTATCTATTTTTTCTAATAATATTTTAAAATGAATTATTATATTCCATCATTTTTTATAATAAATCTAATGCATCTGACTAATAATATTAATCACTGAAAGTAATAAATTTACTCAAATTAATAAGTTAGTAATCTGGAAAATCACTAAAATCAACTTTAATTTTCATATTTTAAGCTGCATTTTTCAAACCTCCTATACCAAAAACTTTCGCTATCTCTCTTTAAAGATTTTTATTAATTATAAAACAATTACACCATTTAAGAAAATATGTATTTAATAATCATAAAAATTGTAATTCAACAATATTTCTGGAGATTAATAAAATCGGTATCATTTATAAATATACTTAGTTCCAACTGAGGGATTTTTTGGTCTACCAGATACATAATATTGTTTATTTAATATTTAAAAGTTTTATTATTAATTTCATAGATATTATTTTTAACAATATTTAGGAAATATATGTTTAAAACAAGCTCCAGTTTCACTTATGTTAACAAAATTAATATCATACTTATTTGAGTTGAGAAAAGACCTATATGAATAAACTATAATCATAATCACTAAGCCATAAAATTGAATATATTATTAAAAATCTTTCATTAAATTAAAAAATGTTTTATTATTATTCATTTATGTTGTTAATTAAAATAAATAAGCAATTAAATTTATTATCATACTCTATTTCTATATAGCTTTATATTTCTTAGTCTAGTTAAAATTACAATTATGGTATCTAAACTCTTTTGTGTCTATTAAATGTCAGCTTAAATTAAGTTTTCTGCATTTATTTTAATTATATGATCTAAATTATTAAGAATTTCATCTAAATTATGAAATTCATTAAAAAAAATTGTTTATCATGCTATGGAAATAAATTAATAAAAATAACGATACACGTCAATAATAGATTAAAATTTTTAACCATTGAAGATTTTGAAATCTTTCTACATAGAAAGTAGTATTTTTATAGAAATCTTCATTTATAACTATTAATTTCTAATTATAATTTGACATATTTTTTAATTGAATCTTTAAAACCTACAACTAAATTATTAATGGTTATTTTATCAATTTCAGATGATGAAATTATTATTGTGACTTCATTTATTTAAATCCATTTAATATACCATACCTATAATGAAAACATAATAGAATATAATTAAGTTCTATTTTTAACTAAGTATTTTCTCTAACATTCACCAATGTTCTCAGATGCTTAAAATTAAGAGCATTGAGGAAAGATACAGATGATATTTTTTGTATATGATTTTGAATACTCTAAAGAAATGCTTTATATTTTTACATCTCTAATTGAAAATTCTATATCTGACCTCATTAGATCCTATGTATAAATATGACTTGGATTTTATAATTTTCCTAATATTTATGGTTAGTTTATCAAAATTCATTACATTTCTAAACCATAAAGAGATAATATGAGAATTTGAACCTAGAGCCAAATATTAATCAAGAATATCTATATTCAAAATGAAACAATCTTAAATTTTTGTGATTAAAACAATATTTTATTTCAAAAAGAGAGTGTACATTTTTTTGATTAAAATATTATCTAGATTATAAATATATATGTATGAATTCATGTTGTAATAAATAGCAGGCGATCAAACTATTTAAATTAATTCATCATGTCCTTTTATTCGATATTTATATTTTTAAGTTATTCTACATCCAGTCCTCAAATTGAAAACAATAGTAAATTATTTGTACACTAAGAATTAGCATTTATCTTTAAAGATCTAATATTAAAATATTCATACTTCAAGTATCAAGTTAATTTCTTAAAATTATTTGGAATATATATTAATTCAATCTCAAATCCTTCCATAATTTATTTAATGTATAAAATTTCAATTTTAAGTGTTACCTTCCCTAACAATAAAAATAAATAAGATATTTATTGTAAATTGACAGAAGGGGATTAAATATATCAAACTAAAGTAGATATGGACACAATCACTATTGCAAAATGGGATCAGAATTTCAATGTCAAATAAACATAATCAGAAATCATATTTTCAATCCATCTTTGGAAAGGAGAAAATAAAGATTAATTAATAACAGAGACAAAGGTTAAATGGGAATAATTATTGTCTATGTTAAATACAACTTAAAGCTTAAAATTTAATTTATGTGAAATGAGTCTAATTATTGAAGAAGTTACAATTACTTCAAATGAAGCTTAAATTAAATAATTTTAAAAGTATCTGGGTGATACTGGATTAGAACAATCTTTTAAATTAATATTTGCAGAAATTCTGAGCAAAAAAATTGATCGATCTGAAGTATTTACATACACAGCTTTACGTTTAAGATAGATTGGAGAAGATCTTAAAATGTTCATAAACAATGTAAATATATAATTATAAATAAAGAATCATAAGATGAGTTAGTTACTTAATAATATAAGTGAAGTTCAATAAGATGATGAACCAGATCAATTTTTAGAAAGTTAAGATTAATGATATAATTATTTTAATTAAATTATGTAACAAGAAAGCATATACAATTTAATTCCTAAAGAGTATGTTCCTCCTCCAAAAGAGCCTATGTATAGATCTGCATATCCATCAAATCTTGTTCCTACATCAAGCACTTTTAATAATCATACAACAAGCCGACCAAAAGTACCTTTGTCTGTTATCTTTAAAGATTAACAATATTAATGGAGAATTTGAATTAGTAAAAGGTCCTCATTCTCACAAAGGGCAATCAAACTCTCTCGGTAGACCAAAAGGTAAATTAAATTAAATGATAAGATAGGTTCATATAAACCTGATACTACAATGTTTAGATTAAAGAATACAGGAACTATGGGATCAAATTAATTACCTGAAAGTATCAAAAATTTATTATAATTAGTTTAATCTTATAAATATCCACCTTCTATTAAACCAAATGTTCCAAAAAAGGATGAGAAACCAATACATGGTTTAAAATCAAATAAAAATTATATAATAACGAATGCTGTTGAAAACATCTTATCAGCACCAAAATAAATAGTTGATGATGTAGCTTGGACTTCAAAAAAAGATTATGGAAAAGTTCCAGATTATTTAACAAAAATTAAATAAAGCATTTCAAGTGAATATGAAATTATTAGAAATATGCATATTAGTGAAGCAGAGGAAATGGATAAGCAAAAATATCTTTTGTCTTTGGAAGAAGTACAATAATTAAAAGAAGGACTAAAAAAGAAATGGGAATCAGTCAATAAAGAATATTAATCAATTACTCATATTAGAATGATAGATACTGTTGGTTTAAAAAGAAAGTAAATATAATCATGATTATTACAAGGAAGGAATAATGTGAAAAAGAATTAGCTTAATTGGAGAAAGATATAGAAAAATTAAATAAGAATTATGTATTCGTGGATACATAAAAATGATTCCATTTTATATTATAGATAAAGATCTTTAGTATATATTAAATTATATTTTCCATTTTAAGGGAACATTAAAATCATCTTAAATCTGTAATTTTTGATTATTTAAGTAAAAAAAATAAATTCAATGGATAAAAATTCATAAAAAGTTAGAAAATCTATTTCAAATTATACCTATGCTTTAAGTGATTTAATAGGCTCTGGATATTCTTCAAAAGTGTACAAAGGAATTAATACAATCACAAATTAGGTTGTTGCTATAAAAGTAATAAGTATGTAACAATTAAATACTCCAATTTCAAAAAGTTTACTGAAGAATGAAATCAATGTACTTAAATTAATAAGTCATCCAAATCTAATGAAAGTATTTGAAACATTTGAAAGTTAAAACAACACTTATTTAATATGTGAATATTGTAATGAAGGTGATTTAGCAGACATTTTGGAATCATCTACATTTACAGAAACAGATGCTTTATAAGTTCTCCAATAAATTATTTAGGGAATCAAAGCATTACATGATAAAAGTAACACCTTTTAAGTAAAGTTTAATAGAGATAATACATAGAGATATTAAACCAGCCAACATTTTGAAATCTGATGGTGTATATAAACTAGCTGATTTTGGTTTTGCTGTTATTGAGAATTAATATGAAAGCATAATCAAAAAGTTTAATGTTGGAACTCCAATGTACATGGCTCCAGAAACAATTTAATGTAATGAATATTCTGAAAAATCTGATATATGGGCATTGGGTATAGTTTTGTATTAAATGCTATATAAACAACTACCTTCAAATTTAAAATAAGTAAACGATATTGAAAAAAAACATTCTTTGTTAATTAATAAAATTCTAACCGACAATTAAACATCTAATAAAACTAAAGAACTTTTACTTAATATGCTTAATTTTGATTCATCAAAAAGATATTCTGTTAATGAAATTAATTAATAACTCAATCCTACTATTAATTCTCCAAAAAGACTTTCTACTACATCACATTAAAATATACCATGTAAATCTATTAAATCAATACCTTCATCTTTAGATTAATAATCTTAAAGAGTTTTATTTGATGATACATTAATATCAAAATAAATCACTAAAAGCCAACCAGATGAAATTTTAGAAAAAAATTTAATGTTTCCTAAATCTTAAAATCTTCAAGATAACCATAAACCTAAAATAATTAAAGTTAATTAAATTAGTTCCTTTAAAGATCTAAAAATTAATTTAAATCCATAGAGTGCCAATGATTAATACAAAATTAATAATAAACAATAAATCTTAAAAACCTTAAAGCCTTCTTAAACTCTTAATTTGTATCCCATAGGTAATTCTTATAAAGAATCTCCACTTAAAATACGAGATGAATAATCTACTAAAAGATTATAAACTTAAATTTCCAATGAATTTATTGATGAATAATTTAAAGATTCTTGTTTCGAAGATAAAGCATTTTTAATTAAAGCACCTTAAATCTAAACAAACATTATCTAAACTCCTTTGAAAACTTCATTAAATAATAAATCTAATTTGTAAAATCCTATTACTCTTGATGAAAGTGAGTGTAAATAAAACAGTCATTAAAATAGTACTAATGATACAATTAAACAAAATTAACTTTCTAATTGTTTATAAGTTTTTTAAGAAAAATAAAATCTAAAGCATGATAATGATATAAAAAAATTAAATAATTAAAATAATCATTTCAAAACTATCAAATCACCTGTTAGAATAATTAACTCATAAAAAACCATTATAACACCTCCTTTTAAATCCTCAGGAATTTGTGAATAAAAGAAATCATAAGACTTTAAACCCAACTATTTTATTTAAACTAGAGGAACTTCCCCTATCTTTTAATAAGAATCATTATCAAAATTGATATCAAATTTATCTATTGAAAAAGTTACAACAGAATTCTCTAAAAAGAAAGAAGATGAAAAAGAAGAATAACCTCCTGCTAAAATAAGACCAACTTTTAAATTCTTAAACTATCTGAATTAAATAATTAAAAATTTTGACAATATTAATACAGAAGACAAATAAAAATGTTATTTTCTATTAAGAAAACTATTAGGTATCAAAGCAACTTATGTATAATAATGCCATTCATTATATAAATAAGAATTAATATAACAATGGATTGATAATTTTTTGTCTTATTATTCTAAAGTTGAAAATGTTTTTTATACATCCCCTGATAAATCATTTGAATAATTTTTTAATAAAGATTTAACCCAATTTAGTATTAGTTTTTCATAACTATTGTTATTTTATCTTTAAAAGATAACCTTAATAAAATTGAATAAAGATATATAAATAATTTCTGAAATTATTTCCGAAAATATAAGATAATCAAATGATCCAGTGTTATTTGCTAGAAGATGGGAAAATGATTAACCTTGATTCTTATAGTTTTCATTATTAATAAGAATAAAAAACGTTTTTATTAAGTTTAGTAAATTTAGAAATATCATTATTATATATATCAAGTTAATAATGGGTACTTGCTCAAGAAAAGGTTAAAAAGATAATTCTTAAAAGCAAACAGGTTATGAATCAGAATAAGTGATAATTTTAACATGCATTAAGAGTCACATTTAATATTTTGATTAAATAGATTTAGAGCTTCTAAAATATCCCGATATTTCACTGCTATTGAGAAAACATATTAAAAACTATAAATTCATTGAAGATGGAAAGACATGGCTTTTTGTTAAGGAAATTTAAAGTTTTTTGAATCATAAAATGTCTATATTGATTAGAAACTTCAATCCTGAAACGGATGCTGCACTATAATTAATATAGATTTATAAAAAGTTGGTGTCTTTAACATAAAAATTATTAGGATGCTCTGCAAGTTTTAGTGAAGCTAAGGTTGAATTATTTTAAACTTTTCAAAATTAGTTAGTTTAAGTAAAGAACATGATAATAATAGACTTCGATAGAATGCTTAATAGTTGTAAATACATTAATCTCAAAGAAATTGTAATGGTGGAATGAAGAATATTTTAAATGGAGATAGAATCATTTAATTTCAACCTTCCTTATAAAGAAAATAGATAAAAGTAATAAGGAAATAATAGGATCGATATATGACTTTATATAATTATTGATAGAATGCATTAAACATTTGGGAGATTTTAATGGATCTTAAGGTGTATAGGAGACAGATTTTAAAGTAGAATAGGAATTTTTAGATGAATTTTATAATTAAATGAGAGCAGGGATAATTCTGAATTCATTTTTTTCTGAAAGCATATAAAATGAAATAATTCCTGATTAAATTTAGGTGAAACAGAATGTTAGTAAATATGCCCTTTTAATAAAAAGAAAATGATTTACTTTTTTAAATAAATATAAATAATAAACTTTTTTTAAAATATCAGCAATAGGATGAACATAAGAATCGATATTATTTTGGAATAGTTTCTAGTAAATTTAACTTAAGAAGTTCAGGTGTATTTGCAGAATCCATTTATTTTACTACTTATGAGTAAATTAAAAAATATTGTAATCTGAAGAATATAATTTTTTTACTTTTTTTTTTAAATATAACTTAACCTATTATAATTTGAAAAATATGATTTTTTGCTTAGAATTAGTTATTTGCCATTACATGAAGCATTTCTAACAAAACAATAGCTGTAAGTTAGAGTATGAATCCAGGTTTTTTGTAGTGATTTATTTGCTATTCTTTATGAATATATTAAAATTTAATCCTAAAAATAAGAAATTCTTATAGGAAAAAAATTGTAAGAGAACCTTTGCTTATTTTATTTAAACAATTTAAAAAAAGAAGTTAATTAGATATAAAAGTAGATTATTAAACATAAGAGGTTTTTTATTGTAAATAATAAGTGACTTTTTTTTAGCATATTCAGAAAATTAATCATCTGGAAACAGAAATATTTATATTAAGTATTGCTGCTGGATTTAGATAGTGGGCAAAAAGCTATTCATTAGATATCATTTTATATAGGATTTAAAATCACTTATTTTATAAGTGTTTTTGTCAATATACTTTCATTATTTACATATGAAAATTTAACTAAAAATTGTTTATATTTTTGACTAAATATATCATTTTATTATTTTAGTAAAATTTTTATTTTTTCTACTTATAATATACAATCACCAATCACAATGATAAATTTATTCATATTTATCCCAAGTATTCTAAAGAATTATTTATTCTTAAGTCCTTTTAAAGTATATATGACATTCCTAATTTTTACATATTATTTAATCAAATTAACTTTGTTAGCATTATTAGCATATCATATGATATTTCTAAAAACGATTTTGGGAACTTATAAGTTGCTAATGTTATAATTTAAAGATACTTATGATATTTTACAAAGAATATCAGATTATTAAGATCTACAATTATAACAGATTGGTTTATTAATAGGAACTTCATCTTTACAATTCACACAAGTGATTTTCTTTTTTAAATATTTATTGAGAGCCTTTTTGGAACTATTTTTTTGAATGTTATTAAAATAAACTTTAGTAGAAGATTATGAATATTAAGATAAATTAAATAATGCTTCTGGATTTGGTATTACATGTTCTAAAATATGAATGATGGGTACTTTTATTTAGTTTATGTAATACTAAATATTTAATTTATAATTATTTTTAAAAGCTTCTAATGGATCTAAAGCAGTGTCTGATAATTGTTAACCAGTTAAATTATCAACAATAACATATGATATTCTATCACCTTTTTAAAATGTATTAGCTTATTTATTTTTAACTTTTTCTTAAGCCACTTTAATATGAGGTTATTTTCGAATATAATTCATATCATGATATTTATCTGGATATGAATGATATTCTTCTTCTTTATTCAAGGCTTCTTCATCCATAAAATCATTTTCCTTAATTTTTATTGCTAAAGATTTTGATATAATAAGATTAGAAATGTTAATTTCTCCATTTATTAATTTTTAAATACTTTCTTTTACTATACTAATTGCTCTTTTAATATTTTATTAAATAAATATTTCATGTAAGATTTAATTCAAAATCTTTTTTAAAAATTATGTATTGTCTCTCCTAACTGTACAAATTCCTTTTTATTCAATCTAATCAGTTGCTAATTCATTTTTCCAAGATAAACCAACATATCGTTTTTTACAAACTAACAAAAATGGATTGTAAACTTTTTCAAATGCAAGTTTAATAGGTTTTGTAAAAGACTTTGTAACTATATTTGATGCCTCAACAGCAACTTTAAATAGATCTTTCAAATTTGAAATTTAAAAATTAATTAATAATGAATCTGTATCCCCATACAATATTTCAGCATATGGGTAATTATTTTGAATAATTTAGATAGAATCTTATAATATACTTCGACCAACTCTTAAAATAGATTAAGTGATTTCTAAACAAGGTAAATATCCATGTTCTGCACACCCTGTAAATCCAAAGATTGAATTAGCTGCTATCTTTAATGCTTATTATCTTGCATCTAATAAACTTATCTTTTATTTATCTTCTTGATTTTTTAATTATTATTTTGTTTATGCTCTTTTCTCTAAAAGATATTCTAAAATTTATGGTAAAATTCCTTTTTTAATATGTTATTTAACAAATTTGTGTCCAAATTCTGGTATCACATAGTAATCATTTTCATTCAATTTTATAGAATAATCTTTTATAATAGTTGTGTAACACATATTATAAGCTATAATTATACTTGGATACAATGATACAAAATCAAAAAGTGCCAATGGAATCTTATAAAATCCTCTTTTAGGTTCTAAAACCAAAGCACCTTTTAAATTACAAGTTTCTGCCTTTTTTGTATGGTTTTCATCAGGAACTAAGTAACCATCTTTCTTGGTTTGTCTTAGTAATTATGACAATACTTTAATTGATTGACCTCTTTAAATTATATATTCTATTGGAACTCCAGTTACTTTTGAAATTTCTGCATATATGTAAATCCACCCTTTATAAAGTAATGTTTCTAAACAAGCTTCTGATTTCCTTAAACTATATGTAGCAATTCTTTTTATATTATTTTAGTCATATAATTAAATTATTGTTTCTTAATCATATATTTCTATTTATCTATTAAAAATAGAATAGTAGATGCTTCCTAGTGAATATTGTGATATTTTTGTATCTCTTAACATACAAATTAAAGTATCTAATTAAATTCTACCATTAGTCTCTACAAATTTAGTTTCTCTTAGTCTCATAACTGTACTAAAGAATCTTCCTTTCGTTATTAAACTTTCTTCATTTTTTGATCTTCCATAATTAAGATATTCACTATTTAATTCTAAATTTCGTGATCTTTGCATGATAAATGGTAATATTTCATCATGTAGGTTATAGCCTGTTATAACATCAGGATCAAAAGTTATAAAAAATTCATGAAATTATTTTAATAATTCTATTTCATTTTCTGATTTAAAAATTATTGTATTATTTATTTCTTAGCATTATTTCTATGTAAATACAATTCTTTTTTAAATCTCTGGATTTATCAAAATAATACAAGTTATTATAATAATCTCTTTAGAAGAATCAAATAAGATTTTTGATGTTGAATTTGTTTAAATATCAATGCTTATTATTCTTAAATTTGGAATGTTCTATTATTCTTCAATAGGAATGATATCTGTTGTAAAAGCTATATAACTTTTTTAACAATTTGATTCTCCTTCTTCTTTTAAATTTTTAGCCATTGCCCATCCCATTCCTCTCAGATTTTAATCAATCATAAATTTTAAAGGATAAGTTATTTTACTTTCATAAGTTTATTTTGAAAATTAATATCCATTAAGATTAAAACCTTTCTCTATATATGAAGCAACCTTTTTCATAGAATTTACATTCAAAAAACTTAATTTTAAAAAAGGTTCCTTTAAGTAATTCTAACCTTTATAATTTCTTATAATTTCACTCTCTATAATATTAATTTATCTGATCGGTTCCATTTCATTAGTAATTCCATGTTTATATAGATGATTATTGAATTAAAATAAAAAATATTCAATATCACCATCCTCTGTAAATAACTTTGATGGCAAAGGAATATAAAAATAAGGAAAATAATCAGTTATCCTAATTTCTAATGATTATTATTGATCTGTTAAACCAAATAATCTAATTTAATTTGTATTCAATTTATAATCACAATCTAATATAATAAAAAATATTTCATCTTATTTTTTTAATGGGATTCTTCTATATTAATTTATAATCCTATCATAAAAAGTTTCTTCCATTTACTTCTATTTAGAAATATTCTCTTAGAAGATTTCTTATTTAGAAATAGTTTTGGTATTATCTACTATTTAATAATTATCATCTTTTTATTCAATCATTGCAATTATTAATATTTATTACTCATTCTTTAAATGACAATTTACAGAAATACTTAAAATCTTAAATGAATTAAAATAAATTTTTAGAGCCAAATTCAAATAATGGATTGTATAAAAAGAAAATATATAATAATTTTTTTCTATAATATAATTTTTAGATTTGCCAAATAAAGAGATATGCTTGAAGGTTATTGAAAAACAATATTAATTAATACGGCTGAGTCGATTAAATATTATAATTATTTATTAAATTTTGTAAATGATAACTTCTTAAGAATAACTTGATATTAGTACTTAAATCATTATAAATTTAGTCATTAAAAAGATTAAGTCATATTTAAATGGAAAATCCTAAACAACAATAAGAACTTTAGGGAAAACATTTAGAGGTTTTGAATCTTTTGATCAAAAATGTAGAATAGACAAAGATGAATTTCTGATTGGTTTAAAATAAAATGGAGTAGTACTAACAAAGTTCTAAACAGACGTAAATATAAAAATAACTTTAGTTTTTATTGAATTATTTAGATAGAAACAGAGATGGATCAATAGATGTAGCTGAATTTCTTTATTTAATTAGAGTATTATAAATAGTTTAATATTTTAGGGATCTCCAAATGAAAATAGATTAGAAATTATTGTTTAAGCATTTAAAAAGTTTGATAAAGACAATTTAGGATTTATAGTTGCAGATGATTTCAAAGGATTATTTAATTCTAAAAATCATCCTAAAGTGAGAAGAGGAGAACTTACAGAAGATTAAGCTTATATAGAGTTCTTACAATATTTTAGAGAAGGTAATAAGTCTGGTCAAATAACTTTAAATGTACATAATTTGATTTATTCATAAATTTATAGGAATGGAAAGAATATTACGCTGCAGTTAGTGCTGATATTGAATCTGATGAGAACTTTATTGCTTTAATAAAAGAAACCTGGAGACTTAAATGAATGAAATTTAATAAATAAGTATCAGAATTTCGTCATGATTCTCAAGACTCAGATTCATTATTTTAATAAATTTCTTCTTTTTCTGCTTAATTTTCATCTTATTAGACATTATTATCATTCTCGTTATTTTTATTATCATTATTTTTAGCATTATCATTTTGATTTTATTCTTCTATTTAATTATCAATTTAATTATCTTTTTAATTTTCACTAATATCTTAACGTTCTTATGATATTTTGATATCTCTTTACTCAAATTCTTACTCTGATTCTGAACTTGATTTATCTTCTAATTTTTCTAATCTTCTTAATCTTTCATGAGATCTTGATCTAGATCGAGAGGATCTAAATAATAAGAATAATATACTTTTTATATGTTTTTTTTGATTTTACTACTATTTGCAAAATTAAAGGTTTAATTAATGAAGGATTTATGTCATCTTATCCTA
The DNA here is from genome assembly GCA_905182985.1 of Paramecium sonneborni. Taxonomy (NCBI): domain Eukaryota; phylum Ciliophora; class Oligohymenophorea; order Peniculida; family Parameciidae; genus Paramecium; species Paramecium sonneborni. Next base: position 415,582 of record CAJJDN010000009.1, read on the forward strand.
TTTTATTATTATTTTTAATCGGATATACTATCATGTGTACCCAACCATTTTAATAATGAGATGTAACTTCATTGATTTAAAGTTTTTCTACTTCTGCCAAACCATCTTATAACCAAATGTTATCTTCAGGCAATCTCAATATTACTTAATTTTAAGAATTTTGTTGTAACAAGGTCGGTTTGTCATCTGATGAATATAATTGTATTTCTAATTCTATTTTATTTTTATTTTTAATATTTTATCCTTTCATATCTTTTAAAGCTATTTCAAGATTAAAATTTTTGTCTTTAAATAAAACAGTATCCAAATCATTAATTAATACCAATTGTTATTGAAATTCATTTATATTATAGGATAAGGATTTTAATAAAATATTATTATGAGTCATTTCTTGATGAGGTATTGATACTAAATAGATAGATTAAATAATTACATCTGCTAACAAAATCTTCAGTTTATCCATTGTCAAATTTCTATTCTACAATTTTTTAGAGGTTAGTTATTTCATCTAATATCTGTGTAATAACACTTTCTAAATTGGCATTTTTATTTTTGAAGTCTAATAACATTTGATTTTATTAAACAAACATATTTAAAATCTTTAATTAAAATTCATTAACAACTTACGAAAAACCTAAGATATTCTAAATATAAAATAAATACCTTATTCTAGATTATTTTATGAGATAAGATTATTGTTATTATTATTGTTATTATTGTTATTATTATTATTATTTGTAATTGAATTAGTTTAAGTTTAAATTTATGGTGCTTATTATTATTGTTAAATTTACTGCTACAATTGCTATTATTAAGGTTATGGTTATAGATGTTATTATTATTATTGTTATTATTATGGTATCATTTGATTTGGTCCTAATTACTATTATAATTGAGGTTATTGTTTAAATGAAAAATCAAAAGGCGGCATTTATCCCATAGGTCCTTAAGGAACAGGTCCCATTCCAGGTAATTATACTGGACCCATAGGTCCCATAGGACCCATAGGACCCATAGTACCCATTGGACCTATAGTATTCATAGGACCAGGACCTATTGCTCCAGGAGGAAGTTAACCTGGACCTATAGGAGGCATTCCAAATCCAATTGGCATAGGCGGCATGTTTTGTAAACCTTATGGAATACCATTTATATTCATTCCACCTTGATTAGGTTATAAATTATTCATTTGGAGAGTTTAATCATGCATAAATTAATCTGGGAATGGGTATTTCTAATTAGGTGGGGGTGGCATCATTGGTTATGGAAAAGGAGGAGTCCAACAAGAGTAATAGGGAGAATTTGGTACAGGTAACATTCTTCCATATGGATCTGGATTACCCATCTGTTAGAATATTTAGTATAGTCTCTACTATTCATCATTTGGATTCATTTATATATTAAATAAATTATTATGAAATAATAATAACACTTTTAGTTACCTAATTTATCAAAGTTGTCTAATCATCCATCAAGTGATAGAAGTCCTAGAACAGTTAATACACCAACAAGAAAGGCAAGTGAAATACTTGTTAAATTTAATTTTCATCTCAATCCTTCTTTACATAAAAAAAAATAAATTATCAATCACACAAATAATGAATTTTAAACAAAAAAAATTAGCAAAGTTACTCGAAATATCATGGAACTTGTATAAATTTTCATATTTTATTATTTAAGAGAAGAAGAAAAAAAATGAAATGTGATTCTTTGCAAATTAAACCTAGAATTTAAGCATGTAAAACTAATAAAGGTGGAACCATTTCAGTTTTAAAAAATAATGAATAATGTAGATCTTATCTACATAAAAAATATAAAGATTAAATTTATACAGGAGCATCAGAATTTAGTGATAAAAGTAAAGATAAATTAAGATTATAAATGGTCAAATGGTTAATAGATAATAAAAAAGAAGTTGTTTGTGCATTAAATGAAAATAAATAAAATATTTTAGAATGGGTTTAATGTGTTGAAAAAGTAGATAGAGATGAATTTGATATTATTCTTCATGGAATTCAATTATACAAAGATCCCAACTTAATTAATCGTTTATTTTGGTATCAAATTAATATATTTCAAGGGTATTTGATTTAAATGATGATGGATATATTGAATTTAATGAAATTTAATATTCAATTAATTTATTTAGAGAATATGATTAATAAGATAAGATTCAGATATTTTTCGAATTATGTGATGAAAATGACGATGGTTATATTAATGAAGAAGATATCAAAAAATTTTTCTCTAAAAATCTTACTAATTAAGAGGAGCTTAGATAAATGAAATTTTTAATAAAGGACTTTTATTAAGAACTTAATCCTCATAATTTAAAAGGATTAAATGCAGATGAATTATCTAAAGCTACATTAAGTGATCAAAATATAAGAATTATAGTTGAAAAAAATACATTGATTTTAAAATCAAATAATAAAAAAGAAGATGATATCGGTTCAAGTCTTAATAATCTTATTTATTCTGGATAATAGTAATGATTATATTAATATTTTTAGCGAAGGTAAATAAGGAATATTTTTCCCTTAAATTGAGGGTTTGATTGATGCATTGATTGAGAAAGATAGAATTATGATGCAATATAAATAAATTAAATTGGATTTTGATTAGATTGAAGATAATTCTGATTGATTTGATATATTTATATAAATAAATTTCAAATTCAAAAAAAAATGGCAGGTAAAAAATAAAAATGAGACTTTAGATCAATTGGAAGAAAGAGCTTAGAGAATTTTTGGAAAGTTACAATCAATATAAAATAATGTAGAGGGGGAAAAATAATAAAAATTCAAATTAATATTAGGATATTTATAGAGTGTTGAATCTGCAATAGAAGATGTTTAATAATAGAAAAATTAAAAGTTTCTAGATATTGCAGAAAAAGTATGATTTTATTAGATTAAAGTTATAAAGATTAAAATCAATGTTAGATACAGAAAAGGAGGCTAGAGATTAAATCAATGAAAAAATGAAAAAAGAAATATTATCAGTTGAAAAGAATTGTAAAACTCTTTTGAATAGTTTCAGCAAGGAAAGATTGGAAACTGAGAAAAGAGTGTTTTAAAATCTTTCTTAATAAGTTGATTAGTTATCAACTGAAATTTAAAAAGAATTTCACTAAAAATCTGAAACATAAAACAGATTATTAGAAATATAAAATGGTACAAATATAAATTTTAATATAAAAGAACAAATCCCTTAATTCTACTAAGAAATTGAATAAGAGATAAGGATTAGAGAAGAAATTGAAGAAAAAATAGCTTAACAATTTAATGAATAATTAGATGAATTAAAAAGAATATTTGATAGTTAATAAAAATAAAGAGAATAAAGAGAAGAAGAGATAATAGGAATATTGAAGAAAATATATTAGAATGCATATGATGCATGTAAAAGAAATAGAGCTGATAGAGAAAGAAATGAAGAATTATTAGTTAAATTAGTAGAACAAGTAGTTGAAAAAATTAAAAGAGAAATAGTTGACTCTGATTTTTGAAATAAAATTATATAATATTAAATTATAATTAAAGTCTAAAATCATACTTTTTTTTTATTTTTGATTTATAATATTGAATCTATAATATAAATACTCAAATTTAAACATGTATTAGTATAAGAGTAATATCATCTCTTCCATTATCTGATTTTTCCCATTTTGAGTATGTTTCTCCTAAAATTTTTTAGGCTGCCAATTCGATATCTAATTAAGTAAAAGGAAGATCAAGATTATCAAGTACTTTTTATATATTATCGAAATCCATTTTATCCCAAAGTCCATCACTAGCTAATAAAATAAATCCTGTGTTTTAAATTTTATATCTTAAAATTTCGGGATCAGCAATAACTCCAACAGATTTAGCTACTATATCACCAAATGATCTTGACATAGCCAATCCTGGAACATCTTCATTTGTTAACCAAACTCTATAAACACCTTATCTTTTTCCATCAATTAAACTTTATTCAACTCTACCTCCATATCTTATTATCCTCTTTAGTTCAAATGTCTTATTAGGTTTATGATCATAAGATAATGGTCTATTATACCAAAGCTCTTCTGATTTGTAAAAATATACAGCCCTTGAATCTCCAACATTTGCACAATATATTCTAGATCCTTTCAACAATATAACAATTCCAGTAGAACCACTAAAATTACATTCAATATTTGTTTTATCTACCTAAATTAAATTAAAATATTACTAAATCATATTCCACTTGTTTATATGCTACTTATAATGATTAAGAAAATTAATTAGGATTATTGACATAGTTTTATACAAGCTAATTTTCTATTACTTTTGGTAATTATTTTGATACAAATTAAGATACTAAATGTCCACTTTAACCATGTCCATCAAAGATACCAAAAAGATGTTAATCATTTTAATTACCTATATTTTATTTAATAGCAAGACTATCTTAATTAATTTTCTATTTCTTTTTATTATTTTAACCTGCTAGAGTTCTACTTTTTTTTCAATATTTTACCTTGCTGCTACTTTAATTACACATTCTTCTTAATATTTAATTTCTGTTTAAATTCTTTTCATGTTATCTTTATATATTGAAGGTAATTTATCAATAAAACTTAACATAGATTATTAATTAAGTTTCTTTAAAGTGGTTTTCTAATTATTTGTACTAATAGAACGAGGAATTTTGAATTATCTTTAAATGTCTAATTTTTAATTCATATATTTTATAATAATATCATTAAAATGGTCCAACTCTTTATCCTTATAATTACATCTGTGTACTTCTAACATTAAAAACTCCCTCAATTATTGTTTATTATGATTCACCTTATACTTATTTCTCTCCTAAATCAATGTTGAAATTCTTAACAAATAATGGATTTGGATTTGATAAAACATCATCATTACAAGATAATCCATCCAAATATTATTTTAATAAAGATTATAATTAATTACTCTCATTTTATAAAGCTTCTTTTTATTTTTAAATTGCTAGAATATCTAATAAAACCTATTATATTATTTAAATATGTTTACCTTATTATATCTTTTATAAAAATTATTTAGATATGCAAACTCTTCATATTATTCTTTTTCTATTGCTTCAAAATCATTCTTTAAATTTTCTGGAATCTAATCTAGATCAACTGTATCTTCATAAAAAGGTAACACTTTTTCTCTTTCTGTTTCTAATCTCCTACATAATTCAGCTGTTTTTAATATTTTTTCACCTAATTCCTTATACTCTGTTAATTTTAAAACTGCATTTCTACTGTTATTAACTAATTCCTTTAATAATCTTTATTATTCCTCTCTAAATTTATTCATTTTTAATTTTAAATCTTAATAATTTTTAGCAATATTTTCTTTCTCTTTTTTTAAAGCTTGATTTCTAGCATTACATTCTTTAGTATGTTACAATATTTTATATTTTGTTAAATCTATTTTCGCTTTCTTACTAGCAATAGATCTAACAAGTCTTTCAATTTTCTTAGACATATCCTTATTTGCATCATAATATTTTGTATGATCTTCTGTTTTCTTTGCAGTATCTGATTAATATTTTTAATGCATTTATTCTAAATCATTATAAAATTTCGTTTATTTATCTTCTAATTATTATTTCATTTAGCTGGTATCTTCTACATCTTTATTTTTAGTTTCTTCTCTATTTGTTTAATGTTAATTTTTAGCTTATTCTGCTTTTCTTTTCTCTTCTTCTTCTACTGTCTTAATCATATCTTCCAACTCTTTAACTTATTATTTATGAGTTTTAGTCATATCATCAAATTCGATTTGGAACTCTTCTTAAAGAATTTTAATATCTCTTTCAAATTCTTCTAACAATGCTCTATTTCTACTCTCTTACAAAAGATGAAAATTTTCAAGATGAATAAGATGATTTCTTAAAGCTATTTAATATTGATCTTCAGCTTCATCTAAATTCTTATCTAACATCTGAATAAATGCTTCTTTAGAATCCAATTCTCTTTTATTATTTTAAGAATATAATTCAATGTCCAGTTTTAATTATTCAGTCTTTACAGCTCTCATTGTTCTTCTCCAATAAGCCATTAACTTTTTTGTATTAAAATTGACTATCTTTTATTCTTCCCTGATTTTACTTCGCAGTTACTCTTTTTTAAACTATGTCTAAAATCTTAAATTACTTATGCTTATTTTTAACTTTCTTCAAATTCTTATTAAGATTTTGTAATTTATCTTATTTTAATATTTCTTTTTTATTCTGTTCCTCCAGGTTTTGTTGTTCGACCTTTTAGTGTTTTTCCTAATAAAGCCATAAATTAATAAATAAACAAAATTCAATAACTAAAATAAAAATTCATTTTTTTGGGACAGAAGTTCCTTTGTAGAACGTTTTATAATAAGATTAATCCTAATCAACTGAAGATTATCGATCTTAATTTCTTGATTTTCTTGGAAATCTGCCATAATACTCAGATAATATATAATTTCTGTTGACAGGAGTTTTTAATTTCAAGACTTTGATATCATTTGATTGTTATAATTAACTTGCATCTAAAACAGTAGTTTTTTAAAAGTCTAATGTGATTTTTCTTCTCATATCAACTGATTAATTCATTATAGTGGGAGATTATTATAGGATTGTGTTTTAAGTATTAACTGAATTGTTTAATCTTGGTTTAGTGTCTATAGTAGAATCATCCATTTATAAGGTATTATTATGTCTACCTAAGATGATAATAAATAATAATATACTTTTCCTTTAGATTAATGGTAAGGGATTACTAGGATTTGTATATTTTCTATCAGTATATGTTGATTGTCGAATGGAAATTCGTTATGGTTCAAATAATTCAGAACTGATATCTATAATTAGATTATAAACATTACACCTGCAATAGATTTATTACCAGCAATAATATATTTTTTGAGAAGTAAATAATATGTAGTCGTAACATGATTATGTCTATTACTTTCTATACATTTCTCAGCATATTCAATTTAGATTCCATACTGAAGTAATTATTTAATAATTTCTGGATCAATAGGAATCTTGTGATGACCAATAACCAGTCCAGTCGGTATTTTTTAATTGTCTTAATAAAACTTGATAAAATAAAAATGATACAAAAATTAAACCAAGTATGTTTTCTTATTTCAAGAATTGTATATCTTTTTAATGGATCTGTATTTAAAATATTTTTGATAAGATCTTTTGCCTCATTTGAAATGTATTTTGGAAACTTAAAATCACCAGATATAATTTTCTTATATAATTAATTTGTATTTGGATCTTCAAAAGGTAAATAACCTGCCAACATAGCAAATAATATCACCCCAGAACTCCAAATATCAACTTAGAGTCCTTAATATCTTTTACCAGCTATCATTTCTGGAGCTGCATAACAAGGAGATCCACAAGCTGTTTTCAATAGATCATCTTGTTTATAAAAATTAGACAATCCAAAATCTATTATCTTAATTTTACCTCTTCCATCTAGAATCAAGTTTTCTGGCTTTAAATCTCTATGCACTATATGTAATTTGTGCAAATACTCAATTCCAGATAATAATTAACTGTAAAATCGAACAGCCTCAACATCTTTAATTCTTTAATTTTAGACAATATAATCAAATAGTTCACCTCCATTGACATATTCCATCACCAAAAATAATTATTTCGGTGTTTCTATTATCTGATAAGAACCCAAAAATACTTCATATAATTGTACTAAGTTAGGATGACGAACCTATTTCAATATTTGAATCTCTCTTGTTACTCTTTCAACATCAGATGCATCAGCGATCTTTTACTTCTCCAAAATTTTGATAGCCACTTTCTCTCCTGTCAATATGTGAGTTGCCAATTTTACTTTCCCGAATGTTCCTTCACCTAAAGTTTTACCTAATATAGTTTATTTTTTATTCCTTACCAAATAGATATTATCCTATAGACTTGTTTTTTGTTATATCATTCGTCATTTTATAATACTTATTTATAATTATAACTCAAATATTATTACTATTTTCTTAATATCAAAATCATGAACTTTGAATTCCTATAAATTTAAGATGAACACAAAGATACTAATTTCTTAAAACACTAAATAATTATGCCAAAAGAATTTAATTAAAAAATCGATGATTATCTTCTATAAATGAAAATTTATTATTCTAAGATGAGTTTAATCAAATAAAAGCACTTATTATAGAAACTCAAACTTTTTAATTTTGTTTATTATTTGATAGATTTACAAATAAATATAACTCAAAAAATTTTTAAATTTTGATAAGCATCAGAAACTAAAAAGATTAACTTTAATCCATTGATGTCTTTACAGAATAAGTTTTCAAATTACATAATAAACATTTTTAGACATTTTAGAGGACTAACTTCTTATGATTTGATTTGTTGTAACAAAAATAAATATCAATCTTAAGTCATATAAAATCATTTAAATAATTTAAGCATCTGTTTAATATAAATGCCTTGATAGAGATGATATAATAAATATTATTGAAATAATCAAATTTAATTTAGAAATCAAAGAAACTCAATTAAAAGAGTTTGGATGAATATTCTGAAAGTTTAGTTAAGATAAGAGAATTTGAAAAGAAGTTAGAAAACTAAGATAATGAGAAATTTTAAAATAGAAGGAGAAATAAGGTATCAAAGAAAAAGTATCAAAAAAGTCAACAAAAAATTAAGAATGCAAAAGATAATATAAGCAACAAAAATAAAAAAGTAGAGATAAGGAAATCTTTGTTTTTAAATTTATTTTTGAGAAAGTAATTTCTTTTGCTTTGAATTTTTTATTATAATTTAACAATAACAGTAAAAAATGATGGCTTTTTTAAAGAAATGATGAATTATTTATATTTATTACATAGTATTTATAAATTATTATTTAATAAAAAAGAATGGATTAAAATTCTAATTATTTTTTCAATTCTGCTTTAAAAGATGAAACAGAATTTTGGAATAGAAATTTTCATGTCTTATTGAATAGTCATGAAAATTTTGAAATTCAAAACGATAATTGTACTAGTTTTTATAAGAGAAGCAAGATTCTTAAAAAATGGATACCTCGACTTTATTCTGTTCAAAGCAATTATTTATTGTATGGTGATAGAGTAATATTATATCATTATCAAGAATCTGAAAGGTTTTAGAAGACTAGATTGCGTTTATTTAATATCTGAGGTAGTAGAAGGTCCATATAAATATAAATTACAGTTGATTTATTGTGGATTTGTTTTAGAATTGTATACTGATCAAAAGAAGGATTTTGAGAGTTTTAAAGAGATTCTCTAATCTTAATGTATACTAACAGATTTTCATTCTTAATACACCTTGTTAAGACAGATTGGATTTGGATCTAGTGCTTAAGTAAAATAAATATATAAATATAGGTTTATATTGCTAGAAGTAATCAAAATCAGTAACTTTATGCAATTAAAAGAGTTCAAAAAAATTATTCAGTCAAATAAAAAAAATTCGAGTAAGAATAAGCCTTGCATAATGAAATTCAAATAATGAAAGAACTGAACCACCCCAATATCATATCTTTCTATTCTGTGTTTGAGACGAATAGTACTTATTAAAACTATGTTTTTAAAGAAAATATTAATATTGTTTTAGAATTAATCTAAGGAGGAGAGTTACTTAAATAAGGATAATACAAAAGCATAAGAGATGCAAGAATTGTGGCAAAGTAATTAGCTTTATGTTTGGATTATATGCATTAGAAAGGAATAATGCATAGAGATTTGAAACCGTAGAACATATTATGTAAATCTAACAGTCTTGATGTATTAATTGCTGATTTTGGATTGGCAACATACATAAAGGAGTAAAAATAGTAATATTATCGTTGTGGAACAACTGGTTATGTTGCTCCTGAAGTATTATTATATAAAGAAGGCTCTAAAATGTACAATGAAAAATGTGATATCTTTAGTTTAGGGGTCATTTTCTATTAATTGTAAAAATTGAAATTTATAAAGGATTTTCAATACTCATCCATTCAAAGATAGTACTAAAGCTGGAATGTTAAAAAGAAATTTAGTTGCTGATTATAAATTGGATGATTAAACTAAAGTTCCTTAAAGTTGTAAGGATCTTATAGCTTCTATGTTAAGGTTAAATCCAAAATAAAGACCTTCTGCATCTTAAATCTTAAGACATGATTTCTTTAATGAAGCATTAAATGAATTATCTTATCCAAGTTTAATTGGATCAGTTCAAGAGTAATATTTATATATATTTTAATTTTAGTATAAGTGATAATAGGAAATCAGGATAATCTTTTAATTCTTAAATAGGGGAATTAAAATTATCAACATTCTAGAAAAATGGATAGGCTTCTATTTTCGAAAAAATGCCCATGAATAATGTTAAATCAGCTAATTAAAGCATGGAATTTAAAGAATTATCACCATTATGGAATAAAAGAATTACTTTATAATTACCTATAACTTAACCTAGATCAAAAGCTTAATCTCTGTATTCGAATAAAAATTTAGATAATCGAGGATAAAAGGTATCTATTTTTCGATAATAATCTAAAAATTCAGAAAATGATATTGAATAACATTAATATCCATATTAAACCATCATCAATAGATGTACTATTAAAAACAAATGATAATTATTAATACTATGTTAATAATAATATTACAACTATTTTATTGTTTGTTCCTAAAATACTGATATTAATCTTCTTAAAATTATTTATTAATATAATTATATTTATACAGATTGTGCTATATATTCTAAATTAATTAAGTTTGTCATTCCTTGAATGGCTTTAAGCCTAAATATTAAATCTTTTTTAGATGAATAACATTTTGTGTTCAGATTTACTTTTGATACTTGAATTCATCTTTTATTATGACGATATCAAAAGAAATTTAAATTAATATTATGAATCACTCAGATGGTGCTCAATCCCCTCCTTATTTTGGTATGTATCCATTACCTTATTGGCCAACAAGTTCACAATTACTCTTAATGATGAACTTTTAAAATCCTTTGATGAGTCCTATTCATAATTTAGGTTCTCCAATTTTAACTTCTCATTTAAGTTTTACCCAACCAAACATAAATTATGATATCAAATATGAATAAAGTAATTTTTAAAATCTATTCATTTAAGACTCCTAACAAAATAAAGAAATCGCATAAACTAAATAACCATAATAATATACCAGCCAAATTTAAATCATTGCTTAGTAATTAGATGACATGAATTATGATGATATAACAATAGAAAATCTTGAATAATTAATTCATTTGTTATTTGCTGAATCATCAAAACTTAAAAAGATCTAATAACAACTTAAAGAAAAAAAATGCCTTAAAGTTGTTAAAATTTTAGAGACTTTAGCTAAAAAAATAAGAACATAGTCTAAGAGTAGAGAAGAATTAATCAAATTTTGTCTAAGAAAGGCCTTTAGAGAGATTTTCCATTAAATTCAAGAAAAAAGTTCTAAAACAAGTAATCAAATCTTTATATTTAGAACTTAATCTAAAAGCAGCATCTAAAATATTTTAATAAACCTATTAGGCAGAAAAAATGAAATCTATATCATTGCCTTTTAGAAAAAATAGTAAAAATAAAACAATGAACAATCATTTTCTTCACGAATTGTTCTAATCTAAATAATTTTAAGATCAATACAAAACATTCCTAGGTATTTTATTGTTTCATTATTAATTAGAAAATTTAGATAATATCATAGAGAATGATAGAAATAAAAAAATTAAAGCTATTGCAGAAAAATCATGGGAATTTATATCATCTAATAGAAAAGTAAATAAATTATGATATATTTAAAGTCATACACTTTTAAAAGATTACCATGGTCGATAAAAAACATAGAAAAGTTAAAAGAAACAGCTAATGAGTTGTTAAATTACTGTGATGATTAAAAATTTATTTGATTTATTATCATTATTAACATATATTAATATATAATTAAATTCTTAAGATTGAGATCATTAACATAATCACCATAAACTCTAATTAGATAAAGAAAATACTTAAAAATCTTTCTGAATTTTTTGAGGTATTTTCGAGATTTTTGTTTGTTTCAATATGGATTTTTAATGAAACTATTTACTTTTATAATATTGAGGTCATTAATCAATAGAAGTCTATAATTTATCTTATAAATAGGTAATTTTCAAGGTTTCCTTGTTTATGCATTTAAACATTAAATCTATTATATTTAATACTATTTCATCTTAAACATATATCCATTAAGGCTATATTAAATGTTTTATGTAGACATTTGAGTATATAATTTATCGCTGGATTTAATTTAATTCAAAATAAAAATAATAATTTGTATTGCATTCATAAACAAATCTATGAATTCTAATTTAAATAAATGTTTTATTGTAAAATAGAGCATTATAGTAACTAATTCTTAGAACAATTATAAATATTATTTTCTATTTTTTCCCTTTAATTATTTAAATTAAATAAATATATAACTGATATTAATTAGTTTAATTTTTATTTAACTTTAAGGAATAAATGTATAAATTTATAAAAAAATGATTGATAAATCTTTACATTATATACTTAAATAAACAAGCAAGATTAAATTCTATACAGTAAGAAAAATATAGAAAATGGAAATTTAAAAAAAAATAAGAGAGATAGGGATGTATTAAAAAAATCAATTTTTAATATTATTAAATATAATGTGAATATAAAATAAATAAAATGATAGAATGCCTTTGAGTTTGCGTTGATAAAAATGATTATAATAAAATCATTATTATAATTAAAAAAATGAGTAATACTAATAATGGATTTAATGATGAAGAATTGCTAAGATTAATAAAATAGGAGCTACATTATCCTAAGTCTCCTGTTTATGATTAAATAAGTGATTAATTTTCTTCTGTAAGTGATGAAGATGATATAATCATCAGAGATCCAGCATCTGAAATAAGTATAGTTATATTATAAATATTTTAGCTGATGAATCAAGTAAATCTTAGTAATCTTAAAAGAAAAAAGGAAGATGGAAATATGTAGTCAATTTAAATTAATATTGTTTTTAAGTGTTGTTAAAAATGTACAAAATCAGACAAAGGATCCTTAAAACCAAAGACATGTGTATGTATAGTTCCAGCATCATAAAGAAGAATCTAAATAGGAGAATAAGGATGTCTTTCTTGTCATTGCACAGGTTGTTCAATAGAAGATGAGAAGAAAAAACAAAAAAAGATAAAAAAGAAAAAGAAATCATCATCTGTTTCTAGTTCTGATGAATCTTCGGATTTTAAGACTGTAAATGGATGTTGTAAAAAATGTATGAAAGCATTTTCAAAAAAAGGGAAAGAAGCAAAAGTAAAATAATAATAATTAATTATAATTAGTCTTGTTTATGTTAAGTACCTAGAGCAGTTAGAAAGAAACCTCTACCTGCACATGGTTGCTAATATTGTGGATGTCATGGATGTAATCCTGAAGATAAGAAAAAAGAAAAAGTTAAAAAAAATAGTAGACAACTTTCTCCTGTATCAAATGAAGCTACTGAGTAGAATCTTAATAATTTTTAAAATGCTCGTAATTTTAGGTTATGATGTTAGCTTTATTCTAATGGCTTAATGCATAGAATCTAAATCCAGCCATTTTAGGAATTGGAATACCCTAAAGGACATACTCATATATATATGGGAAAGAATAAGGACGTTGAGAATAAAAACTTATAAATTTATTTATAATCATAAACTCTTTTAATCACTTAATGGACGAGGACGTAGTAATTTTATTATACAATAGATTAAATAATTTAATTATGGATTATAATTCAAAAGTATATCTATAAATGTAGCATACATGTGTCAAGCATTGTACTAATACTTTACTCAAAGCCTAATTAGATCCACTTGAAAATCTTTGCTTAAATAGATGTGTAAATAAATATTCTGAAGCCATTGATTTTTCAATGCAACAATTCAAGTAGATAATATACTAATACAAGGTTACATACATTAAAGCAAGAAGAACTTGTCAAATAACAATTGTTATTGCAATAATAAAAAGAAATGCTTAAACCATCGCTTTTTCGTAAATGAATAACAAAAGTTATTTATATTATATAATCATAAAACAATTACCAATATAACTAAAACTCTCTAAAAGAACTTTTTATTCATTTCTATTCAAACTTCTTGCTATCTTTTTAAGCTTCTTAATTCTAAAAAAATCAGAAAAAAATTTAATTGTTCCATTATTAATATCTAAAGAATGTATTATATAGGAACTATCTAAATTTTTAGACAAAATACTAAATCTTATTATTTTCATCATTTAATTTTTAATTATATAAGTAATTTTTCTCATCTAAAAATGATTGAAATTCATCCTCTCCTTTATTTCAATTTCAACTTTAATCTATTCTCTTACATATGTATTGAGTCAAGAAATTATTATATTCGCATAACCTAAATTATAGGCTTTTCTTTTTTACTAATTATTAAACATATTGATTATATTCCTAATTTTAATTTCCTTATTATATCATTTCATCAAAAATATAAAAAATAATATCTAAACCTTAAAATATATCTAAAACTTAATTCTCATCTTAAGAAGAGTTTTAAGATTCTTCAGACTATCTAATTTGATTATTTTTTAAAATAATCTACAAAGACATCATTTATCTGATTCTGGTCTAACTTAAATTTATGTTTTCTTCTTATTTTTTAATTTATTCTTTATTGATATCAATACTTGATTTTATTGTAATTCAGCTTCTATAACTTATAATTCATTATAATATCATTAAACCTCATAGTCTCTTATAAATTTATTTACTATTTATTTTAAGTTATTATTAAAAAGCATATAATATTTATTAATTCTTTTGATATACGACATAATTTATATATAATTTCACTATTTAAAATATTTAGAAAATAATTAAAGAAAGAAAATTGGTAAAAATGAATTAAGATTCTATTTAAAATATATTTAGTGAATATTTCATTATGAAATAAGATTTAAAGATAGGAATTTCTTAATTAAATAATTTATTCAATGATATAAATTTTTTAACAATGTTCATACTATTTATATATGATATCTCAATAACGTCTTGCATAACTTCTTGTTGTGGTTGTGGATGTTTAATTCATAATTTAGGAAGATGATGTTTGCTATGCTGGTTATTAAATGGATGATGAGCTAGACTGATAAATTGATGAAGCTGTCACTGGCTTTTAAGTGCTTGATTATTAGGCTTATTAAGCTGTAGGGAATAAATTTTATCTATAACCACTAGATCTATTAGATTGAGTATCATCTATCTATTAATATGATGATTAAGGTTATTTAATCACCTAAGTGGTTATTGTTGTTGTGAATTAATTAGTTTAATTTGCACTCTAAGGAGGATTATCCTATCTTAAATCTTTCACTACTGAAGCGTATCTATTATTCCAAGTTTATAAATCCTAAATAATAAATATATTTAATTACAGCTGTTTAGTTGGAAATAATATTCTATTATCTCTTTATCTCATTTTATAAATCATTAATTTATTGATTCAATTTTTTAATATCATTTTATTGATTATCAAAGCTCTTCTTACTTGTGTTTAAATCTGAGTTTAAGCTATTAATTTTGGCTTCTAATTCTTTCTTTAATTTTTCAAGATTTGATGTATCCTATTAGAATTTATCAAGTTTCTTTTTCAAATCATCTAATTCTCTATCTTTTGCTTAAATTGCCTATTATAATTTACTAATTTCTGTATTATCTTTCTTAACCTTTTATAATTCAATATCCATTTGATTAAATCTAAAATCAATATAAATAATTACTTCTTTTTAATATCTTCATTTTCTTTTGATCTTTAAGCAATTTAATCCTATAAAGTCTTCAAATCATTTGGATTGGTATTATCTATAATTTTAACCTATTTAACAACTGATTCTTGTTTAGTGATTTATGTTTTAAGGGAATTAATTTCATTATCTTTGGCTGCAAATTTATTCTTTAATTATTCGAATTCTGCATTAACAGAATTATATAATTATTAAAATTATGCTTTTTATTTATTAGCATCATCTGCTGCCAATTATAAATCTGCTAATTTTTATCTTAAATCTCCCAATTCTTTAGTTTATTAATCAATTATTTATTTTAACCTTTAATTTTCAGCCTCTAAAGGTTTCAATTAAGCTATCTATCCTTCTAAATTAGACACTGTCTTAGATTACACTGCATTCTCATCATTTTTAACTTAAATTTATTTTCCTAATTATTCTATTTCAGCTTATAATTTAGCAATTCTATCTAAAAGACTGTCTTTTTCTACAATTAATTATTTAGCCTACTTATCTAATTAACTCAATTAATCCCGTAAATCAGCTGTCACCAAACATCTAATATAAAATAATAAAAATAATATACTCTCTTTCATAAAGAGCTTTGTATTTAATATATTCATTTTAAAATCCGTTCAATTATTCAATAACTTTTTACATTGAATTCATTTCAGTAACTGAAGAATTAAATTTATTAGTCAAATCTGTTAATAATTATCTTAATTTATTATTCTCATCTAATAATTTTTATAATTAAGCCTATAAATCTCCAATTTATTTTTGTCTCTATAAATCCAATTATTAAAGTTAATTTTACAAATCATTTACATGTTATTCTAATTCACTAATATAATTATCTTTTTCAGTTGAAGAATTAATATTTGTTTATTATAAATTTGTAATCTAAGTTTATAATAAATTATATTGTTATTGTAATTTACTATAAAGATCTTGAATATTTCTCAATTTATTTAATTCAGCCTATAATTATCTTAATAATGCATTAAGATCATCAATTTCTTTATCTTTTTGTTCATTCTACAATTATAATTTAGCTAATTGATCTTATAATAATTATTATTATCTTTCCAAATTAGCAATTTCCTAATTAACTTCTTCTTCATTTCCCGCTCTCAATTCTAACATTTAATCTTATTAAAGTGATTCTGATTTTAATCTTTATAAATACTCAACTTCAAGAAGCAAATACTTATACTTACTTTCATAATATTCTTTTTCTCTTCTTAATCTATCATTATCTACTCCAATTTTGCTAAGATCTGTCTTTACATTTTCTCTATTTTAAACTTCTTCTTATCTTACATTATCTAATTTGTTATTTGATAATTGTAATTAATTAACTTAACTAGCTTCTAAAGATTTATCAAAGTATCTTCCATAAAGATCTTCATATTCTTTTGTTTTTGCATTTAATTGTTAAATTAATTCTTATGTATGTTATCTTAATAAATTAATTGTTTATTCTAATTCTGGTACTCTTGCTTCTAAATGTTTCAAATCAAAAATAGTTTGATTAAGATCATTCATTTTAGCTCTCATTTATTCATTTTCTTCTACCTTCATATTTAATTAAGTTTTCAATCTTTCTATTTCTTAGATATATAAATGCTTCTCATTTTCAAGAATATAAATTTGATTATTTAATTATTCAATTTACTAAATTAGTTTTTAGATTTATTGATATTAATCAAAGTTTTATCTTTAAAGATCTTATATTTATTTTCTTAATTGATTAATTTCATCTTAATCAACTATATGTTCAATTTAAGGTGGTGGTTAATGTAATTATCTTTACTTTAATCTCTCAATTTCTAATTCTAATTATCTAGCTCTAATTTATTCTTGTTTTAAAAGTTCTGCTGTGAATTATAAATCTGAAACTAATTATTCAGATTGTAAATATTTATCCTTCCAATTTTTAATCAATTATTCTTTCTACTAAATTTCCAATTATAACTCATTCAAATAACCTTCATATTATAATCTTTATTATTCAAATTATCTATCTTTTGCTTATAAATCTAATTCTTATGATAAATTAATTTATCTTAATTTATTTAATTCATCTTTTAATTCTTTAATTTCCTTTTCTAATAATGCATTTTTCTCTTAAGCATCTGCTAATAATTATTAAACATCATGAAGAGTTTTATCTAATTAATCAGCGTCTCTTTCAAATTAGTTTCTTTCATTTCTAACCTTTTATAATTATTCATTCAAATGCTCATTAATTTATAATAATCTTTAATTATCAAGTTTAAGCTCATCAAGTTCTCCCTATAATGTATGATATTAATTATCAAGAGCAAGATTTTCATTTTATAATTATCCAAATTATGTTTATAATATTCCCTTTTCAGAAATAGCATCAGCTAATAGATTTCTCAAAGTTGATATTTCATCTTCTAAGAATGGAATTTATTTTAATTAAGCTTCTTATTATGATTTAATGAATGAGAGTTCTTCAACTTCTAATAATCTCCTTTAGATTTCACTTCTCAAATGATCAACTTCATCTCTAAGTAATTACTTCTCTGATTCAAGGACTTATACTTCTCCTTTATATAAACGTAAAGCTCCTACTTCTTTCAAAGCAGCTGCTAATTTGTCTTTACAAGTTTTAAGTTCTTATACTTTGAAATGAACTTATTGTTTAAGATTTTCAACTTCTAATTTCAATGCTTAAAGTTGATTTAATTGAGTTTATAATTAATCAATGATATCATCTTATTATTTGATTTTATCATCTCTAAGATTGATTCTTTCTTATTTTGATTATAATTCTTATTATAAAGTTTTGATTGTTCCTTATAAAGAATCAATGCTTGCATTTTCTGTTCTCAATTAAATATTAACTTTTTCAAGTGATGAATATTTTAATCTCCAACCATCTAATTCAGCTTCTCTTTATTTAAGAAGAGATTATAATCTATCAATTTCACTTTACATCTATAATAATTTATTTTCAGTCACAATAGTAACTGATGATCCACCTTATAATTTAAATAATTCAGCATCTCTAGTTTATAAATCATGATTTAAATCATCAATTTATTATAATTTAAGATCCAACTAATGTTATAAATTATGTAAATCAGATCTTAATGATTCAATTATAGTTGTCTATTCTCTTAATTCAGATACTTATGATTATAATTTACCTAATTCTTCCATCAATCTTTTAATTTCTTCATTCAATCTACCATTTTCATCATGAAGTTATTAAACATCATTTTCTAATTCTTAATTTCTAGCCTATTCTGCTTATATCAGAGTCTCATAATCAATTGCTTTTCCTCTCCAATCTTCACATTCTTATTAAGATTAAGATAAATCTTATTTCAATTTTAGTATTTGCTAATGTAATCCTTCAACATCTACTCTTTATTTAGGCACTTCCTTTGTTTATTATAATCCTAATTATCCTTATAATTATTTCAATTCTATATTATATATAATAATTTTATACAATCTTCTAAATCTTTTTTATCTTTCTCAGCTCTCAAACATCTTTCTTTCCAATTATTCAATTCCTATTACAATCTACTGATTTTTTATTCGTTTTCTTGAATTATCGTATCTGTATTTTAAATTGTACTTATCTATTTTTCTATTGTAATATAACGATTTTTCCACTCATTTACCTATTTTTTAGATTAATCCAACTGCTTCTGTAATCTCTGAATTTCATCATTCTGATTCTTTTAAATTCTAATATGTTATTCTAATTCATTTATCTATATTCTTGCCTAATCTAAATCTCCTATCTTCTATTTCAAAGATTGATTCAATTTTTTATTCTCTCCAATCAATATTTCAACTCTATTTTATAATTGTTAAATCTAAAATCAAATCAATTTATACTGTCTCTTCATAAGAAGTATTACGATCTAACTCAGCTTAAAGCTCTAGATATTTCTTGCGCCATAATTCGATCTCCTTTTACTGTTCAGCAATTCTTTATTCACAATGAGAATGATCTGCTTCTTTAACAATTACTTATGTCTTGATTTGAGTCACTGGTTACTCTTGTCTTACTGATCCCTTCTATTCCCTTACGATATATTCTCCTAATAAATATTTTATTATTACAAGTCACTGGCTACATAGGTACTATTGTTTCCTGAATAGGAATTACTGTTGTCTCTCTAGGATTCTATGACGTTCTAGGAGGAGACACAAAATGACGAACTGAGGCTGGCAATACTCTACTCATTAAAATTTATTTTAATTAATAAATATCTATTTTCTTAGTCAATTAAAAATTGAAAAACCTTTACTTTTCTTAGAAAATAATAGTTATTGTCATATGAATGTATCAATTTATATATCATTTATTCTCTAAGTTTTATATTCGTCTAACAACTACTTTCATATCTATTTATGATATTTTCTTTTAATTTCATAAATTATTTTTAATTATTTAATTTCCTTATTTTTATTATTAAAGTAATTTTTAAAAAATTTCATTTTCCTAAAACTACTTAAATACTTTAGGTAATGGAATTTCTTACAGAATATTTAAAGGAATTGTCTTAAAATAATTAAAAACATTAAATCAACAAAGAATTTTAATTTTTTAGTTCTTGAAATTATTTATTCAATTGAGAAAATTACATATAATTAAAAATACACTTTTAACTTTTAACTTAATTTTTCTATTAAATTCTTAATTTTAAATAGAGTATATAATAATAAATTTTGAAAGAATCTAATTATCAAGAAGATTAAGCTATAAATTTATTCTAATAAAAATAGGGGATTATAAAAAAGATCTTAATGGTTATTGATTTTGAATTATTAAATAACTATAAAATATCAATTCTTTTCACCTAAATTCAATTAAGGTCAATTTAGTATTATTGGAGATAGATCAATAATTAAAAAAAATCATTCTCTTGAGAGTAATTCTATTATTGAATGTAAATCTAAATGGCTGAAATACTGTAATTTTAGAATCTTTTTTGCATTCAAATATTAATTTAGTAATACTTAAACAAAATATTAGACTTATTTTTAAAAGAAGTAAACCTAATCTATTAACTTATTATTGTATAATTAGATCTTAGATCATTAAAATGTTTTTTATCAATAAATATATTTATATTAAAATAAATTTTATAAATGTAATAGTAATATCATAATTTAGTTTTCAAAGATTTTTACTAAGAAATCAACTGGTTTATTTATTAGTTTATATCCTTAATCTAAGCTAAAATTTGAATTAATTCTTGTCTTAATGTTTATTTAATTCTCATATCTGTTTCAATTTATGCTTATTTTACAATTTAATCATATTTCTAATCAAGTTCTTCTAACATCAATTCTAATTTAATTATTTATCTTGAAATATTATCATATTCTTAAGTATCTTCATTATTTTTCTTAATAATAATGATACTATTATCATCATCAGTTGTTTACTTAACTTACTCTTGTTCTGAATTAGGTACAGTAATTGATATCTTTTTAACTTATTTTTTATTTGATGTCTATTATTATTAATCTTTAGAATCTTGTCTTTATACTAATAATTATAATTCAAAAATCTTGCCATTTAATTATTCAATTTATTTGTGTTTTTAAGATTCAACTCTTTCATATTAAAGTTTAAGTAATTAAAAATCTTAAAGTAATTAGGAGTTTTATAATCTTTATAATTCTAATTAAGCTATTAAATCAGCATTCTTAGTCTATAATTATTTTATTTCAAATTCCATTTATTGAAATTTATCAACTGGATATTATGTAGTATACCAATCTAAATATTATTATAATTCTTGAATTTATTCTTTATATAATTTTATGTCTTGATTCATTTTTGACATACTATCATTCCATTGCTTACTGCTTTTTACAAATGTATCCAATTATAATTAATAATTTAGTGTCAACTAATTTATTAAACATAATAAATTTACTTATTTTTCTTTTTACAATTATTAATTTAATTAAGTGATCTTTTTTTTATAACTCTCATTTGTTTCCAAACTCAAATTGAATTATAGTGTTCTATAATTATCAATTATTTAAATTACATATTATTAATTTCTTCTGCTAATTCTCTAATTTTAGATTCATTTTAATTAATCTAAAATTTATAATCAGAATGAATATAAGCAATTTTATCTTCATTTTCAATTTCTGACTGTTTCAATTTTTTATCAAGCTCTTAAATTTTTTAATCTTTTTCATAATTTTTATCTTTTTAAAAGATATCATTCTTAGTCATAGTACTTAAAAGTTTTTCAACTTTATTTCTTTATTTACTTTTAACATGAGCAGTTGTACAATAATTTTATGATATATTCTATAAATATTAAATTAATTGAATTATACAATTTATTCATTAAGAATACCATTCTCTCCTTCCAATGTTCTTATTCTATCTTATAAAGCTCTCATAGCCTTTAAATAACTTGGAGACATAGGTTAACTAACAGATAACTTTTTATCAATAGACTCTTCTGATTTAATTTTTGATGTAAAAACACTAGTACCAAGATTAAAAGAGGAATAATAGTTTTTTTGATCTAGTTTATTCTTAATTTATTGAACTAGGAATTTGGTTTAAAAACTATCTGCTTTCATATATGTTTGTTATAAATTAATAAATTAAATAATCAAATGATTTTTCTTCTTTTATCTCTAAAGTAAATAACAACAAGCACAATGATTGAACATAAACAAATAAAAGCTCCAGCAAAATATGATCCAACAAGAACCTATTATAAAATATAGATTTTACCATATTTTTTTATCCAAATATAGTTGTAGTTGTCATAAAGAAGCTTTTAACCATATCAGATGAATATAATTATTCATCATAAGCTTATAAATTATTGATATTATATTTTACTATTATTTACAATTAATGTATATTTTCCTTTTACTAAATCATTTTAAATTCTTCCCCATAATTTTTTTAATCTACCTTATCCTGCTGTTCTCATCCAAACCATAAAATGTTCTTTAATTAAATTTAAATATATATACCATCTTCAATATTAGTCCATGCAAACTTTTCCCATCCTTTTGGATTTTTGAAATTATATTCTCTATCACTTTCCCAAGCTATATCAGTTTCATCAATAATAACATATTCTCCTTTAGAATTTACTAATTTAAATGTATCAGTAAAATAAGTATAGGCTATTTCACCACAAGGAAAGGCATTCTCACTCTAATTTAATGTACTTCCATCATAAGATTATACTTTAACTGTATTTAAATTAATAAAACATGTCTACCCATTTAAGAATTTGTTTAATAATCTCCACAATTAGATATATCAATATCAATATTCCCTTTTAATTATTCTACAGATTTTGATTTGAAATAATTTCTATTTCTTCTATAAAAATTTTCCAGTTGATAGTATACAAATATTGGTGCTGTCATATCACTTGATATTTCTATTGGTATTTCGCAATCTTTCTAATTTTTTGTACATGTTGATCCATAATAAACTTCCTTTTCTACTATTTGTAAATTGAAAACTAAAAATATTATTGCGAAAACCAATAAAAATATTCCTATGTTACAATACTCATACCAATTATGCTAAATATTATCAGGTTTCTTTTAAAATTTTTGTGAAATTTCCATTTCTTAATAGCAATATTCAAGAATTCCTCTTAATCCTCTCTAAATTATTTAGAAAATGAGTTAGAATATTCAGCCATTAATATTAATAAAATATTATATACTTTCAATATTATTCTTTTCAAATTCTTTTCATTTTTCTCATCCTTTTTAAGTATGAAAAGTAAATTAAATTCCAAAAATCCTTTTAAAGTTTAGTTAATTTGAAGAAAGAATCCATATATTCATAGTAATTAAATGAAAAAATAGAAATAGATCTAAACATTATTCAAGTATTTTTAATCTGATGAATATGAAATGGAATAAGAGAAAAAACCAATAGAAATAATTTCATATATAAAACTAAATGAAGAATATCAGATTTTTGAATTAATTTTAGAAAATTGTCCTACTTTTGTATTAGATTCATAGACATCCTTAAAATTAGAGAAATTATAATCATTAATATATTTAGGTATAAATGGATGTTAAATAAAATCTTTAATCCATTTACCATTGATAGATAGTTTAAAAAGATTAACTTTGGATAATAATTTATTAAAAGGAGAATAATTAAAATGTATAGGATATTATAAAGATAAACTACTTTCATTATCCTTAATTAATAACTAACTTAAAATATATCCAGGATCTATATCATTATAACATCTTTAATAGATGTAATCTTTGAAATAATTAAGTTTAATTGGGAATGTATTTTTATTGAATGATAATGATGATAATTAATAAGCACCAAAAGAAGAAGCTGAATATGTTGAGATGAGAAATAAAATATTTAATTTAATGCCTAATTTAATTTATTTAGATTGTATTGAAAGATCAAAGTTAAAATAAGATGAAAAGATATTTAATAATTATAATGAAGAAAATGAATATTTATCCTTATATGCTAGTAAATCAGTTACTTAATATGAAACAAGCAGAAGTCAAAGTATGATGTCAACAAGAAAGAATGGATCTACAAGAATCAAGGAAGATTCAAATCTATTATAAAAAGAAGAGAAATAATTATCTACAAGACAATTAAGACCTTAAAAAAAAAAGGTTTATGTTTATGATTGATTCTACTCATTCAAAACTTATATTATATATATAATATATATAATACATCTCGATATTATTACAATTAATTTGGAGTGTTCATAAATCTATGTGATTTTACATTTTCATAATGGAAATATTTATTTATATACTTTGGATTGTATATCAAATATATTGATGCATAAATTAAGATAATTACAAGAAAAAGAAGAGCAATCTCTTTCAACTGAATAAGTCTTTGTACCTTTCATCAAAGAACGAGATTCTTTAGGCAAACTGTAAACTAACCACAAAAGAAATATTTCACATAAATAAGTATTAAAAAAGAAATCTGATAAAAAAAATGTATGATATATTAATTAATACAAAGAATGTTATAATTAGTAAAAGCGTGCATACTAAATCAAAAGTTAATTTTTTAAAAGATGTTTACACAATTAATCATAATACTGTGTGGGCTAATTTGACTTAGGTTTCTAGATTGGAAAAAAAATTCAACTTGAAAATTCAGACTGAATATGTTGAACAAAAACCACTTTAATTATTAAACTAAAAATTATTTTTAAATGATGGTCTTGTTAAACATAAAACACAAACTTAATTGAATAATTCTCCTAAATTAGGTAAAAATCTTAGTATGAATACTATTCCACCTATAGGATATTATCAACCTAAGGATATTTAAATTAAAAGATAACCTATGTTTGTTAAAATGACTCAATAATAGGAAACTAATAGATAAATTAAAAAGGTGATAAAAACAGAATGTTCTTAAACAACTTAAATTCCTAAATTGGAATTCTCAAACATAAAAATATAAAATAAAATTCCATAAGAATTATTAGAAAAAGCATATTTAACAGAGAGAATATCAACACAACAACGATTTAGATACACTCCTTTACATTTTGATAATGAAGAAATAGAACTTTAAGAATCTAAAATAAATTAATTAAGATAATTTTATCAAATAATGAAAAATAGTATTTCTTGAATCCTATATAAATATTTTTGTTAATTATTATCTAAATCATATTTATATAGCAATCTTTTTAACTAAATTTCTAAAGAATCAATCATAAATGTAGAAATCTTTAAAAATTAGAATCTTAATCCAATTCATTTAATTTCTATAACAACATGTATAAATCTTGAATACCATCACTAAACAAGTCAGCTTATTATGAGTTGAATGAAATATCATCATCCATCATGATATTGTGACTTTCACCAAGGCCACAATAAAATGAGAACGGAATAAATTATTCTTTGATTATTTTTAAACTTAATTTATCATCATCTTTTTAATAACAAATTGAATAAATTTAAACTTTTTTAATAAAATATGTACTCATGCAACATAATTTCTAATTTTCTTTAAGACTATTTATTTCAAAAATAATCAAAAAATGATTATAATGTTATTGAATATCCTAAATAAATCTCTTCATAGCTGTCTCCTAGAAATTCTAATTTTGGAATTAATTATTCAGAAAATTATTATAATTCAACCTGATTGTTTCTACTTTAGATATCAAAAGAATCAGGAAAAAAATTAGCTTCGTCTTGATCCAAAAAAAAATCTTCAACATATACTTTTTCTTCAAATATTTATTTAACATTTAAATCAGTTTTAATTTATTCCTATGATTCCTTTTTAATTAATCTATTTGTTTCCAAACTTTCTGTTCCCTTTTCTCTTCTTAATTATAACTCTTATTTAAATTTGACTTCTTATAACTTAGATAAACATCCTTATTCCTCCAAAATTGTTTGAACTTTAAATTTGATATCATATTCTGAAAGAAATTTGTCCATCCACATTTTTGATGCTTTGAATGTATCACTATTAAAAATTTCTAAAGCTTTTGATTTAATTTAATCTCTCGTAATTTTCTTTCCTTCTTTTTTAGTTTCACTTAAGATCCATTTTTCAAGTTCTGCAACAGCTTATGGATTAACTCTTTTCCTTCCACATCCAGATTTTCTCACATATCCTTAATTAAACCATCTCTTTAAATTTCTTATTGTAGTATTATATTTAAGACTTTAGATTTCAAAATTTTCATCTGAAGGATTTGCTACTAATGCTTCAATAGCTTCTTTTTTTTCGTTTGTACTCAAAATATAATAATTATTATTATTTTTTTTGTAACAAATTTATGGAATTTGAATAGACCTTGCTAACATATGATGATATTTGGAATTCTAATGTTATTTATTCAAAAAAATTAAGAATAATGTTTGGATCATAACCAATTAGATTTACTATTTCATTTTTAATATTGAATGCCTCTAATTTTACATTATTAAGTTTGATTACAAATTCAAGCCTATTACTATTGATTTTATTAAGTTTTATAATATTGACAAATATCTCTTTATTTTAAGTTTTAAGTAGAAATCCTGGAATAATTCCAAAAAATGTAAAATAAAAATAAATAAAACTAGATTGTTGGTTTTGAATTGAAATATGAATTACTAATAATACCATAGATTACAAAATATTCATCTGTTTAAATGGGCTCTGATTATATGATATGGAAAGATAATTTAATTCATTAATTAAAATATTGTGCATTTTGTCATATTTATCGACCACCAAGGAGTTCTCATTGTTATACATGTGGAAATTGTATCCTAAAATATGATCATCATTGTCCTTGGATAGGATAATGTATAGGATAGAATAATTATAGGTAAAAAAAGAATAATTGTTTTAGATAATATATTTAATTATTAATATTTGGAATGTTTGATTAATTATGCATATTTTGTATTTGCACCATAACTTTATATGATCAAATGATAATCAAGATAATTCTAATTATATATACAATACCAGTAATTATTCAGTGGTGAAAAATTAGTTATTTTTCTTCATTTTCAGTCTTCAAGTCTTGCATTTATATTTATTAATTACAAGGTAAACATCAAAAGAATACTTCAAATAGCTTTGGAAAACAAAAGCTGGTAATCCATTTAATTTATAATTTTGGAAATATCATCCATAGTTTATTGATTTCAATACACAATATATCAGATAGAAAAATTTTGTTTCTCAACTTACATAAATAGATTTAAGTTTAAATATGGATAAAAAACCTTAAACATTAAAATAGCCAATAAAACCATACAAAGAAGTTGAATTATAAATTAAAAATTGATATTATATATCTAAATGCAATTTTATAAGAAAATTAATATTTTAAAAAGTAGATCATAAACTAATTAATAAATAAATGTATTATATCTTAAAGTTCCTGCAAATGAAGTATAAATATTGATATAATATATTGATACCTAATAGAATATATAAGAAAAAGTTATCTAAAAATAAGCAAACCTATAGATTTTTTTTAATAAACTATAAATATTTTTTCATTATGGATTAACAATTGTAGTCATAGTTCTTTTCAAATGTTTTAAGACAGGCCCAACAGAACTTTGATTTGTTTAAGATTATATTTCTTCATTATAATTTTATTAGGATTAAACTTTAAATTCTTTAAAGTTTTATGTACTTAAGATATCACTAATTCTCCTATATTAATGCAATGATTTTAATTATTTTTAAGGTTGTAAACATATCTAGTTAATTTATTATTTGATTTCTTAAAATTAATCTTTCTTTAAATCGTTTTTGAATGTTACTTTCATTTATTATTTGAATGGTTTTTCAGTTATAACATCTTCTTATGCTAACTTTTAAACTATAACTGGATCTAATTCAATTACTAATAGATCACTCTTAACAAATCCTGAATAATTGTATCCTCCGAAAATGTAAAGTTTAGAGTCAATACAAGAAGAAGTATGATTACATCTTCCTGCTACCTAATTACCTTTAATATCCACAGAGATCCAAGTTCTATTTTTGATATCTAAAAGATGAATATCATTTAAGAAACCATTTATATTTAAATCATCATTCTTTCCCCCATATATTACAATTAATTGATATTTTTCAATATAATTCATTGAATGTTAACAACGACCAACTATAATAAATTTATATGTAATACTTGGAGACATTCCTTTAGTTTAAACTTATTCAAATCCTACAGGTTTTGTTGTTGTATCGATTCTTATCAGTCCATCTAAATAATGACCATTTTTATCAAAACCACCAAATATATATACACCTTAGTTATTCAATTTACATTCATTATCAGTTTTGTAGAGTTCAATTTAATTACTAAAATAAATAGCAGCAGATTTATGGAATGCAACTCCATCAGGAAAGCAATTATTTTATTCTATTACAACTTGATTCCATCTTTAAGTTAATAAATCAAAAGCAATTATATCTCTAAGATATTAACCCTTTATATCAATTCCTCCATGGACTATCATACTTCTACCAATAACCTCTGCAATATGAGATTTTCGAGGAGGTATAATACCAGTTTATTTTAAGACTTTTAATTCATTAGTAACTAATAATTTAAATATATATTTACTTAAATTAATTATTTTAATATCACATGTGATTTCACTAGATATTCTTTTATTGTTAGATATTTGATGAACATCCCCGCCAAAGATTATCATAAAATTTTTATATATTGCAGCTGAATGATTACTTCTAAAACCACTTTGCTGTTAATCTTCTAACTTTATCTATTACCATTTGTAAATTTCTAAAATATTTATAGATTAAACTTTTATCAACAACAGCACAACAAAAATCATCATTCTATTTAGCGCCTGCACCACCATATAAATATAAATTATGATTATATGAGAGCATTGTACTTCCATTTCTTGAACACGGTTACCATTAAATTTATACATCTTTATAAATATAAACAATTTGCTTTTTAATTTTTATTTCATTGATTTATTGACTGACCTACATTTACATTTCTTAAACATCTTTATTTTTATTATTTTAATCATTCATTCCACTTATTTTTATTTATCTTCTTATTGATTCCATTTTTTGTAAATCTTAATATTACAACGAAGGATAAGATTTTATTTCAGGCATTTTAGATTTAATTTTTTTAAAATATTTCTTTACTTCCTCTATTGATGATTCTTCCTACTTTTTATACTGTTCTTTTATTTTTCGAAATGTATCTCTATTGTGTATCATTTACATTTTTCTTGATGTATAATATTTTGGTTAATCTGCAAGTTCCTCAGTAAATAATGAATGACCATAATTATTCCATATTTATTTTGACTATAAGAATGATCTTTTGAGTTCACTCACAGCACCTTAATTAAGTTCTTCAAATCTCGTAAATAATGATTTATCATAATCAGGCATTAATTACAGTAGTTCTATTTTGCTATCAAAGGCTACTTATTGAAATTACTCTAATGGTAAAGGACTTAGTTTTGTGTTTGCCTATTTAAATTTTTTCAAAAGCAAACCTATATCAACTTTCTCACCTGATTTTGTATTGTTATTATTAGTATACATATAAATATAATTACATTTAATTTCTTCTATGGTTCCTTATTATAAAATATATTATGCAAAATTATCTTTTAATAAATGAATTGAATGCTAGAGAAAAAGTAAACCTCTACATTTATAAAGCCTAAACCAATTGAATTCTATAATAAATTAGCCTAGGAAACAGTTTCCAAAAGAGACTTACTCATTTAATGGTTAATCTAAGTAATTTAATTTTTATACAAAAGAATACTTTTTAACAAAAGATTTCTCTCAAAACAATTGAATTAGCTGTTCTCTATATTGATATATTTCTTAATGTATAGGATATCTCTGAATAAAAATTATAACTTTTAGGAATAAGTGCCTTCAATCTTGCTGCTAAAGTTAATTTTTATTTTATTGCTTTAGTTCAATTAAAAAGGAATAAGAAGACAAACTAAAATTTATGATTCTTATGGAAATGGAATGTATTAAGATCTTGAATACGATGAAATGGAAATATAATTGCTTTAAACTATGTAATTTTAATTGAATTTTATCACTTCTTCAGATTATGCAGAACTTATAGGACTAAATCTTTAGGATGAGAAAATAAAATCTTATTTTCTATTTATCTTAGTAGGTACCAATAAAATAAGAATAGATTTTTAAATTTATAAGTATCAACATTTAGAATTAGCTTTGGCAATTCTTTTTCTATCAGATGAAAATACTCAGTAATTTTAGCCAAAAATTCATCAAATATCAAAAGTTATTTAAGAGGTAGTTAATCAACATGAAAAATTATATGAACAAGAGGATGATAAATAATCATTAATTTAAACTAATTTAAATGAAAAAAAAATAAAAAAGAGAATAAAGAATAGAATAAAGAAAAGAATAAAGAAAAGAATAAAAAAAACCAAAGCATTAAGAAAACATTTATTAAAATAATTTTAATAATAATAGCTAAAGAAACAATGAATTATTTAACATATTATTTCATTTCATTTTAAAGTAATATTATTCCATAACTCTATTTTGATCAAACATTTTATGGTATTTTGTAATAACTTTAATTGATGAGATTCCAATCATTAAATAGTAGAAAATCAAATTAGGATTAATGAAAAGTTATTTGGAAATGAATTTATTGTTAAAAGTGAAGTAATACCTTAAATATTGAGCTTTCTACTTTCATGATTGCAAACTATGGATTGCTTCCAAATCAATTTTGTAAATTAAAATATTTAATAATTTAATTATTATTTGTTTAAAACCTGAATCTTAAAATATGGATCCTAAGTCTAATTGTCAAGAGACATATTAATGTTAGATCTGTCAAATTTATGTAGCTAAATAAAGCTAATAAATTCACGATGCCACTTGTTTATAAAAGAAAAATGTATTTTTTCTTAACTTTAAATTAGTTTGAAAATAAAAACATCTAGAATAAATTTTTTCCCAATAACAATTTTCAATAATCTTAAGCTAACTTTAATGGTTAGAATTAGGACTCTAAATCTACATTTTCATTTATATCTGGAAAAAATTAATAAGGAATCTCCAACAATTAGGGAAAAATAAAGGTATAATATTTTCCACCACCTGTAAAGAATTAATAATTCTAAGATAAATAAAATAATGGTAATTAACAATTTTAGTAATCATTAAATGAATAGGGATAAAATTTAATTGGATAATAATAGCCTTAAAGGTATTTTCAAATGGATCCTTCATAATCTAATGTCGAAATAAAATAGGAACAATTTCCTTTTAATTAAAATCCCCCAAAAAGTTTTTTTCCTTAAAAAAACTAAATTCTATTAAATTAATCACAATAACTTTCAAATAATTCATAACTAAAAAATGAACAAATTTTTAATTAGAATTAAAATAACTATTAATAAGGAATTTAAAAGCCTGCCTCAAATTAATTAGGAGATTAGTAACCAATTTAGCAATTCTAAAATTAGACTTAAAAAGATTTTGGAAATATGTCTTAAATTAAAAATAATGTTAATGTGTTATAATTTTCAAAACCAGTTCAATAAATTAATCCTTCTACCTAATTTTCTGTTATGAATCAACAAAAAATATTTCTGCCAAATTAACCACAAAAATTGGAACAGCCCTTCGTTTTTTCTTCTAATTAATAATAGCAAAATACATAAAATAACATACCATATCAATAATTTTAATGGTAATAATAATAATAGTAATAATAATAATAGTAATGGTAATAATAATAATAATAATAATAATAATAATAATAATAATAATAATAATAATAATAATAATAATAATAATAATAATAATAATAATAACAATAATAATAACAATAATAATAACAATAATAATAACAATAATAATAACAATAATAATAATAAAATTAATTTAGAATACCTTTATTCTAGACAGAAACAGTGAATAATAGTAATATAATACCACCTCCTAATTAAAATATTAGTGCTTCATTGCCAATCTAAGGATTGCCACGTTAAATTCCTGCTCCTGGAATGTAATAATTTATATAACCAAATCCATTTAATTAGTAAGTTTAACGTCCGCTCATAAATAGTTAATCAGAGGATGATGATGATGATGATGATGATGATGAAGATTATAATTTTTATAATCCAGGTAGAGGATTACAAAATTTTGATGTTAATAAAAAATATACAGATTATGATGTTGAAAGAATGAACTAAGAGTAAGTTTATTAATATTTCTCAAACTTATTAATCAACGAAGATCATGGCTATACAGAAGATTTGATAATAAATAAGCTTTAGCAAAATTTTTAGATTAATAAAGATGAAAATATTATAGATATCTGTGTTATATGCCAAGAATCCTTTACTTAAGAAACTTTTACTACCGATAAATAGTTGCCATGTTTTCATATATTTCACCTAGATTGCCTATAAGGATGGTTAAAGAGATCCAAACATTGTCCAGTTTGTAAAACTTTAGTAGAATTATGAATAGAATAAATATATTTGGCAGAAATTCTATTCTATTCAATAATTTTTAATATAGTTTTTAATTGAGAAGTCTCAATTTTTAAATAAAATAATATAAATGTTATTGACCATTAAATTTTATTTAATTACTATATGTAATTTCAAATAAATTTATTCTTAACAATAGAAAATGAAAAAATATAGAGAATTGATACATCTTTATGAGTGAAATTTATCAAATTTATTTTTATCAAAGTCTGAGTAGCCTTGGATGAGATTTTTAATTTATGTGTCAAATAATTTTATTAATTATTTTAATAGTGAAAGAATTATGGATCCCATATAAAAAAAATAAAAAATAGGCGATTCAGATGGTGAGGAAATAATTTAAGAAGGAGAAGTTGATGAAAACTTTGAATAAAGAGTTTAGAAGCTTTTATATGAGACTGATAATGGATTAAACTTATACAATAAACCTGTAATGCCTTTGATTTACTACGAGTTTAATGAAGAAATCAAATAATAGGCAGAATAAGTAATAAATTAAGACAAAACTATATTGCCTTAAGATAAATATGAAAAATATGAAAAGGAAGCATCAAAAATTTGGGATAAATTTTATAGGCATCATCAAAATAACTTTTTTAAGGATAGACATTATTTAGAAAGGGAAATACCTGAATTAAATAATTTTAAAGAAAGTCATTAAAAAGATGAAACAAAATTATTTATAATCTGCGAAATGGGATGTGGAGTTGGTAATGCTTTATTTCCTTTAAAAAAAAACTATACTTTCTTTAAAAAAGTTTATGGTTTTGATTTTAGCAAACGAGCAATTGATGTTTTGAAAACTAATGAATTATATGATGAAACAGTATACTAAGCTTGTGTATGTGATTTAGTTTTAGATCCATTGCCTGATTTTGAAAGACCTGATTTAGGAACATTAATCTTTGTCTTATCAGCAATATCTCCAGAAAATCATTTAATTGTGGTTAGAAAAATATATGAATGGATGAAACCCGGTAGTGTTCTATATTTTAGAGATTATGGATAATATGATTTTGGACAAATAAACTTATCGAAAAAATAAAATAGAAAATTAAAAGATAATTTCTATGTTAAACATGATGGAGTGAGAGTTTATTATTTTAGTAATTAAGTAAGTTATTTACTATTTTATAGGAAGTAACATCATTATTTACAACAGCTGGATTTAAATAATTGGATATTAAAGCTCATTATAGATATATTGAAAATAGAAAAACTAAAGTCAAAATGTATAGAGTTTGGGTTTAGGGTAGATTTTTAAAAGAATGATATTAATTTCTATATTTTTATTAATTCATTATGCAATATCAAATAATTTTAATAGGTTATTAAATTCGAAAATTAAATATTTATTGTATTTATTATAATACAACTATTGAAGACAATCTGAATGTTTGGAATTCCATTAAAGATCTTATGATAACATGCATTCATTTATGTTTTCTAATTTTAAACTATTCATAGATTTTTTTATGCAAAAATCTATTAGATTTTCTTTAATACAGATTTCAACATGATCTTAAATATTTTAGTCAAAATTTAGTTTGTAATTTTGCATAAGGTTTCTAAAAACACTTCTAACTTTGGCTTAAGGTG
Organism: Paramecium sonneborni; assembly: GCA_905182985.1. Classification (NCBI taxonomy): domain Eukaryota; phylum Ciliophora; class Oligohymenophorea; order Peniculida; family Parameciidae; genus Paramecium; species Paramecium sonneborni. The sequence goes on from CAJJDN010000009.1 coordinate 450,089, forward strand.
CTTTTAAATCAGAATCATAAACAAAATCTCTTAAAATCAATTTATAATTTTACTTTTCAAAATAATCTTCAATCATATATCTAGAAAGCAAAGTACTATTTTTAAGATTAAATGGATTTAATCTCAATTATTTTTCTAAATCATTAATAGTTATTTCTGCTTCTGAAGAAAATAATATCTTAACTAATTAATTTAATAATATACTAGTTCTGCATCTTATAAAGAAATTCTCTTTTTTCTTAATGACAATTTTAATTCTAAAATGGTTTATTCAATTTGTTATTTTTTGACTTACTTAACAACAATATTATCTCCATGATGTGGAGATATCAATGGAGAAATAATGACTTAAGTAGTGGATTAAAATGGTTAATCCTCTCCATAAATTAAGGTTTAAGTTGATAATTTCTTCTTGGTAAATTATTATAAATATCTATTTATATAAATATTATAATTACTAATCTATTTGCTTTTACCTTTCCAATAAAATATTATAATCCTTTTAAAGTTTATCATATTTATCATTGATCGATTTTTTTTCTGCCTCTAAGTGTTAAACCTTTTATTTAAAATCATAATTTTATTCAGTTAGAGAATTTTGGTTTTCTTAAATTATTTATTAATATTAATAAAGTTTTGTATGTAAATGTTATATTTCATCCATTTTTATTTAAAGTTCATCGACCAAAATATTTTCATTCTTACTTTGATGTTTCAACAAATTCATTTCAGATAATGGATCTCTATCACGATATCTTTATATTTATTAGTCTTTTAATTTCATCACTTATTATAGTTAATTATTTTTGGCTTTGACTTAAATAAAATCAGCCCTAATTTTCTCTAATTCATTGATATATTAATTTTAGATCTCAATCTTATTTAATAAATTTATATTATCTTTAACTATCTAATTTTAATCACCCTCAAATTTCTGAAAAATTTAATATTTTAAAAGTTCTTTTTTTAAATCTTGAATCTACATTTTTTAATCTTATTATGTTTTGAATTATGTATTTTATTTAAGCAATTAAATTTCTTGTTCTTTTTATTTTATTCTTAATTAACTCTATTAAATTACTTTTCTTTAATCAGATTCATCCATCATGTTTATCTCTTTTCCAAATTATTACATCATTCCTTACAAGGATTGATTTTCTTATTTTAACTGTTTTGTTTTCAATTTTTCTAAATGTAATTATTCATAAAGTGTTTCTTTATCAATACTAATATTTTTTGGTATGATAACTTTTCTGATTCTACACGAATTAGAATCATTTATTGAATATAATGTCTTAATTCTTCTACTTGGAACTTTTTTTTAAGGATATTAAAAATATTGATTGGCTATATGTTAACTCATAAATAAATAAATTAAAGATAAGTTTTAAGTTTTATCATTATTTTATCGCAAACTGATAAACAACTATTACAAAGAATTAATAAAAGTTTTTTTAGAAGGCTTAGAAAAATTAACTGAAAATAGTAAAGTTTAGGATATGATTTGAAGGCACATAAATTAATTATCTAATATAATAGTTAAACTTTAATGTTAGGAATACTATATTTTAATTTTTATATTTATTTTTATTTATTAAAAAATGAAAAAAAAATAAACTAAAAAGAATTAGAATAATAATTCTAAATTAAGTATAACAAAACTTATAAAATTAATGGATGATTAACATAAAAGAGGTTAATACAAAGATTATCCATTATATGGTTTAAGTTTTGCAAATTTAAGGATAAATATAATTACACCAGAAATTAATAAATACCTTTAAAAATTTCCAAATGAAAGTATCTTATTGCAATTATTTCATTAGAGTATCTAGGTTTTACAAAATGTCATTTATGTAATTTGGAAGGATTGGATTATCCAGGAGAAAAATTAATTTCAATAAATATGAACTATACAATTACCTTAGAGGGGATAGTTTATAAAAAATTTCAACAATGTACCCCAACATAACTCATTTAGATCTTAGTCATAATTTAATATCAAATATAGAAGTATAAATGAATATTATTAAAGGATTTGAATCATTTAAAAAATTTTAAGAATTTATAACATCTTGATCTGTGTTTTAATCCAGTAAAAAGATTTAAGGAATATAGAAAGATAATTTTTGAATTGGTTCCTGATTTGTAAAATTTAGATGATTAGTAAGATATTGATGATTCAGATGATAATTCTAGCAGAGATAATTGGGTATTGATTAATTATATATTTAAAGGAATCTAATTAAGAAGAGAGTGAAAGTGAGGCTAGTTTTAATGAAGAGAGTAGTGATGAAGATGTTAAGCCAAAAAAGAGAAAGAAAGTAAAGAAATGATTTATTATTAATCATGGTTTGGATAAAATAATTGATTTATTATAAATTATAAATAAATGGAGAAGCTCTAAAGAGAGATGCATAATTAGTATTAGTATATACTTTTAGAAATAAACCGATTAAATTCAAAATTAGTGAGAATTGAAGAATAATAAGAGTCAATCAAACCGAAGCAATGTGTTCCAATTTAAAATAAAGAAAATAATTACGATATTATAGTAAGAATGACTACTACTAGTCATAATTCCGCAGTATTGAAATGATTTAAGACAGATACAATCACTTGAGTAGCCAGTTCGACAAGATTAAACAGTAGATAGATCAAAAAGTCTGTTTAGAAGACTTTGTTAAATACACATCAAAAGTAGCATCAGAATATGCAACTTTATAGATGTTAGATTTAAGCATGTAATCTATTGAGACTAGGATGCTGTTCTATCCAAATGATTAATAAATGAAAGGAAGTTTAATAACATCAAGAGTTAAATAATAACATAAACAAACTTAAGTTTTTGAATATCAACATTAGATTGAATAATAATTTGAANTATAACAAAACTTATAAAATTAATGGATGATTAACATAAAAGAGGTTAATACAAAGATTATCCATTATATGGTTTAAGTTTTGCAAATTTAAGGATAAATATAATTACACCAGAAATTAATAAATACCTTTAAAAATTTCCAAATGAAAGTATCTTATTGCAATTATTTCATTAGAGTATCTAGGTTTTACAAAATGTCATTTATGTAATTTGGAAGGATTGGATTATCCAGGAGAAAAATTAATTTCAATAAATATGAACTACAATTACCTTAGAGGGGATAGTTTATAAAAAATTTCAACAATGTACCCCAACATAACTCATTTAGATCTTAGTCATAATTTAATATCAAATATAGAAGTATAAATGAATATTATTAAAGGATTTGAATCATTTAAAAAATTTTAAGAATTTATAACATCTTGATCTGTGTTTTAATCCAGTAAAAAGATTTAAGGAATATAGAAAGATAATTTTTGAATTGGTTCCTGATTTGTAAAATTTAGATGATTAGTAAGATATTGATGATTCAGATGATAATTCTAGCAGAGATAATTGGGTATTGATTAATTATATATTTAAAGGAATCTAATTAAGAAGAGAGTGAAAGTGAGGCTAGTTTTAATGAAGAGAGTAGTGATGAAGATGTTAAGCCAAAAAAGAGAAAGAAAGTAAAGAAATGATTTATTATTAATCATGGTTTGGATAAAATAATTGATTTATTATAAATTATAAATAAATGGAGAAGCTCTAAAGAGAGATGCATAATTAGTATTAGTATATACTTTTAGAAATAAACCGATTAAATTCAAAATTAGTGAGAATTGAAGAATAATAAGAGTCAATCAAACCGAAGCAATGTGTTCCAATTTAAAATAAAGAAAATAATTACGATATTATAGTAAGAATGACTACTACTAGTCATAATTCCGCAGTATTGAAATGATTTAAGACAGATACAATCACTTGAGTAGCCAGTTCGACAAGATTAAACAGTAGATAGATCAAAAAGTCTGTTTAGAAGACTTTGTTAAATACACATCAAAAGTAGCATCAGAATATGCAACTTTATAGATGTTAGATTTAAGCATGTAATCTATTGAGACTAGGATGCTGTTCTATCCAAATGATTAATAAATGAAAGGAAGTTTAATAACATCAAGAGTTAAATAATAACATAAACAAACTTAAGTTTTTGAATATCAACATTAGATTGAATAATAATTTGAAGAAAGATTAAATCGATTTAGAGAATTAATAATATCTTAAGTTAGATAGTTCTGTGATTAAATTCAAGCATAGGATATTAGTAAACCATTTAGAGAATAAATTTCAAATAATATAAATAATCTACATGAGAAGCTGCATCAATTAGAATTGTTTCAACTTGAAATTCAAAGACATTTAGAAGCTAGAGAATTCGAGAAATTCATAAAAAAATATACAGAAGTAGAAGAAAGAGTCAAATTATTAGAAAATCATTCTAAAGGTTTAAATGAATTAATTCAGGTTCTAAGCGAAAAGAAAAAAGTTGATGAAGAAGAATAAAAAAAGAAAAAAAGGGAAAATAAAGAAAAAAAATTTGAGGATCACTTAAATTAATATTTGACAATTGAAGATTTCTAAAAGTATTAATAATATATGAAGGATAATGTTGTAACTAAGATTCAAGGTAAAATATTAATTAATAAAAGGTGCTTAACTTTTATAAAGAATTAATGAAACAGAGGATAATATTAGAAGTTTATTTAATAAAGAAATATATGATAAATTATCATTAGAAATTGTAGATATAGATGAAAAATTTGGATTAATGTTAGATTAATTAAAAAATAAAATTAATCAAAGTTTTCAAATTCAAATTTAGAAATTTAGTTAATTTGAAATGTCTATGGGCTCATTTATGAGTAAATCAGAAGTAATATAAATGTTGGATAATCCATAAGCTATGATGAAAGTGAATTCAGCTGTATAAGACATATAAGAAAAATTTAAAGAACTTTATCTAAAATAAATAGATATTTTAGAATCTTCTTTTAAATTTTAAATATCTAACATATAGGCAGCAAATATAACAGAAAATGATAAATTAAACTAATATTTCTTACTTTAAAAAAAATGTGAGTAAATAAAAATAGTTTTATTCGAATATTTTGGATAGAATAATTTGTAAAATTATACTTAGAAATAGAAATAAGAATTATTCTAGTAACAATCTTAATAATTGTAAAATTAAAATAGATTAGAAAGTAAAATCTAGAATCGTCCTTTATCAGTTGGTAGTAGGAATACTAAATTAAGAAGATAATCAATTACACCAAAAGTGATTTCTTCATCTTTTTCAGGAAGTTCAGCAGAACCACTATTTTTTTAAAAGGTTTTGTAGAATCCTTTAGTTTAAAAAATGAAGAAATGATGTTTGTTAATAATAAAAAATAATAAATCACTTTAAGTTTTTTTTCTTATTGTAGTCCTCATCATCTGTTTTTATTTCACTTCTACATACTGGACAACTATTATGTTATTTTAGCCAAGGGATTAAACAGTCTGGATGAAAATGATGATTACAAGGCATTTATAAGGCTTATTATTATTGATATTCCTCTTAACAAACGCTGCAGCATTCAGATGGTAAATTAATTTTTTCAAGTTTATCAATAACTTCTTATGATGCCGGAGGAGATCTTAATATAATAAATTTATACCCATATACATTGGGATCATTCTGACTAATATAATCAATTAGCTGTTCTAATGATTGGCCAGGCTGAAATTGAGTGTTTGGAAACATTAATTACAGTAGATTATCAAATAAATTTGTTCTTTATTAAAATCTAATAGGTATTTAATTTCTAGTGATATGAATTATAGTTTAGGGTTATTGTCTTTATTGTGTTTAAGTTTGTCTTGATGATGAATTTGTTTATGAATTTTCTCCATAAGGAATAAAACCTCGTGGATCATTTGAAGGGTCAATAATTTCGCAAAACTCTTAAAAGCAAAAGGCACATTTCATAAGATCTGATGTAACCGTGGATTCAAATTATTTTTTGCAAATATGACACCAACATAAATTAATTGATTATTACATAATTAATATATTGATATATTTAATATCAATTGGTAATTTTGCCTTAAACATCTCTCTTATATGATTAACTTTGAGATCCAACTTAACTTGAATAAATTCTATAAACGTCATCAAAAGTGTTTAACTCTTCTGTCAATGTTTCACTTACTGATTTATAATGACCTTCAGCATTATTCAAGTCCTAAAATTACAATAAATAAAAACTTCATTTGCTAAATCAATAGAGTTTTGGATTTTCTTTAATCTTTCTTTNGACATATAAGAAAAATTTAAAGAACTTTATCTAAAATAAATAGATATTTTAGAATCTTCTTTTAAATTTTAAATATCTAACATATAGGCAGCAAATATAACAGAAAATGATAAATTAAACTAATATTTCTTACTTTAAAAAAAATGTGAGTAAATAAAAATAGTTTTATTCGAATATTTTGGATAGAATAATTTGTAAAATTATACTTAGAAATAGAAATAAGAATTATTCTAGTAACAATCTTAATAATTGTAAAATTAAAATAGATTAGAAAGTAAAATCTAGAATCGTCCTTTATCAGTTGGTAGTAGGAATACTAAATTAAGAAGATAATCAATTACACCAAAAGTGATTTCTTCATCTTTTTCAGGAAGTTCAGCAGAACCACTATTTTTTTAAAAGGTTTTGTAGAATCCTTTAGTTTAAAAAATGAAGAAATGATGTTTGTTAATAATAAAAAATAATAAATCACTTTAAGTTTTTTTTCTTATTGTAGTCCTCATCATCTGTTTTTATTTCACTTCTACATACTGGACAACTATTATGTTATTTTAGCCAAGGGATTAAACAGTCTGGATGAAAATGATGATTACAAGGCATTTATAAGGCTTATTATTATTGATATTCCTCTTAACAAACGCTGCAGCATTCAGATGGTAAATTAATTTTTTCAAGTTTATCAATAACTTCTTATGATGCCGGAGGAGATCTTAATATAATAAATTTATACCCATATACATTGGGATCATTCTGACTAATATAATCAATTAGCTGTTCTAATGATTGGCCAGGCTGAAATTGAGTGTTTGGAAACATTAATTACAGTAGATTATCAAATAAATTTGTTCTTTATTAAAATCTAATAGGTATTTAATTTCTAGTGATATGAATTATAGTTTAGGGTTATTGTCTTTATTGTGTTTAAGTTTGTCTTGATGATGAATTTGTTTATGAATTTTCTCCATAAGGAATAAAACCTCGTGGATCATTTGAAGGGTCAATAATTTCGCAAAACTCTTAAAAGCAAAAGGCACATTTCATAAGATCTGATGTAACCGTGGATTCAAATTATTTTTTGCAAATATGACACCAACATAAATTAATTGATTATTACATAATTAATATATTGATATATTTAATATCAATTGGTAATTTTGCCTTAAACATCTCTCTTATATGATTAACTTTGAGATCCAACTTAACTTGAATAAATTCTATAAACGTCATCAAAAGTGTTTAACTCTTCTGTCAATGTTTCACTTACTGATTTATAATGACCTTCAGCATTATTCAAGTCCTAAAATTACAATAAATAAAAACTTCATTTGCTAAATCAATAGAGTTTTGGATTTTCTTTAATCTTTCTTTACAGGCAGCTGTGGCTTGTAAAATAGTAATCAATTGATTTTATAATTTTTCCTATTTATAAATCTAATAAATACAAGATTGATATCTTCAGCTACTAGATGACCTTTAAATGTTTCATTTTCCCTAAAGATTAATCCTTTGAAATCACTATATCCCATAGCAGAATTAACTTGATTGTCTTATTTTTTTGAAAAAGATCCTCTGACTTCTGATTCAAGGATATCAAGGAAATTAAGTAATTCTTATTAAGCAACAGTGAATTAACTATAATCCTTAGTAGATCCAGATTCAGCAGGTGCTTTTTATCCTTTTTCAATAATTTTATTGAAGGCAGCAGCTTCCTTAGCTAATTATTCATTTGTAGCCTTTTCAGCATCTTCAAAAGGATGTTCAGGAACAGGAGCCTCAGGTTCTTCAATTTAATCATGTAATTCAATTTCATGATCTTCTGCTTCTGTTGTTTCATCTACTGCATCTTCAGTAGTTTCTTGATTTGTTTCTTCAACATCTTAGGTTTCCTCTTAAGTATCCTCTTAAGTGTCATCTTCAACGACTTCTGCATCTTCATAAACATGAGGAGGTTCGTTTGTTTCAGAAGTCACTTCTGCTTCATCTTCATCATCAGCTAAATATGATTTTAGTTATATGAATTAGGCAGATTATAATAATGTTGGTAAGTCAGTCTATAGGATTATGTTTATTATTTACTTCTTTAGCATTTTTAATAGCTCTTCTAAGAAAAGCTATTAAATTCAAAGTTTTCTTGCTATTTTTGATATCGTTAATGAAATTAGAATTAGACTCGCATCTATTGATATCTAATCTTTATAGTCTTTCATTATTCTCTTTGATTCTTTTCTCTAACCAACTTATATAGCTTAGAGTAATTCTAATATCTCTCTCTTTGTTAGCCCATTCTTGGTCTCTTCGATTACATTCTCCTCTTTAAGTAGAAGCAGATCTCATCAAATCATTCACTATGTCTTGTTTTGTCTTATACTTTCCATAATATTCATACATATCTAGTGGCACTCCAATCAGCCTCAAGTTGTTCTAGCTATTTTGAAGTTCCATTTTTCAAATCTGCTAACATTTTTAATACAACATCTATTTCATTGGATTAACAGTAAGTTGTAATTAACAACAATGCTATAATTCCGAATACCTTCATGTTAATATTAATAATATATAAATAAAAACGGTATAAACTTATTCCGAAATAAAGAGATTAAGTAAGAGCTAAGTAATTTCAACATTGAATCGAAAAAAAATGTTTAAATAAATTGTTTATATTGGTATAAGTTTAGAAATGGGATAGTGATGATCTCTCAAATGTGTAATAATATAAATTAATTTATTATATTATTGTTAATGGGTGTATGTGGAGGAAAAGGACCTAAAAGCTAGAAAAATGCATAAAAAGACTAAGACAAAAAATAACCTGAAGGAAATCCAAAAAGTGTTGAAAATGGATAACACAAAGATAAAAAAGTACTAACTACTTAAAAAACATAATTCAAAGTGAATCCTTCTATTTTTGTGACATTGAAGAAAGGGGATATATTAAACTATTATAGAATTGATTAAACTTTAGGAGAGGGTATAGAAGAGTTTAAAAATCTAATAAAGGTTCTTATGGAAAAGTCAGTTTAGTGACTTAAAAAGTAACTGGATTACCTAGAGCTATGAAACAAATCCGAAAAGATAAAATTGAATAAAAAGATAACATGATTCAAGAAGTGTCTATTCTAAAAGAATTAGATCATCCTAACATTGTTAGTGTTTATGAATTATATGAAGATGAATAATATGTTTACATAATTACAGAGTAATTTTGAAATTGTATCAGGCACAAGATATCTAAGTGGAGGAGAATTATTTGAAAAAATAAATGAAATAGATCACTTTGATGAAACCATAGCAGCAGGATATATGAGAAAAATTTTGGAGGCTGTTAATTATTGTCATAATAGAAATGTGGTACATCGGTAATTTCTATGGATTTATTTTAGTGATCTGAAACCTGAGAATATAATATTTGAATCAAGAAAAACTAATTCAAGCTTAAAAATAATTGATTTTGGTACAGCAAAAGAATTATTAGACAGTACAAAATTATCGTAAAGAATAGGAACGGTAATATAAATATTTAGATTAGCCTTATTATATAGCACCTGAAGTTATTAGTAAATAATATGATAAAAAATGTGATGTTTGGTCTTGTGGTGTTATATTATTTATCATGTTATGTGGATATCCTCCATTTAATGGATAATCTTAATAAGAATTATATTAAAGAATTTAAGCAGGTGTTTACTCCTTTGATGGTAATTAAAATATAATTATATTTATAATAGAACCTGAATGGAATGAAATATCAATGGATGCTAAAGATTTAATAAAGAAAATGTTAATAACTGATCCTGAAAAAAGAATATCAGCTCATGATGCTTTATAACATGAATGGATTAAAATGACATAAAAAGAAAAAAAAATAAATCATAAATCACTTGAAAACTTAGCTAAATTTCATGTAACTTATTTTAAAAATAAAAATTAGAGTTATAGTAAATTAAAAGTTGCTATTATGTAATTAATCACGACTTAAGTTATGACAAATTAAGAAAAAAAGAAATTGTAAAAATAATTTAAGAAAATTGATGTAAACCATGATGGTACTTTAAGTAAAGAGGAATTACTTTAATGTTATAGGGAAATCTATAATGATGAACTAAAATGTCATTAAATAGTTGATCACCTATTTGAATAAGCAGATGTTAATGGATCTAATTAAATTGATTATACAGAATTTGTAATTGCTTTTGCAAAAAAAGAATAAATTATGGCATAAAACAAGCTAGAAAAAGCTTTTAAATTATTTGACAAAGATGGAAATGGTCTAATCAGTAAATAAGAACTCTAAGATATTATGGGTGGAGTATAATTGAGTGATAATCAATGGAGTAATGTTTTTGGTGAACTAGATCTTAATGGAGATGGAGTTGTAACTTTATAAGAATTTACTGATATGCTCATTAAGGGAGCAAATGAATAAGAATGATAAAATAGTTTATTTCCTTTTTAGAAATTTTCATTATTTCGATTATTGTTCAATTTAGTTATCTGTTGTGAGTTTAAATTACATTTATTTCATTAGAATTTCTTGTATTACTTATTAGATAAACTTAAACGCTGTTTTTAAAAAATTTATGGGATTTATTCAAATTAATCTTTACAGACAATCTTGGGTGAAACTAATATACCTAAATTTTTACCTTATTAATTTTCTAATTAACTCAAAATTTACATTTATTTTTAATTCGATTTTTTGTTAATATTCCTACTATTAAAGAATTTTTAAGTTTTTTAGTATATAATAAAGTTATCTTTAAAATTTAAATTATCTATTCAATGAGAACTCATTCTTCTCTATTATAATTAATTATAAACAATTTGTTTCTATTGATATTGTTAGTTTTTACAAATCAAGATATTTTTCTCTAATTTTTTAGTAATTTCTTATTAATTTTATTTGATATTAAATTAATCATCATCATATTGTAATTTAAGGATGTTATATTAATTGTAGATGCTTAACAAATCTTTTAATGGAATAAACTTATAATCTTTATGTTATGACATTTTAAAATTAATTCTATATATATTTTGATTAAATAATCAACATTATTAGGTTTCTTCTCATATATTTACTATTAATAAGCTTATTTAAATTATAATTTAGATGTTCACAAAGCGATTATTTATTTAATTAGTATTTAAATTGAAATGAATGGTCTTATCATTATAAGTGTATGATTGTTTTTAATATTTATAAAAAGTTAATTGAAAATAAAAAAGTAAGATCAAAGAAATAAGAGTAAGATTACAATAAAGACGAAATTAAAAGGTTTTTAATGGAATAATTAAGTAATGGGATTATAATAAATATACTTATTGAGTATTTATTTAGAGAATAAATAATTGATAAAATTAATATTTATGCATTTAAGATCTTCATCTTTGTGTTCAGCACCATAGATCGAAATACTCCAATCAGAACGTACATTACTGACAACACCTGTGACTTAACGTGCATTATTTAAGACATTTACAGAAATGGCTAAAGCGTACGATAAAAAAGTAGGTTTAGAAAGGCATTTTCAAATTCAATATAGAGAATTCCATCACCTCGAGCTAGATTAATGTTGTAGTTAACTCATAATAAAGTACAACGTGAATAAATAATATCATAATTAACAGAGAGACATTAAGAAGTTATTGGTAATGCATTGATAAATGGAAATTAAAAAAAACAAAAAATTCGAATAGTTTAAAAATTAAAAAGGAGAGATCATTCACCAAAGAAAGTAGTAAACTTGAAAGAAGGAGCAAAAAGTAAATAAAAATAATGAAATAGTTTATTAAATGCCTAATTTTGAATTACCAACTTTTGAGGATGAAATTGATCACCCACCATAATTAGCATTTTATATTGAAATTTAAGAGTTTTATAGAAATGTAAAGAGTTTTCGACCATCATTTACAGAAAGTGGAACAATGACATTTTTTGGAGAATCTTTATATTTATATGGAGGGATAGCAGGTGATGGAATAAGAGATGAAATGTTAAGATTTGATTTAAGTAAATAAATAAAATAATTAGGATATTAGGAATGGCACACTGTTGAAACTTAAGGTGAGAAGCCTAAGAATGGTAGAGCTGCTCATACAATTATTTCATTAAGAAATCATTTCATATTATTTGGTGGAGCTTGCAAATTTAATATAAAATTAAAGATAAGAGAATGTTTTAATACTGTTTATGATTATAATGTTACTACTAGATTTTGGGAGAAGATAAATACATAAGGAGATTATATAGAACCTAGAAGACATCATAAGGCATGTATATATGGATGGAAATGGATGCTTATTTATGGAGGAATCAACAGTAATGAATAGGTCTTATCCGATACAGCTTTATATAATATTGAAAAAATGATATGGAAATTATGGGACGTTAAATCTACACCTATTTGTTGTCATTCTATTATTAATATATCACAATCTACTAAATTCAATGATACTACAACTGATTTAATACCAGTAGAAATCATTTATTCTTTTGGAGGAAAAGATTAAAAAGGAGATTCTACTAATACTATTAAGAAACTTATATTTTATCCTAATACAACTACTCCCATTGCTTGGGAAACTATTCAAGTAGGAGGAAAGCCTCCTCTTCCTTCTCATAATCATACTATGGAGTATATTAAAAAGTTGTAAGGAATTGTCATTTTGGGAGGATAAAGGGATGAATTAATTAATGGTTCTTTAGAATCTAATAATTGTTATGTTTTCTATCCACATCTCAATATATGGTAAGAAGTTTAAATGGAAGGTAATAATCTTCCAAGATGTGCTCACACTTCTGTATTATTAAATTCAAAAATTGCAGTTTTTGGTGGTATTGGTAATGGGAGGTACTTAGAACCATTAATAAATTATATAGAAACTGAATAGACTATAGTTCAATCGAAAATTACAAAAGAATAATTTAATAAAAGATAAACTTAGTATTTATTGTTTAAATAAAAATCAACTTTAGATAAAATTGAATCTTTGAATTTGAATTTCACTCCTAAATAAATTCCTACATTTCAATATGATGGCTATAAAGGTTTAGGATTTAAAATACAAACAAAAAAACTCTAAAGTTCTTCATCTAAATCAATTTTATCCTAAAAAAAGCAAGTTAAAATCAGATATGATATTTTAATTGCTTTTGTGAAAAAAGTAATTGCAGAAAATTTAGAGGAATTGAATAATTTAGGTAAGTTTGTGAAAAAATATTGAGTTTAATAAATCTATACTTTTAATTTTAAAAATTTAATAGTTTTATAACAAAGTTAAATTTTTATTTAAGTCAAGTTTTATCATTTTTTTTCTAATGTATTTTAATTATTTATTTAAATAAAAATCAGATATATTTTCTCAGTTTTAATAAGAATTAGTTTCTTAAATTTTTTTCCAGTTAGTAGTTTTCATTACATATTAATAAAATGATCATTAAGATGTAAATATGAGAAGATTGTTATTTAATATATTTTCTTAATTGAGATTAATAATTATTGAATATTATTGTGTTTAAATATATATTATTTGATTATGAGTTTGGAAACACTGAATGGAATTGAATATTTAGGTGCTCATTTAAAAGTATGATAAATAAAATGACATAGTTCAAAGTACCAGGTTATAAAGAGAAATCGGATGGTCATATTTATTATAGGATTGTATTATAATTCACATTGGTGGAGCCTTTCAAAAGAGTTGACTTTGAATATACATATGAGAATTGTCTTACTTTTTTTAAGACATTATCTTAATAATGCCCTGATTTACCTTAATTACCAGGGATTGGATTATTTGGATTTAAACCAAATGGATTTGATACAGAAAAAAGGAGAGTAGATTTGGAGAAATGGTTTGGAGCTTTAGTTTGGAGATGTGATGTATTAGGAAGTGAAAGTTTCTATAATTTTTGTAATGTAAGCAATAAGATTAAAACTGTTTAGCTAGGTTAAGTGTTAGATAAAAAATGGTTAAATTAGCCAGATTGTATATTAAAATTTAATTATGGACATTCATTCCCAGTCTAAGACTTTTTTTATGAACCAGATACATAAGTTTGTTATGTATTGACAACTGATGATTCTATAGCTAGTAAAATGTAGGGATTAATGGGAATATTTGGAAAATCATTAAAACCTTCATTTCATTCATAATTAATTGGTTATAGATTAGATGTTGATAATAATGAGGATCCAATTACATAAACATTATGGACAATTTAATATTAAGAAAGAGGAACAATGATAAAATGGGATGAAAAATTAACTATTTTAGGTATTGGTTTTGATGATGGTCATATAATATGTTTAAGAATAGCTACTAATAAAAAGTATTAAGAATATTCAGAGTTTTGTTATATTCATAAACATACTTAATCAGTTAATGGGATAGCATTTAATAGTTTAACAGGTCATTGTTATAGTATAAGTAGAGATAAATGTTTAATAACAACAGATTTAGCTAATCCTAGTAGTATTTTGAAAGGTAATGTGATTAATTAAATAATAGAAAAGGAATTTGTAAATGAATTAACTTGTTTAACAACCAATTAATATCGTTTATTTGTTGGAGATAATATAGGAAGTATTTATGTATTTTCCTTTGAAAATGGTCCATTACACGCTGTTCATTAGATTAAATAAGATATTGTAATGTAATTGACATCCATTCAATATTGTCCAATTAAAAATTATCTTATCTGTGGAAGCAAAGAAGGTTATTTAAGTGTATTTCAAGTTGGTAAATAAGGAAAGGAAAAAAGTACTACTCAAATTACTTTACTCAAAACAATTCCAAATAAAGTTGTACAATTTTCTATTAGCACAAAAGAAGTATATGTTAATTATGGAAATTGTGTTGTCATTTTAGAATCTACTAATATGAAATATTTATATTCACTTGAAGCTCATAATAAAGAAATCACTAAAATACAATTATTTGATTCCATAGGAATCTTAATCACAAGTAGCAAAGATAACACAGTAAAATTTTGGCAATATAAATATTTCCCACATATATTATTAAACAATGCAATACTTCCTCTTAGAAAAGAGCCAGTTGCAGAACATAAAGTTACTATCAGACAATAAGGTGGTGAATAAAATAAATAATCAATTTAGTTATAATAATAAATGAAACCAGAATTAGAAGATTTAGACCATTGGTAATGATAAATATTTATTTACATTCATTTATGTAAAGGAGATGACATCTATGATCTACTTTATTTGTATTTACTGTTTGTTAAAATTGGTTGTATTCTTATAGGTCGATTCTTTTCTACTTCCTCTTTATCTTAATCTTTTTCTTTTTCTTTTTCCTCTATTCCTTCTATTTTAGCAAGATTAAGCAAACTACGTCTAGCTATTGTAGTGTTATCAGTTTCTATTTTATTCAAAGATGGATGTTTTTAAATTATCAAGTCTACAATTCTATATACATACTTTTAAATACCTTTTAATTTCCCCTTCTATTTTGTATCAATCTATCTTTATTGATGCATCATATACACTGTATAGAATAGTTTGCCTTATTTTGTATCAAATTCATGCATCTGGTTTAAATAATATCAATCAATATTTATATCTTAACTTTTTCATTTTATCAATTAATCATTTTTCATCCCCTTGATATTCTAATCTATATTTATAAATACATATAATTTATATATTAAAACAATAAGTAACAATTCATAATTATAACAAACAAAATGTATTCAAATGCATATTAATCTCATTAGATTACATACTTTATTCCAATCTAATAATCTAACTTTCTAAATTAAGAGAATTAAAATATTTAATTATTTTGTAATTCCAACTTTTTAAATTTCTAATAGTTTCTGAGTGAAATTTTATTTTCATTCGTATGGCAAAGAAAAAGCCAATAGAATATTAAATGCAAATCCAATTATATATTTTAATAAAGTAAAGAAATTTCAAATTAATCTTTTTAATTGATACCCAATATTTAAAGTTGAGGGATTTTTTAACATCAGTTAAGATTATAAAATTTTAGAAGTCAAAAATTATATAAATAATTCTAGAAATAATTAAATTTCTAACTTAATTTAATAATCACCATTTAGAATACAATCACTAGTTTTAATTAGGAAAATTATCTTATAATTAAATTTATAGGTAAATCTTTAATTGTTTAATAGACATGAAAATATAGATTGAAATATTAGAAATTTTGATTTTAGAAATTATTGTTAATTTTAATTGATTATTTTAATAAATATGTAATATTATATACATATAATTGATATCGATGCATTTGAGAATAAGTGGTATTACAAACTAAGAATAACAAATAATTACAATAGTTGCTATCGTGATGTATGTGTAAGATTTTAAGATTTGAATCAATTGCATAAAAATCTATCTAATGAAAATTATTAATCACAGGTAAATGAGAATTAATATTTTTGTTAATAGTTGCCATAATTTCCTGAGAAATCATTATTTGTTTCTTGGTTTTAGAGTAATGATAGTAGAGAAGAATTAATAGAGAACAAAGAAGCTGTGTAGAACTATTTATCTGGGATCAACAAGTACAAAAAATTGTTCTAAATTTAAGGAATCCACCATTCAAAAATGAAGCAATAAATTATTTTGTGTAAAATACATATGATCCTTAGAGAAATCAATAATTAAGATTTTCAAACATAAATAAAGATATATTTTACAATTTGCACATAAAAAAATAAACAATAAAGAAAGGGAAATTCAATAAAGTATTTCTTGTAAAATCTGAAAAGCAAGAGAAGGTTGTACATTAATTCTTGATGCCTTCAAATGATGCGGCAAAAAAAGATTATGAAAATTACAAAAGAACTTAATTGTTAATAACTGATTATACTTATTTAGTGAAATGTCATGAGATTGGGCAAATAATAAAAAAGAAACAATATTTTTAGAGAAAATAAAAAAAGACAATTTATAATGCATTAGAAATTGGAATAGACTCATCTTATGATATTATTTATGCTATTGAAGAATATGTGTAATATCCAATGAATAAAATAATTGAAAAGAGATAAGAAAAATAAGATTATTTTAAATTAGAAACAATAGTAGAGGCTTTAATTGCATTGATAAATGTAGCTTAATATTTCCAATTTTTATAAATCTTTTAAAAGTAATTTTCTGTTACCAATTTCTATTATGATGAAAAAACAGGATTTAAAGTTGGAGGTTTGTCACCTGTATATACATACAAAAAAAAATATAGATTAAAAAATGATAATGATCCCAATCCATATAAGGCTTTAAATCCACCAGAATTATGTGGATCTGCTGGTGGTTACAGTATTAAGAATAATTTGAATTCTCATATAAAAACTGATGTTTGGTAGATTGGAATTGTGATTTTATCAATGGCATCACTCACTTTACCAATACATTTAATATTAATTGAAGATATTGATAATAAAATAAAACTAATATAATCAAAATATGGGTATAAATTTAATAAAATTAGGGAAAAATTAGCTATTTTATTAAAGAATATGTTGTAACGTAATCAAAATGATCGATTTTCTATTAATGATTTAATTATTCCTGCTTAATAATTGATGCCTATGAATCTAATATAATTCAAGTCTGGGAGATCAATTGAACGAATATAAGTATAAATTTTATATTATCTATTAGATTTCATCAATATCTCAATAATAATTAGAAGACTTAGATAAATAGTTTAAGGAGAAAACTTCAGATAAAAAATATATTGTTTTTTTAAACATCGATAGAAATATTGTGCAATAAATGTTTCTATTTAATTTGGAAAGAATTAAAAGAGAGTTTGTGATACAATTGCATATTAATGTATCTCCTTAAACTATACCAGATGATTTAATTGATAAAATGATGTAAAGCTTAGTTGAATTCTAAAACTTATAAATATTGGTACTTAATCTCAAGAAATGCATAATATCTGATTAAGCCTAAAAGAATATAATTAATTCGGCCTAATAAATTATAAAACTTAAATAACTTACCTTGGATATTAGCGGAAATTAAATGATTTAAATTCCGTATTCCAAAATTAGAGTGGTTGTTTATAACCAATGAAAATATAATGATATATATTATATAAGTTAAAGATTTTAAATCTATTAGGGGTTGTTCATAAGTATTAAAATACAATTAATTGAAATGAGTTATAAAGTGTTATTCTTGATTTTCATTTAGCTAAGTTTTCAATCAACAAGAATCCGAACAAAAGAATCATATACAATTAATCACGAAATTGAAGAAGACACAATAAAGTTGGCTCATAAAAAGCAAACAGTCTATGTCCTTAAGTAGAAATCTTGAAATATTAAAAGTTTGACAACTGCTTATGATGTTGATGTATTTGATGATTCAGAATCAGATGATCCTATTCAGACACCATACTTATCATTAGATAATAAAGATGTTGAATTGTTAGAAGTGAGAAATTGTAATGAATTAATCAAATTTTAGAATGTGTAGGTTTTCCTAAACATCCTTAATTAAAAGAGATTTTATAATATAAAATCAAAGATGCTACAGAAGATTCCTATTACACAGATATGGTGACTTTATCAGAATATTCGAATTTGTTTTTAATGACACAAGAACTATAACTTATATAGGTAAAGTTGCGTTGTAGTGATTCTGGTTGGATTGCTTAGGAATCATAAAGTGTTTTTGATTTGAAAAAGCAATTAAAATTGTTGAATCCAACAATTAAAGCCAACGCTTTATTCAGTTGTCCAAAAGTAAATTATTTAGATATATGATTAAATAGAAACATCTGAATTGTTTGATAATAACTCCTTTTGGTGGATTTTGGGTTTCTAAATTTTCAGATTTCGATTCAAATGATTTACCAATTGAACCTTATCCTGAATAAAGAATTTTATAAAGAAAGGTTGTTAACAAAGTTTCTACATTTGGAGAATACTTAGCTGTTGCTGTAGGAGATGAGGGTGTAGATCTATATAGTTATGAATAAGATCATTAAGACATATATAAAAGAAGTATATTACATTTACTGACAATTTCTAAGTAATATTTTGATGTTACTATAAACATTATTGGAGTGAAAATAATTGATAATAAATTGTTTTGCTTAGATAATACATAAGGATTATTTATTTTCAATATTTCTAATGTAAGAAAACCAACTTTAATAATGGATATACATATACCTAGAACTGTAGCATTTGAAGTATATGAAAATACAGTTTTAGTAGTTGCTTAAACACCAAATAATATTGAATATGTTATGGAAATCTTTATAGATTTAAATGATAAATCTTATTTTATGAATAGAGTTTTCGTTGATGATTTCACTTATAGAGATTTATAGATTAATCCAAATTATGCATTTTTAATTGGAGAAGAAGCACATCTAATTATAAAACATTCAATATTTAATGGATTTGTAAAATATAATAAAGAATTAGTAAGAACATTTTTTGAAAATTAATTAATTCGTTTTGAATTATATAGTAAATCAAGTGAACCTGCAGAAAGAAGATTTAAAGAAACATTTTATTATGTTGGATTATCTCGTTAATCTATTCATGTATGGAAATTTATGGATTATCATGCATTTCTATTATGTAGTTTTGATGAAAGATCAGAACATGAAATAATAATTAAATTAAACTCTACATCATGTGATGAGAATTTAAAAAGAGATAGTCTTTATTAATAATGTTAAGCAGAATAGAAAATTAATGTTTTAGTTTCTGGACCATTGTTTTATTCAGATACTTTTACAATTTTAGTATTTATTCTTATTTTTTTGGGAGTATTATTTATTTATTATTATTAATTAGATTGTATTATGTATAATTTGTATATGTGTATGTGTAAGATGGAAAAGATTATTGAGAGAATTAGAAGATAATAGATATTAGTTAAAAGAAATGAAGAAGTATGGTCAATTAGCAGAATACGATTAAAATCAAATATGATATTCTCTAAAATTGTTAATTTTAATTATGCGTGGATCCTTGATTTCTGCACCATTTCTTGGATATTTACTAAAACAATAAGCGAAAATCAGAGTAGCCAATGTCATCATGACAGACTAACCTCTAACAAAGGAAGGCAATATAGAAATGTCTTAGAAGTTGTGTGAGTATATTTCTATTTCTAATATGAAGTAACTAATCTGTAGTTAATTTATGTGATATCACTGCTTCATTAAAGCCAGCAGCTAGATTATTACCATAATAATAATTGTTTGATCAATTTGTAAGAGACAATTAATTTGATGTGTAAACTCCAATTATTTTCTTTGATGAACACATTCACTTTGCTGCAAGAGCTTGGTTTACATTTAGATATTTTGGATTCAAAAGAGTATTTGTTTTAGATGGAGGATATTCAAAATGGTTGAATCATTAACCAGGGGAATTTTAGGAACACAAAATTTGTAAATAATATTTTCAAATATATAGAGGATCAACCCAGATTTTAAGGAAGAGTAATGAGTACTTCAGAAGTATCAACAATTTCTTAGTTAAAAAATTCAAAAGATCCAAAAGGAAATGATTGGGCAATTGTAGACACAAGAGATGCTATTCGTTTTAAAAAAGGATCAATACCTGGATCTATCAATATAGAATTTTCAGAGTATTTGAATGAAGATAAAACATTAAAATCTGATGAAGAATTAAAACAATTATATGAAAAGAATGGAGTTGATATAAATAAAACTAGAATCATAAATACTTGTTAAACAGGAAAATTGGCTTGTATTGCTTCAATTGCTTAAGAGATTTTAAAAACTAAATAGTAAATAAATTAATCAAACTTAGGCAAATCTTGTATGACGGTTCTTGGGAAGATTGGAAACTAGAGAATAAGAAAAAATGAAAATTATTATAAGAATTATAATGATTAATATTTTAATAAAATTTTATTCATTAAAAAGCATTCTCTACACCTTTTAAAGAACTGCCATTTCTGATATAGATTATGAGTTAATTTTGAAAAAATAATAATATGAATTCATATATCCATTTATATTTTCAATTTCAAAAAATTATAAGAAATATGTTAAATTATGGATTAATTTTGATTCTGTCTTTTGATTTTAACGAAATACAAATAGAAGTTCAAATAAAAAAAAAAGTAAGAATGAAATAATTTAATTTTTTGAACAAATCTCATTAATAAATAAAAATTAATGTATTTAATTTAAATAGGCTTTATTGCCTCATTTCTCATTGAAAATACCTTATAAACAAATAGAATTCGTAATCATCCAAACTACACATATTCAGTTAATGAAGAACTATTAACATTTAAATTTGCAACATAAGAAGCTCATGTAAAATTGTTAAAGTATAATCAATAATTATAAATATATTAGCAATCCTACAATTTATGATGTGGATGTATTTAGAAATGATGAAAAAGGTCTAGGCCAGTAAATAGAAACACCATTCCTAAGTTTAGATAATTAGTATCTTGATGAACAATAATTAGATAATGGTAGGATATGGACAGCTATCATTAGATTGTGTTGGATTACCAAAGCATCCGAAATTGAATGAAATACTAAGTGTCAATCTATTGGATAATACGTTAGATATATATTATACGGATATATTATCTTTACCTTAATTTAAAAAGTAACAATTTTGTATCTATTCAGGATATTTTTATTAACAGATGAATTAGAATTACGATAAGCAACATTATAATATAATAATACTCAATAACCTTAATGGAGAGTGGAAGTTAAAAACATTTCTTATTCTTTGAAAACATTCTACCCATAATAAATAAATTATACAAATGCTTATTTTGCCTGTTTTAATGAGAATTAAGAGAAATGTTTAATTTTATCAAATTATGGAGGAATATGGTTAGACAGAAATTCAGAAATAGAGTAGCCTATTCTTAAAGCTGAACCAGTAATATTACAAAACAAAGATTTGAATAAAGTAAGTGTTTTTGATCGATATCTTGCTATAGCTAATGGAAATGCAGGAGTTGATTTATATCTATTTTAAAATAATCAACTCTCATAACTTTTAAGAATTAGCTCTTAAGATTTGAATTAAACATCAATAAACATAATATCTTTAAAATTAACTAAAAATAGATTAAGCATTTTAGATGAACATACAGGACTGTATATTTATGATATAATTGATAATTAAGTATCCTTATTACTCACTCTTCCTTATTAAAGATGTGTTGCATTTGATCATAGTGAAAATACTTATTTATTAGTTGCAGAAACACCAAATAATATTGAATATATGATGGAAATATTTATATTACCAATTTCAAAAGAATATTACATAAATAGAATATATGTTGATGATTTCTCATTTAGAGATATTTAAATTGATGATGATTATGCAATTATTATTGGAGAAGATGTACATTTGGTTGTTAGACATTCTATTTTTAATGGATTTATGAAAAATAATACTGATCTTGTTAAAACTTTTTTTGAAGATGAACTTATTCGTTTTGAGTATTTAGAAATGAATCAAACTTTTTAAACTCAATTTGTTGAAACATCTTATTATATTGGTTTATCTAAAGGTTCATTACATATCTGGAGATTTGATGATTATAATCCTGTTATTATTTGTAGATTTTAATATGGAACTTCATAAAATTATACTATAAAAGCTAATTCATCTAAATGTGAAAATCATACGAATAGAGATTTATTTGAATAATGTTAAATTACTCAGTATCTTTTTATCTAAGCTTCAGGACCATTATTAGAATCTGATTCAAATTATTTAATCATTGGAGTCTGTGTATCTGTTGCTGTAATTAATATATTTATTTATATATAGATTGTTATTTTTATCATTATAATATTATTATGTAGAAAAGGAAGAGCTTTGGCTCAAAAAATATAAGAGTTAAAAAAATAAGCAGAAGAATTAAAAAAATATGGAGCCTTAGAAGCAGAATAATAATCTATGGGTCATTGATATATTATTAAAATAAAAAATTATCAATTTAATTATACTAAATACTTAAATACTATATATTTTCAATTAATTAATATGTAAACTAATCAGTTACCTTCTTGTGTTAGTCCTAGAAATTTCACTAATTATGTTTCTAATGGAACAGGTTTAGTAATATAATCATATTTTAAAGGAAGGGATTATTATGTTGTTTATTATAATGGTGGATTAGCTAAAAACACTTAAGTACATGAGGAAGGATATTATGATAGAAGACGTTTTTTAAGTGGTGAAAATTAAAGTAAAGGATTACCATAACTTTCTCCAAAATTCTAACATTATTAAGGAGATGGAACTGGAAGAGATTTTTATATTAAGTACTTTTATTTAAGAAGCTTAGAATAAATGAAGGGGGATAATTTTCAAGTTCAAAAAAACATAATCATTTGGCTAATTTGAGATCATATGATAAAATACCTTAGGAATTTAGAACAAATGATTTTCTTAAGGCACCTTAAGTTTCTGTAAAAGAGAAAATAAAAATGAGATAGTTATCATAGTAGATTAAATACAATTAATTAAAAATAGGAAATAAAAAGAGCTTTTAGAGAGATTGTGTTCGCCGAGAAATAAACAAAGTTGATAAGTCTTCAAAAAAAATTAGAATTTTATTTACTAATTATAAAAATCTATATTCATAATATTATTGGTCATATAAATGAAATTTTCTTATCTTGTGTAATTATATCTTTAATAAGCTATCAAAATTAAGATGAATAAGTTATTTTATTTAATATTATGTTATCAACAAACTGTTTATTTAATCTTTACGCTTATAATTATATTTATAATAAATATTGTCCAATGGGAGAAGTAGCAATCAATATTCCTTTAGGATAGCCATTAAATAAAGATTAAAAACTAATAGAAATGCAAGAAGAATTAAAATATCATATTAATTATGTGAATGATTGCTTTGATAAAGAATTGTTAACTATAGGAAGTTCGAAAAATCAGAATGGAAGAAGAATTAAATTATCATAATATAAAGTAAATCATGCTATTTTTGGTTTTTCTGTAAATACCTTTGAATTACGCAACCATGTGAATTTCTTAAGTTAATAATTTTACTAAATTTGTATATCCGAGCCTATATATTAAAATAATAGTAAATATAAATTTTAATAAAGAAAATTGCTTATAGAAAGAGATTGACCAATCATTTATAATGAAAAGAATAAAACCTTTAACAGTTTAATTTGGCTTAAGACAAATATTAATATAGATTCTGTAAGTAATTATGTGTATTGGTTTAATTGTTTGGGATGTATTCTAATTACAAATAAATATATTTCCAGAGATCTCTGGATCAAGTATTCATTACTTATTATATCTGAGAATAGCCTTAATTTTTTTGCTCTCTGTTTCATAATATATGTATCAAAATTATAAATTTAGTTATGTGAGTCGAGCTTTAAAAATTCAATTTTATATATCTTATCTTTTAAGTTTGATAATAACTTGCTTAACTATTTTATGCTTATATGGATATAACCTCTTAAACGAGAATTATGAACAAATAGTAATGCAGATGTCATAATGTGGAGTTATATTAATTGGATGCTTTCTTTTATGCATTCATTTATATAAATTAGAAATTAATTTATAAAGAATAAGAGTATTACTGGGAGCATAATATTAATCACCACTATGTTGCTTTTGATTAGAACTAATTAATTATAATATTATATGTTTTTTCCTTATTATCATATTCTTCCAACATACTCTACATTCACATCCATTTCATCTCTTTTCTTCATACCAATCTAATATATATATATATATTTAATATATCAGCTAGTGTTTATATTTCAATAATACTTTCTCAATCAAATATAAATCTAACATTTTAGATATTTAACTGATTGTCTCATATTAATAATAAATTCTATCTTAAAAAATATGCATCCATTAGTTTATCAATGCTTTTTATTATTTAAAAAAAAAGAATTAACTTTTAGATTTAAGTATTCTGTTCCTGAATTTATGTCTCTCTGCTATTTCCCTAAAAATTTAAATATGAATTTTTTTTAAAATTAACTTAATATTATTTATATATATTATAAATTACAATCAATATTTAGTTTTTTAATTAGCAGAATTCCAAATTAAATAAAATATCAACATACTTCTTGTACTATATCTAAATATTTCTGCTCCAAATCCACAATATATATTAGAAAACTTCTACATATCCTAATTAATTAATTATAAATTAATACTTTTATTAACATCTCTGAAGGTTATAATAGTTTCATATTTTATAATTTTCTTATTGTATATCTCTTTTATAAGAAATTTAAAGGATGAAACACTATTGGTATTAATAAACTAGTCCCTAATGCTCCAATTAAATGACTATTTTTTGTTTCTTTATTTGAATTAAATGATTTATTCATGAAATAGTATCCTTATTAATATAAGAATTCTTAAAAAATAATAATTTCTGTAACAAATTAACAAAATGTTAATAAGACTTTGCTTTTAAATCCAGGAATAAAGGCAATACGGAATTATTTGTTATGATATTGCATTATTTCATCTAAATGCTTCATATTATCCCAGTATTTCTTAGGTGGTAATCCTAATTATTCACATTACAATTTTAAATTAACAATATTACTTGGTTGACTAAATAAAGTTGAAATAATTGCTGATCCAAATGCAATTGAATAAAACTTAGCATTTTCACAAAATTTTAAATAAGGTTAATCTTTTACTTCAACTCTTGTTTTACTTTTAAACTCTAATCCATATCTTAAAAAGAAATATTAGAAACAAAAATAAAATGAAAGATTCTAAATTATTTATCTATCAAATGATGTTCGAAATCCTTTATATAATCCTTTATATGATTCTGTTAACTTAATTTATCCTAATTATTCTAAAAATGATTAATTTTAATATGGACATTTTGCAATCATTCTAGATATAATTCTGTCTAAGGGATATGTTATAATCTAATATTGTCTCAAACTTCATTAAGTACCTCATGAACAGTAATTCCTAAACCTATCAGAAAAAGAGGTTTAACAAAATGAGTGTCTTGAGGATATTGAATTATATTTATCATAATTATAATTAAAAATATTGTTTATTATCAATGCTAAATAATTTAAAGTTCAAACTTCAAGATTATAGATTGTAACATAAAATCATAAAAATAAATTGTTTTACCCTTATGTTTTTAATTTGAATTAAATAATATCATTAATTTTTATTGTTTTAACTTTTTAAACACATCTTAAAATATTTTCTGCAAATGTAAATTGAATCCCAAATTGTGTATTAATTCGAGTGTTTTAGAAAAGGAAAGAATGGAAACAAAAATTATATTGGAATGCTCAAACCTAATAGATTAGATTTGTTTAAGGTAGAATTGTTTAACTGAAAATTAACATTTTAGGATAATTCATAAGTATCTAAGTATTCTCTGCCTATTCAATTATAAACTCATATTAAATGGGAAGTAGAGGAAGATAATCTAAATGGGAAAAAGCATTATAAAATAGTGTCATTCAAATTTCAATAAGTGATTAAAAATAATATTTATCTTATAGGTTAAATAAATTAAAGAAAATCATGTAGCCAAAGTCACTACATTTTATAGTGATGAAAAGACTCTAACAATTCTTAAAGAGCATCTAAGAAATAAAATAATATTTCAAAGGATTTAAGACTTCTATACACCACTTTAAACTTTAGGAAAAGGAGCTTCTTCAAGAGTTCTTCTTGTTAGACATAAAAATACAGAATAATATTATGCAGCTAAATGTGTAGATAAATCTTATGTAAATGAAACAGAAAATGGAATTGTACTTTATTTTTTAATGTAAGGAATCAATGTTTTAAGAAATTTCTATCAATAATACTTTAGATCATCCTTCTTTTATTAAATTACATGCAGTATATGAGGGAGATAATACATTTTATATGGTTATGGATTTATTAGAAGGAAGAAGTTTACATGATGAATTAAACAATCATAAAAATGGATTTCCAGAAGATATTGTTAGAAATATTATGTGGGTATAAAATAATATTCTATTTTAAAGTAAATTCTAACAGGTATTGAATATATGCATGAAAAATAAATTATGCATAGAGATTTAAAACCAGAAAATATAATGTTATTAAAAAAAGGAGATTTGAATTCTTTAAAGATTGTTGATTTTGGTTTGGCTACATATTGTAATATTGATAAGTAATAATAATTATAATTAAGATATTTATTTCCAAAATGTGGAACACCAGGTTATGTTGCTCCAGAGATAGCCAATTTGGTTGATAAAACTGTAAAATATGATAAAGTGTGTGATGTATTTAGTGCAGGAGTAATCTTCTTTAAATTGTATTTTTTCATTAATATTTAAGATTGACAGGAAAAGATTTGTTTCCAGGAGTTGGGTTTAATTTAGTATTAAAATTAAATAAATAATGCAAAATTGATTTAACTCCTTTGTAAATGAAAAAAATTGATCATTCTATTTCTGTAATAAATCATATTTTATTTTATGTTAGACTTTAATTTAGAAAATGTTAGAAAAAGATCCAAGTTAAAGGATTAGTGCTGCTTTATGTTTATAAGATCCATTTTTTGCCTCTTGTTTTTAAACTTCAAATATTTAAGGACCTTCAAAGTTAACTGCTAATTAAAAAAAATAAATGTTCTCAACTAGTGGCAAAGCTCTAACTACTGAATTTCCAAATGATAAGTTAAAAAATAGTCCTTAAGATAAACTTGAAAATAAAGGGTCTTTTGTAACATAAGATAATGCATTTCGACCTGTCTAATCTAATTAATTAAAGGTTATGCAAAAATTTAATACTACAGAATTTGATCATGTTGAAACTGCTTAAAGTCCATAAGTGGAAAAAGTTATTAAATAATTTCAAAAAGGTGATGCAATTGAAGAAGAAGATGAAAAATGAATAAAATATCATTAAATATTTATAATTAGAATTATATATTAATTTAATCAGTATTTTTTTTCTAATCATCACTTTTTTATTCCTTTCAAATTTCTATTCTCAAATAGAGTGATTAAAAATTAATAAAACGTGACTTTTTATTTAAGTTTTGAATAAGATCAGTAATTAAATGTACTTTTTAGATAATTAAAATAAAAATGAATATAATCAAGGATTTTGATCTGTTGTTTTAGAATTAAGGGTTTATTAGAGTGATTATTAGACTGAAATAGAATGAAGTCTTCTACTTAAAATTGGATTCTTAAAAGGATTTAGATTTTAATTATTTTCTTTCATTTCTTTTAAAATTTTCTCAGATTTGGGATTCTCTTTAACTTTTTCGCAAACATGAGGCAATTCACCTCTTATAGGTTTTTTAGCATTACAGATTCCCATTTGATTTAATTTCAAATCTAATAATTAAATAATTTTTATTATTGAAAACTGGAAGATATTATGAATAGATAATTTATATATATATTAATCATTTTTTTGACTAATTTTAAAGATCAAATTAAATGGACTGCTTATTTTTTTTTTGTGTTTCTGAGACTGGTTCTTCGGCTGATTTTAGTTTTTCTTTAAATTATTGAATGCTATTTAATTTAGTTTGAATTAAACCATTAACTTCCTTTAAAAATTTAGTATTTTCATCATTATTAATCTAATTATCTAATTTTAATTTATATATTATACCTTTTATAGTAACTTAATGAAGAGACATAACTTCCATAGACAAATTACTTATGGTTTTAAGAAGATTTCTACTCAAATTGTATGAAAACTCAGCTTTAGCATTTTTCTTAATTTAAATTTATTCATCAGTTTCAGCTATTTTAGCTTTTAAAATCTTAACAATATCAATAAATTCTAAATTAGATAAAAAATAATTACATGATTAAATATTTTTAATTTCTTTTGCAGCTTAAGTAATCAGCATAGTTTAATATCCAGTTTTATGGCATGTACTTCTCCAATAATAAAATACCTTTGTTTATAATCCTAACTAATATTTTTAATAAGCATCAAATTTAGCTTATCTATTTTTTCTCTTTCTTGTTGCATATTATTTTAATGATTTGAAATATTTTTTATATAATTTTAGTCTCTCATAATTTAAAACCATTCTTATTGCCAATTTATCAAATTGTTCTCTCTACTTTTATTATATATTTTACCTTCTACAAATTCTAATTAATTTTTTCTTTAACTATTTCCTACTATTCTAAAACTTATTGTTATATTTCTGAATAATTAGTTGAACAATTTGATAACTCTTATTAATAAACATTAGTCTTATTATTAACTTTTAATTCATAGAAAGCGTGCAATCTTCTCAATGTGTCTTACTTAATTTCGTTAAGTAAATCATTAAATTCTTTATTATCTTGAGGATTAAATTAAACCTCTGTTGATATTTAAGTTATTCTCTCTTATGTACTATCCTTTATTTCACCTACTGCTTTTCTTAATAAGTTTATATGTTGTTTCATTTGAACTGTACTCATTATTATTCTTAACTGATTATTTAAAATGAAAATATATATAAAATTTTTATAATTCAAATAAATTTGATATTACGAATAGATAAACGAAAAATAATATTCATTTACTTAATCTCTTTAAAAGACTAAGATTAGTTTTATCGTTTAATAAATCTTCACTTAAAGTAACCAATCCTAATATACAGTTTTTGTATCTTCTTTATGAGTAAATAATTTATAATATTGTTATTATTAAAAAAATAAACAAAAATGTTGACCCAAATGTATAAAAGTAAATGAATAAGTTATTTTTCTATTTTTTAATAAGTGCTTAAGATACATTATCAATCTTATCATAAAATAGTTCAAAACCATCTGAAATATTAAAATAATACTAGATTATTAGATTGTTAAACTCTTTATAATAATATATATCTTTTTAAATAATTTTTTAATAAATTCCTTATGAAATTTCGATTTCGAAATCATTTTTAAATAATGAATCTAAATTACTAATGTATCCAATAATACCTTTTCTTAGAAACTCTGAATAATTTTCATAAGGATAAAACTAACCATAAATCATATAGAATTAATTCTAAGAGATTGTTGTGTTGCAAAAGGGCAAAATTTCTATTAAATAATCACAAAAATCTCCTTTATAAAGATCATATAATTCTGATTTATCTATTTCATTAATTTAATCACTCAAAACTATTGAAGAAAATATTGATATTATTTTTTTTTAATAAGTTTAAGAGACATTTTAAAAGTATTTTGGAATTTTATCATCCTTAAAATATATTTTAAAATCACCAATTTCAGGATCATTAATTTTGGATAATTATTCAATAAAAAAATGTTACCCTTTTAGAGTAGATGCAAATGATAGCAAATACCCCAATTAAACCTAAAATTTAACATACGTTTAAATTAAATTTTATATTGGCAAATATTGTATTTCACTTGATTCTAATTAAGCATATCCAAAAGAAACTAATGATACTAAAGTTAAATAACAAAATAAGGCAGAGCATAACTTTATTGTTATACTGATTGATTTATTTTATATTCTTTCATATAATAATTATGTATCTCTTGATCTAAGATTTTGGTAAGATTAATTTATGGTTGAATGTATCAATCTTAAAGGTGATTTACATGTATAATAAGATTAATTTACATTAACTTAATATTTTTCAGTTTCTGAAAATTATATTTACTACTATTTTATTTCTATCAATCGAGTTGCTTGATCTTCATTAATTCTAGATATTATTTATATTAAATATTTATGCCTTTTTTCAAATTAATACCAATTTCTTATATTAATTATAAAAGGTGGACAAAATAAAATAATCTATAGGATTAGAACAATTTTCCAGAAAATCATAATATTTTAAGAATAATCATTTAAGATTTCAGTAAATTTTTCAATCAAATAAATCGTAGAATTATATGCTTATATCATATTTACCCTGAAAAATAATAATGATTTTAAATATTATATGCTATCTTTTGAATATGAAAATAACACAACTGCATTTTCTCTCATTGCAATCGAAAAAGTTGAATAACTATCGAAAGTAATTTAATTTTTAAATAATGTTAAGTTATATTTAGGAGAATTTTATTCTTCATCAATATTTACTAAATCTAGATATAGAATCTTGAATTTTTATCGATTGTCATTTAAATTTATTTCCTTCTCTACAGAAAAAGATTTTTATAAATACTGAGATTAGTTTAAGTTTTAAAAAATTATTTGATTAAATCCATAATGGAAAGCTCTATTGTAAAATCTATTTAATAACATAGGAGCCCTTATATATTCTGAATATTTTAATTTCATATTAAAGTCTATTTCTATCTAATTAATTTGTATAATCAAAAATACTAAGACTAAAATCATCAATATTGCTTTATGTAAATAAATCTAAATAAATGGTTAACTGCTAGATTGTTTAAGTAGTATATCATGTAAGATAAATTATCCTTTTTATTCTGAACTTACTATACTGACATCATTTAATGATTTTGCTTTAATATTTTCTAGTTACAGAAACTCATCATCAATATTCTCTACCTCTTCATTTTCTATCTTTGCATCAGATATACTCAACTCTAATTAAAACTAAATTATTTGTCCTTGCAATTCAATTTTTGATAACTTAACTTTAAATGTTAATGAAACATCATTTTCTGTCTATTAAATATATTCTATATATTACAATATTTAGATTAATTATCTAAGATAATCTTTCTTATAATTAAGAATCCAAAAAATCAAATTAATATACATCCTAATTTGAAAAACAACTTTTAGAACTTAATAATTAATGTTTTTCCGATCTATCTGAAACAATCATATAATCAAGATGTGGAGAATTACTTTAATTATTAATTTTAATCAATTGTTAAATATAACCTTTATACTATTTATCAATCTTATATATATTCTACCTTGAAAAAAAACTAATTTCTTTTTCATTTAGAAATTCATTATTATTGATAATGTTAAATAAATCTGTTGAGAAGTATTAAATATAATTGTATTACTTCATTTAAGAATGTAAATCATTAAATTACTCTAAATAATCATTCATACCTATAATTTTCCCTGATTGATTAAATATTATATAGCCTTTATCTTAATTAACCTTTTTCAAGAGAGATATTAATATAAAATCTGATTTATCATTGCTTACTGTAAAATTAACTTCTAAACATTATATTTAACCATTCTCTTATTATTGGAGAACCTCTAGCGTTTTTTATAAATAATTAGTTTTCAATTAGTTTCTTTGAAGAAATCTTTCAATAAATTAATTATGTAATGGTTATATTGCTTCTGGCATTAATTACTCCAAAAATTCTAATTTAAAATCCATATTAAATCCAAAAAATTATAGCAATGATTTTTTATTTACATTTAAAATCAAACCTTTCTATCTAATCATACTCACAGTAAGCATTATTGCTTTACTTTTCATAATTTAGATAGCTTCTAATGTTTTATGATCGGTTTCCAATATTTTCTTAATAATTTTCTTTAGCTTTATAGCCTAAAAATAATAATCATAATACTTGTATATAATTTTACATTATCATGGAATGAAAATTAATTTGAATTTTTAAATAGATAATATTTGTACGGTTTTCTAAGATATTATTTTTTATGAGCCATTTTTCAGTATTTTTAATAGATTATGAAACTCTTATTATTTTATTTTCTGTTTCTTAAAAATTCTTGCTCCCTTATATTAAATTACTAAAAAGATTTAATTATTTAGAAAGAATTTCTGAAAACCTTCTTTAATATTCAATTTCAATCAAGAGATCTCGATTTAATTATTATATCATTAAAGTCGATTTATTGACTTACATTATATCAAATAAAATTGACGTCTTGAATAATTGACTATAGATCTTATAAAATATAGATAATTTATTTTATTAACACTCAAACTTATTTAAGATAAATAGGGCTTAAAAGTAACTTTACTAATTTTTAGTTAAATAATCAAATAATATCAAAACATTGCTCTCATTAAAAAAATAATGGTTGAGTTTTATTTCATCATCAATTATTTATTTTATAAAATTCATATACACCCTATTGTCCTCTTAACATTAAATAACTTATTTTAAAATAAGTGGATTAAAATTTAATTTAAACTTATTTTCTATAACATGAACTATGTTATTGGATTTTAGAAATTAAAATAAATCAATTTAAATTGATAAATAAAACACTAATGTAATTGAGTAAAGTAATATATTGAATATTTAAATTTCATCCATTTTAGTACTTAGTCCTAATAAAATAAATACTGAAATGATTAAATTACAAAAAATCAGACCTTGATTAAATTTATCTGGATCATTTTATTAAAAAGTATTATGATATTGAGCAATAATACATGTAATTATAGATAATATACAGAATAAAATAAGTCCTGTCTAGTTATTCATAACAACAAATATAAGAATCCTTATTAAATCTAATGTATATATTATAAATAAAAATGGAGTAAAAAATTGATTTAGAGGAAAATAAAGCTTACTAAAATTGATTGCTAAGTCTCTTTAAAAATATGTAGTTGCAATTAAAAAAATCATAAAAATAGTAAAAATAAAGAGAGTTATGGTGATTTCTAAAAATTAAGAATAATGCTAATTGATAAATTGAATGTAAATAACAATAAGTGGAATTCTAAAAATCTTTTAGAAAATATTTAAAGTTATGCTTATTAATTAAGAAATTTTTTGTTGTTTTTGGATATGAAAGTAAAAGATTAGCATAATAAAATAGATTAATGAAAGGGAGATAATGAAAACTTCTAATTAGTATTGAATGTGGTTTCTATTTAAAAAAAGTGAATAATTAGTTAATTATTGAATGCTATTTAACATTTTGTCTTCATATTGTAGTTACTGCCACCCATGTTTTGGAAAACACAATGCAACATTTTGAACAAACTCAATAATCATGAGTATTTTAATGACTCCTATTTTTGTTTTTGTTTAGATTGAAAGTACATGAACAAAATTTTAATATGTAAAATTCATTTTTTGTAATTTGATAAATATTTTCTCATTTTTTCTGATAACTTATTTATAAGGTGACTTCTTCAAACTAGGTTCCATTCAATTCATTTAAACAATGGGTTGCTTAAAGTTCGTCTTCAAATTCTACAAAGGCAACACCTTTAGGTTTGATCCCTCTAAATTCTCTAAATCCATAAAAGTTTCTAAAATGTTGTTCTAAATTAATAAAATCAACTAAGTGTAATCCCTCTACAAATAAGACTTTATTAGGTTAATTAGGAATCATTAAATTAAATAAATAATAATACTTTAATTTTATTACTGGCTCCAGTATAAACTTAATTTACTGTTAAAGGCATAGATATAGTTGGCGCTTCACGTTATTATTTCTAATTAATCATTTCTCTTTATCTTTTATCTTAAATTCTCTTTTTATGTTCTTTTATTTTATCACTCATAGGTAGCTTTTCTTTTTCTTCATATTCTCCTTTGGAGATATAGTAAGATTTTTCTTTTGCAAAATTCACTTTCTAATCATCAAACTTAGTCTTACCATAACTTTATCATACAATTAAGTATTATGAAATGCTTTTTAAGCTTTAATTGCCGATTCTTCGTCTTCCATTAAAATAAAAGCTTGTCCTCTCATTAAAATATTTTTTTTAACAATTATATCAAGCACTTTCCCACTTTAAGAAAATAATGCATATAATGTTTATCTCATTTCTTCTGCTGTCACTTTCTCATTTAATCTATTGATATATAAAGTTTTATTAGATGGATTTAAATCCATTTCTTTAAAATCAATAGTTTATTTAGTTGGCACCTGCTCTACTTAAGTTTATTATTGAACAGGTTTAAGTACTTCTTCTCTATTAATTGAAAACAGAGGTGGAACATTTAAACCTTGCAACATAAAATTTAATTTAATATATTTATATAATTAACTTATTCAAAAATTTCAATCCATTTTTTCTATCTCTTCAAAATAATCAAATTCTTCTAAAGCTGCTGAATCAACTGTCATATCAATTCCTTATGATTAAGATTACTGCATATATTCATCAGACTCTTAAAACTAATCTTATTATAACTATGAATCTCTCAAATCCTAATTTTATTATAATTATACTTCTCCTTCTATTTCTTCCTCAAAATCTTCATTATCATATTTTTCATCTTCAAAGTTTCTATTATCTATTTTTTTTGGCTAATTTTTTTTTTAAAGAGCCTCTTATCTTTCTCTTTCTTATTATTATTTTAATAATTCTTATTACTTTTACTATTCTTTTAATTTTTCTTATTCCTTTTTTTATTACTCTAATTTTTATTATTCTTGCTTTTGTTATTCTTATTATTTTTTTAATTCTTCTTATTATTTCCTTTATTCTTCTTATTATTTTCGTTATTATTCTTTTTTTTATTCTTCTAATCTCTTCTATTCTTCTTATTATTTTTTTAATTCATCTTGTTTTCTTTATTCTTCTTATTATTATTATTATTTTCTTTATTCTTCTTACCTTTTAAGTTCTTCTTATTTTCTCAATTCATCTTATTTTTTTTATTCTTACAATTTTTATTCTTATTATTATTTTTATTATTATTATTATAATTATTATTAAACTTCCTTAGGAGATGCCTAAGCAATTTTTTAATGAACTTTTTCTTCACTAAATTAATTTTTCTAAATATTTTACGATTATTTTTCTGAATGGCGATTTTTTAATAAGAAATATAACAAAGGTTTTGTTGTATCTTAAGCTTCTATATTTAATTTTTTGGCTATTTGATCACGATTTATTTCTTCTCTTAAATTGCTTTCACTTAAAAATATAATCCAAATTAATTACCTTGAAAATATTGAATTTGTGTAATGCATATCAAAAAAGAGGAAAAACTCTTTAATCAATTCTAACATATCACGACCACTAGCCAATTCATATATAGTTTAAGCCTTATTATTTTCCCAGAAAAATGGAGAAGGTTTTTTATTATTGGTTTCTTACTAATCAACTACATTAAAGACAGATGCTCTAATTTATGCTCTAATCTTTGCTAATGATCCATTTGCTTCTAAAGATTGTATAACTAAGTTCTTAAGTTCTGTTAACTCCTACATTATTAAAAATTTGAAAAATATATATAATAACAATTTTTTTGATTGTTTAAATAAATATTCTACATTACTCATTCTAAATAACAAATTACTCTAATTCTTAATTATATAAAATCACATATATTTGATGTGACTCCTGTTAAACAACTTATTAATACTATAGGGCCATTTTTAAGGAACCAATTTTTATTTGAGATTGAATTTATAATATTCCCTCATTATTGATGTATAATATAAATTATTCAAAAAAAATACACTGGTTTTTTTTCAAACAGTATCTCTTACAACTAAAAAAGTTAAAGTCCATTCATGAATTTTCTTATGAAATCAAAATTTAATTATATTAAATAATATTATTTTATCTTTATGTTTACGATTTTAGATTTGATTTTATTCATTAAGTTTTATTGTTTTAAGCTTTTATTATTAATATATGGCTTTTCTGATTTTAGATCTTAATTATAAACTAATTTATATAATTCAATATTAAATTATATATCCAACTAAAGTCATTTTTTTTAAATATTTTGATATCTTTTGATAATCCATAGTTATACTTTTTTATTTATATCAAAATCTTAAGTAACTAATTTACTTCTAATAGTTTGAGTAAATGGTGACTTCATTTCTCTAATTTTGAGTATTATAGTCGATTTTATCGATTATTAGTATTACGAACTAATAGATATTTATTTATATTTAAATTTTCTATTTATATTATGTGAATTTAGATTTAGTTCTATTTACCTTAAGAATGATAAATT
Source organism: Paramecium sonneborni (assembly GCA_905182985.1). Classification (NCBI taxonomy): domain Eukaryota; phylum Ciliophora; class Oligohymenophorea; order Peniculida; family Parameciidae; genus Paramecium; species Paramecium sonneborni. The sequence continues at coordinate 487,202 of CAJJDN010000009.1, forward strand.
ATTATTAATCCTATTTATAATTTAATTCCAATTATTCTTTAGGTAAACTTATGTTATTGAGACTCAATTCAAATAATAAAAATTAACTTTAACTAAGCTTTTAGACTTTTCGAAAAGTTAGAAATTTAATTTTTTTATTATTAAACCATTTAGAAATACATATTAATGTTTTGTCAGCAGTAAGAATTATTAGAAGAAAATATATTTTAATTAGAATAACGATTATAAAGCATAAAAGCTATAATGAGACTAATATTATACTGTTTCTGATCACATGTTAGCTATATAATTCCAAATAGCCTAAAACATTACAAAAGTGAGGAGAAATATAATATTGGCATAAATTGCAATTTTACAAATTCAAATGATAAATGATCCTATTTATTAATATTTTGAAAGGATATTAATGATGGTATTTGATTTTTGAAAATAGAGAGATGATGAATTATTTACAAATTTTTTAGTTTTGAAACCCGATAATCGTTAATAATTTTATATACAATAATGCAGTGTCGTAAAGTCGAATCAAATGTGATAATGAATTCGGCGAGATTAGTTCAACGTCCTACAGAGACCAATAAACTAGAAGAAGAGATAGTTCATGTAATAAAGAGTCCAGAAAAAAAGAGTCCCCATAATGGTAAATCACTCAAACGTACATCTTCTGGTCCAATAATAAATTTGCAACAATAAATAATAATCCATTAGAATGCACCTACTAAAGACTCATAAGTTTTATTGAAATTCAAGAATTAAATGAAGAAGAAGAAAAAGAAGAAGAAGCTTTAAAAAAAAAAGAAAATATAAATAATAGATAAGTATGAATCAGAATTTAGAGTAGAGTAGCTGTTGAAATAAAACTTAAGAAAACATTAAAGTATATTATATAATTTACTCATAGAGGAAAAATAAGAACAATTAATTAAAGAAGAAATATAAAAATAAAGAGTAGTTAGTTTTAATGAGATGAGAAAAATAATGGATTAGCAAATAAGATATATAAATTAATAAAGATTTGTTAGAGTAAATTTTAAATTGTATTTATATAAAGTCAAAATCTCCACCATCATCTATGTTACCTTGGGGTGTTGATTAGAATAAACTAAAATAATATTGGACAAAAATGTTGGAAATCCATGATAAATTAGAAAAACCATAATAAGTTAATCAAACAGCTACAGAACATGCAATAAAAGAAAAAATTAGAAGACATAAATTAGGANACATATTAATGTTTTGTCAGCAGTAAGAATTATTAGAAGAAAATATATTTTAATTAGAATAACGATTATAAAGCATAAAAGCTATAATGAGACTAATATTATACTGTTTCTGATCACATGTTAGCTATATAATTCCAAATAGCCTAAAACATTACAAAAGTGAGGAGAAATATAATATTGGCATAAATTGCAATTTTACAAATTCAAATGATAAATGATCCTATTTATTAATATTTTGAAAGGATATTAATGATGGTATTTGATTTTTGAAAATAGAGAGATGATGAATTATTTACAAATTTTTTAGTTTTGAAACCCGATAATCGTTAATAATTTTATATACAATAATGCAGTGTCGTAAAGTCGAATCAAATGTGATAATGAATTCGGCGAGATTAGTTCAACGTCCTACAGAGACCAATAAACTAGAAGAAGAGATAGTTCATGTAATAAAGAGTCCAGAAAAAAAGAGTCCCCATAATGGTAAATCACTCAAACGTACATCTTCTGGTCCAATAATAAATTTGCAACAATAAATAATAATCCATTAGAATGCACCTACTAAAGACTCATAAGTTTTATTGAAATTCAAGAATTAAATGAAGAAGAAGAAAAAGAAGAAGAAGCTTTAAAAAAAAAAGAAAATATAAATAATAGATAAGTATGAATCAGAATTTAGAGTAGAGTAGCTGTTGAAATAAAACTTAAGAAAACATTAAAGTATATTATATAATTTACTCATAGAGGAAAAATAAGAACAATTAATTAAAGAAGAAATATAAAAATAAAGAGTAGTTAGTTTTAATGAGATGAGAAAAATAATGGATTAGCAAATAAGATATATAAATTAATAAAGATTTGTTAGAGTAAATTTTAAATTGTATTTATATAAAGTCAAAATCTCCACCATCATCTATGTTACCTTGGGGTGTTGATTAGAATAAACTAAAATAATATTGGACAAAAATGTTGGAAATCCATGATAAATTAGAAAAACCATAATAAGTTAATCAAACAGCTACAGAACATGCAATAAAAGAAAAAATTAGAAGACATAAATTAGGATTAGATTTTCTCAATTCAAAACCTGAAAAAGATATATAAAAAATGATATAAAGTAAAAAATCTATTGAAATTTACTAGAATAAAAATCAAAATAAGTTTTAGAGACTATTTAATCTCCTTAAAAACATATAAGTAACTGTGAAAATAAAGAGGCCATTTAGGATGTTAAATTATATATGATGTATAAAAGAGAATTATGGAGACAATAAAAAATTGAAGAGTATCTTATATTTATATAATTAGGAAATAATTATAAAAGTTAAAAAAAGAAAAATTACAATAAAATTTATAAATATTAGATTAAGAAGCCAAACTATTTGCTAAATCAAGAAATGCTTCAGTGAAATCAAATTTAACAGCTTAAGCAGCATCATATCATGCATAATAATCATCTTAACACTTTCGTACTTCAGAACCTCCTAATTTTAATAAATTAGAAAAAGAGTATAAAGAACTTATGAGATCTCTCAGATAATCAAGTTATAGTAGTACATAATCACATACTAGAAAAACCAGTTAAATGAAATTTTTAGATTGGTTATAATAATTACCTGAATCTTATCTCTAAGAATAACTCTCTCAAATGTAGGCTATAAATGAATAAATGAATAATAAAGGATTTTAATATAAATTAAGCGAACAAGAAATGTATCAATTTTTAGAATAATTTCTTAAAGAAAAATTTGAATAATAAACTAAATCTACTATTAAAGACCGATTTAATGAATTGCAAGAAAGATTTTAATAGGTTTCTTAATAATAGTTATCAAATAGCTAATAATTATCTCAACAATAAAATATAACTCATTAAAGTAATTAAAGTAATAAGAGTCATACTTAAAAAGAAAAAAACTCAACATCTCCAAAAGAATATACTATTAATGAAATGAGTGATGAAGAAATAGAATAAATTTAAAATGTAGCTGCAACTATGATATAAAAAGTATGGAGAGGTTATAAGACAAGATAAGTGGTTTTTGCATATCTTTAATATCTGATTTAATAGTAGGAATTAGAGGAGTAATAAAATGAGGGACACAAATTATAGTAATAATTTGAAGGATTGTCATAAGAGGAGGATATTAAATCTGTAAATTAAATGACAGATTCAGATAGAAGATTAAATCCTCTTGAATTCCCTCAATTTTAAGGCAATGCACCACCTCCATCAGAGTCTTTATAATAATCATCACTTTAATAATCTAGCCCTAGAGGTAACACAAGTATTCCTCCGCTAAATCTGGATTCATTCTCATAATAATAATCATCTCCTTCAAAGTCTCTTTAATATTAATAATAATAATAGTAATAGTAATAATAATAGTAATAGTAATTATAATAATTAGAACAATAATAATTATTATTATAATAATAATAATAACAATAATAATAATAATAATAATAATAATAATAATAATAATAATAATAATAATAATAATAATAATAATAATAATAATAATAATAATAACAATAACAATAATAATAACAATAGCAATAATAATAACAATAATAGTTAACAGAATCTTAGATTTAAGAATAAGAAAGTAATTAGAATAAAACACCTTAAAAAAGCCTTCATTTATATCATGGATTAAATTCTGATCCAGAATATTTTATGGAAGTTATAAAATTAAGGGAAGAAGCTTTGTAATAGAAGTATGATTAATAGCTTGCATTGTTGGAAAAAATGTTAGATAAAAAAAAAGTTTCAAATGACTTATTTTCAGAAAATAAAGAAAAATTAGAAAAAAGATATAGAAGGGAAAGAGATAAATTATAATAATCTAAAAATGAGGTTGAGAGATTACATCAAATGTTTAAAGATACTGTAAAATCTACCTAAAAAGATTAATAATTTATGGAAAGAATGAAAATTTAAACTGATGAAGAGAATTTATCGATTAGGTAAATCTTTTCAATTCGTTCAGAAACTGAACAATCTGATGGAGAGATAGAAAAGAGATCTGTGCCACATTATGGCTTATTGTAATAAATAAGTATATTTTAATTAATAATTTAGAGAATGATTAATTTAAGAAATATTCTAAAAATCGAAAGTAGGTGAGAAGTTTTGATTAATAAGTAAGTTTAGATGAAATTTCTATGAAAAATGAAGAAATTTAAACAAGCACAATATTTAATGTCCACACAGAATCAATAAATAACTCACTACATAAATCTTAATAATTACCATCTGCTTTATAATAATCTGTACCTTCCTAAGAAATTGTATAGATAGAAACTATAGAAATTCCTGAGAACAAATTTACAGAGCCAAAAGAGGATATCAGAAATTCAATAATTCCTTTTGATGATAGAAAGATTGATAATCTGACAGAAAATATTGTTTAAAATATCATTTCAGAATTTGCTGAAGAGTTGAATAATTTTCCATTATAATCTTTAGGTGTATTGATGGAATGGGATGAAGAATCTCAAATAGATTAATAATTTCCTCCAGGTTTTCCAACTACTCTTAATTTTATAAAAGATTATCTAGTTTCATTTAGTGAATTTATATAGAGTAAATAATAATAATATTATTTAGAACATTATCTTGCAGTATTTATCTAATAAATAAATACTCCTTTGGGAATAACACCTTAAGATTTATTAAAGACAATTTCACTAAGTGATATGTAATAAAATGCTCTTGATGACTCAACATCTGGACCCTTATATCCACTAATAAAACACATTCATTAAATGGAACCCTTGATTGATGAAGAAATTTGGACAAAATTTAATTAATCTTATGCTCTCAAATTAAAATATTATAATGATATCAACATAACTGATTAATTTAAGGAATTAGAAATTTATCATTTAAGAATGATTTATGAAGCCTTTAATGAGGCTATAAATTATGTGAGACCATTTGGAATTAGAGGGTAACCATATCCATGGAAATCTAATCCTTTAAAAGTCTATTAAAATTAGACAACTTAAGAATCTATTGATAGAGCTATGGGTTTTGCTATAGCTAAAATGTTGAAATGGGGATCATTTTTATGTGGTTTCATTCCTGAAAAAATTGAGACACCTTAAGGAGAAATTATAGTAATAGAAGATGACTACCTCAATTAAATTAAAGAAGATAGATTATAGCAAATGTTAGAATATGAAGTAATATTTTATACATAATTTTAGATTCAAGAATCAGAAGAAAAATGGTTAAATTATGATGAAGAACAGGCCGAAGTGGCAGTTGAATTAGCTGATGTCGTTTTCGAAACTATGTTAGATGAAGCAGCAGAAGAGATATTCAAAATTTCATAACGAGGGAATTACTAAATAAAAGGGTTTCAATAATGATATTTTTAAAAAAAAGCTTTATTATTCCTATATATATATGTATATATATCTATTTTAATAATTAACACTTTAATCACAAAAAATATCCGTAATTACAAAATTACAATATTTATAACAAATAATTTTTAACATAATTTTTAATAATTAAATCAAATTTAAAATTGATAATAATTTATGTCACAAGAAGAAAATCAGAATGGAAATATGAATAAGATAATATCTATCATAAATAAAGCAATAAAAAGTATTATAATGATGTCTATAATAGAATGTCCTTAGTATGAACATTCATAAAATTATTTACTTGAATCAAGAAAAATTGTATTATTTAATGAGGGCCTAAGAGACTAAATCTCTAAGTGTTAAGAAGAAATAAGATTACTTTAGAAGGAATTGGCTTAACCTTCTAAAAAGTTAAGAAGAAAAGCTTATGAAATTTCAAAAAAGTATAAATGTTCAAACTGTGATAAAAAATATGGCTCAGAAGCATCTCTTAATTTACATTGTAAAATAAAGCATGCTTTTTCAGAAACAGATTCTAAAACTTAAATTGATCACAGTTTTCAAATTTGATTTTCCTTTTTAATTTTTAATTCGCTGTTTTTTTAATAATTAAAATTTTAACTATTATTATTAAAAATTTCAAATATTTCTAAAATTAGAGATCTTTTATAAATAAAATTATAAACTCTTTCCAAAGCAGATAATATATTTTACAAACTATTAGATAATTATCATTCGACGTTATTACCCTAATTAATTAAATGATTTTTATTTTTAGTAGCTTATTTTGCTCTAATCAAACTATGTAATCCATCTTCACTTATTTTTTTTAGCAATTTAAATGCCTTCATTTCTTAATAGAAATAGTTGTTGCAATCTCTAAATTAAAGACTGACTAAGATGAAATTAAATCTGTAATTAAGATGTATTTGATTGCAGTTATTTTACCAGCAAATTAAGTTCATTTTTAGATACCATAAATTCCTAGAACAATTCCTAATTTAAATTCAAAGTAACCTTAATTTTGAGCTAAATAATATTTTATTAACTCCTAATAATACTCCATGAATATTAATTATTAAAGTTTTCTTAATGAATTAAAATAGAAGTGTATAATCAAATTATCTGAGATTTGTTTATGATTTAAATGAGCAATTGACAAATTCTTTACTTTGATTATTGTATCTAATTCAGATAGAATAATCAAAATTGTATTGTATCAAATAAATACTTTAATATTAGCATTTATATTGATTTACTAATCAGATCATTTTCTAACTTAAACCTGAATCAAATACAGCACCACACAAAGATTTAAAAATTAATCATTCTTTATGGTTAAGTCAGGCTTTTTATTGAAGAGGATCTATTAAAAAAAGATAAAGAAATATTCAAAAATTGGGAGGATTTAAATATATATTTTAAACAAACAATAGAAGTTCCACTCTCCAGCAAGCAAATAAGAAATGAATTCTTGATAAAGTTTCAGTTTTAATTGAAAATTAAACTCAAATTGAGGAAGGTATAAATATATTTTAAGAATAGATTTGTAAAATAAATTTTTCAATCTACTAATTATACAATTTGAATTATAGTAATAATTACTTTGTTATTATTCGTAGAATAATATATTTTTACAAAGAAATCTCATTCTTAAATAAATCTAATTAATATATTTTAAATTAAAAACTTAATTCTGAGTTTTTAAGTCTCATTTAATTTATGATTTTCAAATTTTTTCACTTAAAAAATGATTAGTTTAATCATCTACATCTCATTATAAAATTTCCAATTATAGCATAAAATTTTAATTTGATGACTAAAAAATTAATAAAATATATAATTATGTTAAATAAATATTTTTCATTTTATAAGGTTTGTAGAGAAAAGACCAAGCTTTATAATTACATAAAAAGCATTTTTATTGAAAAAATTGAATAAATTGAAGATAGTGTACTCTATTCAAATGATCTACCTTATGCTGTGTTAACTTTAGAAAATTCAAGATTTATAAATCCGAAAATCGGGTAAAAATTAGCTAATACAGCAAAGTTAATTTTTCATAACCATGATTTAACAAAACTAAAATCTGCTTAGTTTGCAGTTGAAATATTAAATTCTTTACATCAATATACTGATAAGTCAGATGCTGAATTATATAAGGAAATTTATAAATTTTACTAAAATCACCCTTATTTATTTGATAAGAATTTGATTGATAGATTGTAATATTATTATCATTAATTGGCTGAAAATGCTAATTTTGAACATTTAATTGAAATAGATGCTAATGTTGGTGCGATCAGTAATACAAGAATGTTTACTCCAGTTGTTTTGGATTTATATAATATAAAGAGATAAAGCTATTGGAATTTAATTGTTAGATATGATCCAAATAAATTAACCAGCACTGCTACTTTGACACATAAATCTGGGATTTCAATTATAATGTAAGGAGTTTATCCCAATAATTATGAAGATATAACAGATACAAAACAATTAATAGCTGAGAAAAAGTTTGATACTGTAATTTTAAATTTAGCTCCATTGAGTATTCAATAATTGGATGAAAATAAAAAATTTGATATAATAAATAAAATAACCAACAATCTAGAAACAAATAAGATTTTTAAAGATCAAGTTTAACAAGTGTTAGTAACTGATTATGAACCAATTATTGAAGAATTAAAAAAGAAACTTAGAATTGATAATTCAAAATAAATACTTACAGGTATTTAATAAGGATTTGAAGTACCATATACTTTAGAATCATTATTATTCTATTTTTCTGCTTAAAGAAAAAACTCAAGTTAAACACATTTAATTCTCGGAGGGTTAGGAATTGATGATAAATTAAAATTACTTTTAAATTAATTAAATCCTTAAAAAATAACTTAAGAATTATAAACCCTTAGATTTAAATGGTTAAATCAAGTTTTTTCACATGTTGCTAAAGCACAAAAGATTGGATGTTTTGTATGTGGCACATAACCAGAATCTTTAAATCCCCCTTCAAAGATTTTGAATGAAAATCCAGTATTATAAAATATCCAATCAAAGTTTTTAGCTGATATTGCTTTAAAATATATTGGAAATAGTAATAAGAAGAATATTTTATTGGTTTTAAATTAATCGATATTTTATGATACTTTAAAATACATTGTCGAAGCTGAAATCATAAAAAATGATTTTAATATTGATGAATATCGCTTCAATCTAATTAAATAAAAATTAGGAATATCTCCTTTGAATTAAAATTATCTGAATTTATTTAAATAATTTTATGAAGAGTAATTTATTAAATATCATCCATAGTTCTTTATAGACTAATCAAATATATAAATTGTGCTCTTAGGAAATATTAGATTTGAATAAAATCTCAAAATTAAAATATTTACCAGGATAATAGATTCGTTGTGGTATAAGGGACATTTTATTTTGAAAATATTTGTGTAAATTAATAAAAAGAATTAATATTTAAAAATAATAATCCTATGTTAAGTACAGAAATTCCTGATCCTTAAAAAATAGAAGAAGCCTTTACCATAATTATGTCAACCAAAAATCAATAAATTGGAAAAGAAGCAGATGCTTATTTAAGAAATTTAGAATAAAATTATCCATACATTTTAGTATCACTATTGTAAATTTTTGAGAACAGTCAGGTATTAATTATATAAATTATATATTTAAAGGTATACCTAAATAAATTTTAAGCATTGTTACTAATAAAAAACGTCATAGTGAGAAATTGGATCAAAAATTAGTTCAAAGATAATTAGAAAATTTAAAATATATCAGAAGAGTTGAAAAATCATGTAAAGGATAAAATATTATAATTTTTGGGGGTTGTTTAAGATGATAAATTTAAGAAAGAAATCAATTTGATTCTTTCTGTCATTGCTAAGCATGATTTTCCATTAAAATTTTAAGGATTAGTAAACTATTTTGTTAAAGGCCTATAAACTATTATATAAAGTGGATCAACTAATTGTGCATTAACTTATGATTTAATAGTTTCACTAAAAGTTGTTTAGCAAAGTGTAGTATAAATTAGAAATAGTATTAATATTAAATATTTCATAGCTCCTTGGAAACTTTAATAAGCATAATTTTTTTAAGCGATTTGGAATAATTTATTACTCCTTTGGAAAAATGTAACGTAAATATAATCTCAAGAATTACAACAAAATATAAATAATTATTCTTTTGTTAATAAAATTTCCAAAAAATTGGATAGACTGATATCTTTATCTATAATGCATCTTCATTAAGAATAAGACCAGTAAAAATATTTTAATATTTAATTTTAGAGAGAAAATACAATTAGTGTTTGTGTTATTATTAGAGAAATCAGCATTTTTATTAAAAATAGTTTAGCAATAAAAATTATTATAACCCAATCTTAAAACACTTCTTCATAGTTTAGGCAATATTTAAAGTCTTTTTTCACTAAGTATTATATAAGGGTTTTAAGATTATATGATATTATTGAAATTAATAATATAGAATGAATGGGATGATAAAAGAGTTTTAAGAACAGGATTGATCGGAATAATCAAAATATTAAAAATCTTTTTCTATTTTAAAGATGAAAAAAATTACAATAAGAAACTTTAAGAAGCAAATTCAGAATAATATAAACAAACAATTCAAACTGCCAATTAACTTTTTAATTCGTTCTTTTTGGAAAATATGCAATTTTTAATTGAATAACTCATTCAAATAGCAGCAATTCCAACTGACCTTAGTGATGAAGAACTAATAGAATAAGAAGAAGATTCAACAATTGATGATCCATAAAATGAAATGCATTGTCCTATTTTTACAATATGCTTAGCATGCCAATATTAATTGATGTAAAGATTTCCTGATTTATTCATTCAAAAAATTACTCAAATAATGTAATAGTTAATAAATAGTAATTTTAATGCAAATTAATAAATTTTGGAAAGCTTATTTGCAATATTGGGATCAACACCAAAAATAACTACAAAATTAAAGATCTAACCTATCTAAATTTAACCTGTTTTATAATATTTAATAAAGACAAATACGATTTAAAGTTAAAGAAGGTTTGCATTCTTATGTAGAAGCTATTGTAATTGTTTCAGTGATTCTGAACTACCTTAGATTTTAGAATATTCTCGACTTTTATTAAGCAACTCATAAGATTAAATTGTTTAATATTAAACTTTAATGTGCATTAAAAATATTTTAATTTGTTTAGGCTAGAATTTTGATTTTAGGAATATTCAATTTTTTGAATAAATTGCACCTGTAATTGTAAAATTATTATGCAATTTATAAAAATCCAGCATTTTATGGCCTTTGTTGTCCTTCTTAGAAACTCTAATTTTAAAATATTCAGAAACAAATGCAAATTCAATGTAAATTTTGGTTAAAATCATTGAAAACTCAGATTTAATAATATTGATGAAAACTAAGTCATAGTTGCTTATAGGAGCTTTGTGTGATATGTTTTTTGCTCTGTTTGTTTCCTTTCCTTTAGGAACAAATTTAAATCACTTATATAAATTAGCACTGGTTTTGATAGATACAAATTTAGATTCAAAAGAAAATCACATTTTCGAATTTTTACAGTTTTTGTTATAAGAATATGATCCTGCTTCAGATAACAATTCTACAGGTATTTTATTCAGCAATTTGTATATGACAAATGAGAAACTGCTTATGGATGATACAGAGTTTAATCACATGTAAACAATATTAAGAGTTATTGAAGAGCTCTTGTTATTAAATCTTATTTAATTATCATCAAATATATTTAATCTTCTCTAAGAAAGATTATAAATTGCTTAATAAAATGAATGCCATGATGCTGCTTTTATCTTAAAAAAGAGCTGCATAAGTTTATTAGAAACTATAATTCTGAAACAATATGAAAGCATTACTATTTAACAAAATTAATAGATTATAATATTTTTAATTTAAGAATTGATTAAATTAAGTGGAAGAGATTAGGTAGACCAAATGTATTACACAATATAATACAAGAATAATATTGTGGAGATCTTAAATAGATTTATTTTAAAGGATATAATAAGTATGATTTAAGTATTAAATTCTATGTAAGTGTCATTAGATTAATATTTTATTTTATGGTAAGATACTGCTTAACATATAGTTAACAGGGGAAATAGGAAAATAAATATCATTGCTTAATTATTATTCATAAAATATCTTCAAAAACCTACATTTGAAAAAGTATTTCAGCATGTGCTTTAAGATGCATTTCCTGAAATTGATTATGATTTTGAGCTAAAATCTAAGGAATTTAGAGAATTGTAATTACAAAATAAAAAAAAATAAGCTAATTCTCGATAAAGCAGATTGGCTAAATAGTTTAGAAATAATTATAGGAAGGAAATCTTATAAGAACTTTGCTTATATGATGACACATTTAATTTAAAATAATTCTTCTTTTAAACAATATAAGTATTTAATTAATATTATTATAGGAATGCATGAAACTTCATAATTATTCTGAATTAAGTTAGATTATAAATATTCCATCAGTTATAGACAAATTGAATTAATTGTTAAATGAGAAATGAAAGTGTTTGAATTACATTATTATATTAATTGTAATTTAATGTATGTTTATATATTGTACAGATGAAATCATTCTTTTTTTTCTTCTGCTCTTACTTTGCCTTTGCCATTAGTCAATCTAACGTTGAGTTCGGCTGCTCTTCTTACAAGTGTAGCTCTTTTTCTAGCTGAGAGATTATGAGCCAATTCACCTGCAAAAGTTCTGTTATTAGTAAGTAATAATTCAAGATCCTTTTCATTTGTTATTAATAATTTTCTGAAACCAGCTTAATCCAAATATCTAATATTTTTGTTATTTTTATATACCTTGTTTTTTTATCACCTCTATACCCAGCTTTTGGCATAGGTCTATTTCCTCTAAATCTTCTTCTCACTCTATTATCAATACCTCGAGGTCTCCTCCAACTAGGTCTTAATTTGTGAGGGTAATCTTCTGATTCGAATCTAACAAATCTTTTTGTTCTCTTGTGTACTATCCTTTTATGAGCTAGTGATTTGACAACCATTTTTAATTAAATAAAAGATTTTATTTATTAAATATGCATCTTCATTCTCACTTATATTAAAAAATAAGCTATCCATCACCTCTCTCAAATAATAACCTATTTCATAATAGTCAAGACCATTTTTAATTAATATCATTCAATCTTCTTAAATAATTTATCTATTTAATTTTCTATTATATTACATTTTATTAAAAAACAATTTTTAGAATGATTAAAACATTTTCGAGGGCTTAAATAACATGTTCTTTCAAATAATAATAATATTTTAATTTTAAATTTATTTTTATCAACTAAAATAAATCAATTAATACTATTCAAGATAGAATTTTTTATTATACACTTAGAAATGATTCTCATACTTCCTGTATGATAAAATTTTAAATTTTAATAAACATCTTTATTATTATATGGATTTAAATCCTAATCATAGATTATCAAAAATGATTATAACTTTATATTGTGAAAAATAAATATTATATGCGAAGATAACAGAAAAATTTATGAAAAATTTCAAATCAATGAATGATTACAGAAAGTACAAATTTTATTATATTTTTTAGAACTTTTTATATGATTTCATAAACAATTTCATATAAAAATTGCATTTAAACATTTATTTCTTTTAAGTTAAGACTTTCTAAATTAGGGTTTATGAAATCTTTTTTATTTAAATCTCTATTTTTGAATTCTTTTGGTTTTATATTCAAAGTTATTTTTTTATTCATTCTCAATTGCTGTTAACAAATTTACTTTTGCTTAAATTAAATTGATTATCTAGAAATAATTAGAATAACATACCTTATTTGTTGTCTCATTTTAGGATTTCTTATGATTATGATTAAAAAATAAGATGGCCTCATATAAATCGAATTTTGAGAAAGACCAAAATCCTGAGTCCAATGTTACAAATAATACTAAATCAATATATTTTGTTTATTCTTCTTAGAGAAAATCAGATATAGTAATGAGATTTACATCAAAGTTAACCAGATTCAAAATTTACAATTCCATTTCAAGAAAGTCTTTCTCCAAGTAAGTTCCACTTCCCAAATGAATGCAATCCTGTAAATCAAACTAAATAAAGCTTTGACTCTCGTTATACTAAAGTTTATATCTATAAAAACCTTAACAGAAATGAATAATGAAGTAATGGCAATAAGTAAAATGTTTTATAAATTACAAAACTTTTCAGCAAAACATATTTATATTAATTATGCTGCTAGCTCTGTAGTCTTCAACCTTAAGTTATTTGATTCACATATCTAATTTATAAATATCTTTAATACTCTATAAATCCATTAAGTTAAAGATTCTACTATCTTAAATAGTTTTTCTGGTTTAGGGATTTACTCCAGTATAAAATTTCTGTTCATTTAGAAATTCTATAGTGTTATTAAAATTAAAAAAGTTGAGATTAATTTTATATCATATTTTCTGATTAAAGAAAAGTTTTTATATATGTGAAAAATATCTTTTTAATTAATAAATCGATTATAAAATTACCATCATAATAATATATTTAATATTAATAATAACTTTTGAATATAATCATGCATTCTCTAATATTAATAGAAATCAAATAAATATAAATTAGTTGAAAAAATCTAATAAAATGATAATTAATAAGTACATGTTATAAATTTCTTTTAAAACAAATAAAATTAAGACTTTAAAATTTAAGTTAGATATAATAATAATTGCACTTAGAAAATTCAAAGATTATTTAATATATCATGAGATTTGTACTTGATTAAATAATTAACTTTTCTTTAAAATGGAAAAAAAATTTTGTGTGATCGGTTTCATTTTTGATCAGAATTAACTTTGTGCATCAATAAGCTATATATTGGTCAAATTATCTAAGTTACTATATTTTAATAGCTGAATTTTCCCTATAATTTTATTAAAATTATTTGCTATTTATGCTATGCAACAATTGCTATAACAATCTTTTTGTGTAATCAATTGTAATCATGTGAGAAAGTGTAAAAAGTAAATCGTAACTAATATCATTGCTTAGCCATTTATTTCAAATTTAGGGGGAAAATCAAATTTAAATTCAAAGGATAAATAAAAAAATTTCAAGTTGAATTGAATTATACAAATATTTACATTAAAATTTATAATAGTTCAAAAATAATTGCTAGTATTTTTATGGAATAAATTAAAGCTAAATATTAAATTTGTAAATTGATAACAATTTACATAAAAATTTTAATTGATAT